>OZ038488.1:28338785-28436285 GCA_964036315.1 Acanthosepion esculentum
CGCTCCCACCCCTTCACCGTTGAAACTGTTAGATGTAGACGTCTCTTCTACTCCAATAGCTTCATGTCTCGCACATCTCGCCTGTGGAACTCCCTTCCTTATTCCTGTTTCCCTGACAAATATAATCTCCAACTATTTAAGTGTAACGTCAATCGACATCTCCAGTTGCCTTAATCTATCCACTTCCCTTCTCCACATCCTTTCACCTTTCATTCCTATCTGCTCTCGCTCCAAATCTTCTGTAACCCCTTTACCTTGATCGATCCACTATCTTTCTCCACATCCTCTCCTTTACCACTCCTATCTGCTCTTCCTCCAAACTTTCTGTAACCCCTTGTGTGCTAGTAGCTTCCAGCCTTGCTTGGGGTGAAAAGCTTAAAAAAAATCTCACTCTGCGAATTTTTTCTAAGCTCTATACTAAACATTAAATCTGTTACGAAAAAAGAACTAAACAAAATGAACACAAAAGGATCAGCTTTAAAAAAGGACTCGTAACCGGAAAAACCGAATGAAAAAAGAATGTTAACAACAAATATTTTTTCACACCAAACCCAGTTCTGCGGAATCAGAATCAACGTTGAGTTTAAGCAAGCGAATGAGCCAATTGGATTAAAGTGCCATGCAGATTTAAATTTTTCCCACTTGTAACGAATGCAGCTATCGATTTTTTTGGCATGCTAGCATGCTAGATAACATTTGAGTCAGTCAGCTGTTGGCTCTCACGCTGGCCGATAGAATCTTCCTGCCTATCCGTGGCAGCCATCTATAGGCTCTCACTCTGGCCAGTAGAAAATGGCCGCAAACTTCATGAAAACTGCCGTAGAAGCATGAAAATATCGATTATTTCCACTATCGATGGAATTTGGGAAATGCAAAGTCGGTCTTAGCCTTCTTCCTAACTTGGAGAATGTGCATGTAAATTTTGGTGCAAATCCGTCGGAAATTGCGGCCGTGCATTCGTTACACACACACACACACACACACACACACACACACACACACACACACACACACACACACACACACACACATCCTGCCTTATTTATATATATATATATATATATATTTATATGTATATATATATATATATATATATATATAGAAGGAGGTATATATGGGAATAAGCGAATATATGGTGCTAACTGAAATTATTGTTAGCCATGCATGTTATGGACATTTTTAATAATTTTATTATGTTTTTATTATGTTTTTTATTGTTATTTATGTTTTATATTTTTTTATGTTGTTCACTTCTTTCTACTAGGGATCTGTCCATTAGGACTATACCTGTTGCAGTGTATGTATTATGAATGAAAAAAAATATATATATGCGTGCATACATATGCATTTTTGACCAAGTTGGATGCTACGCGGCAATCGGGTTAAAAAGTTCTCCTTCAAAATAATGTGGAATACGTCTTTAACTAAACACATATACTTAATAGATATATACTGGTTGATTAACCGGGATCGAACTTTACCTTACCTTAACGTACATTAATATCCGGCTAAATCTTAATAAATACATCTAAGACTTTAAAGTTCAGGGCGCTAGTCATTAAACCTATATAAATATAATAGAAATTATATTAAATAAAAGTTTCATTAGCACTTGTCTGCTCTCCAGAACACAATCCTGGATTTCACTGGTTGTGCGGGACTATGGCTTTAAACTGGTTGGTCACCCCTCCCAATTCTCCCGATTTCGCTACCATTTATTCTCCAACATGAAAACACTCTTAATATATATTAAATAACATAGAATCATATTTATATTTGTTAAATGCCTAGCGTCCTGAACTTTTATATCTTAGATGTATTTATTAAGATATAGCAAGATATTAATGTACTTTAACGTAAGGTAAAGTTAGATCGCGGTTAATCCACTAGTATATATATATTAAGTATATGTGTTTAGTTAAAGACGTATATGTTATTAAATTAATTTAATTAATAATCACTCAATTCAAATCTCTCAGGATTTTAAGGTAAATTTATTGGATAAACATGTATCCCGATAGTTGCTAGGCGCTTGGCACAGAATGATTTTGAACGGTGTCGTTCATCCACACTAAGTCACGCCCGCTGTTTATACCATTGCTTGGAAGAAAGTCTTGTTGTCTCATCACACCACGTAAATTACATCGGTGATCAGGGTTTGTACCACCGTTTTGGGCCAAGAACAACATTCCGACAACCACCTTATTCCCTGTATCTCGCCACTTGTGATTTTTCTCTTTTCACATCTTAAAACCAACTGGAAACTAATACGGTTTGATGAAGTCGAGGAAAATCAAGTGGTGCGACGAACCAGCTGCTTGTTATCCCCAGAAAAAAGTTCCATGGATGCTTTCCATAATGTAAACGACGTCGTATAAAGTGTGGATTCTGTAGGAGACTATTTCTAAGGAGATTAAATGTCAAATTGATATGTGTCGTAGGTTCTTTTTATAGCATTTGTCCCAATATAATTTGATCAGATCTCGTATTGCGGGATAATAATAATAATAATAATAATAATAATAATAATAATAATAATAATAATAATAATAAAAAATGTAGCACATGGGAATATCAACAATCACTGTTGTAGTTGGAGCCCTAGGATTGGTTGGAAAAGAATCCAGTAGACTAATTGAAGCGATTCCTGGAAGCCCATGCCTCAAAGAAATACAAAATATTGTTCTCACAAGTACAGGCCACTCTTTACGAAGTGCTTTATCAATGTAATTTTTTTTTCTTTTTTTGTCAATGGAAAGTGTCGTGATGCCATTTTTAACCTTAAGTCTCAAGGCGAAACCCGGAAAGAAATGTGTACACGCCAGAAATCAAAGGAAATAAAATCAATAATGATAATAATAATAATAGTAATATATATATATATATATATATATATATATATATATATATATATATATATATATATATATATATATATATATATATATATGTATATATATTAGTGTTGACCGGTTCACCCTGTTGGCCCGGTTACACTCGTTATTTCACCTTAAGGTGCTGGAGGCACTTTACATCCGGTCCCGCAAGCCTTCTTTGTGTAAACAACGTGAGTGTTTGTTGGGGCTGGCTGTCATTTGGCTCTAGCTCCTTTTGCTCATAATTTTTCCCCTCCTCCTCCACATTTCCTTTTCATTGTACATTTTCTGTGTTTTTAATTTAAATTAAATCTCCCGTTGTAAGACTGATGAGCGGGAGCGAAACCGGTTGCTTCGCCCGTTTTTAATATGTCTAGTAATATCAAGCTTCATACGTTTATTTCTGTGATAAAATTTTGTACCTTCAAATATATATATATATATATATATATATATATATATATATATATATATGAAATTCGTTACTAGTTCAGAAAGTTGGTGCACTAATATCGTGCGAGAGAATTTTGCTCTCCAGAATCTTTCCTACATATCTGTCATTCTACTATTCATACATACTTAGAATATTGCTGCCACACATGGTCCGATCTTTCTGTTATTTATTTAGACCTCCTTAAAAAGACTCTAAAATTCTATTTGTTCTGATCTGGCGGCTCAGCTTCAGACACTTTGCCACTGCCGTAAGGTTACCTGTGTCTTTTCTATAAATACTTTCATAGTAATTGTTCGGATGAACTCTTTACTATGGTACCTAGACTTTTTGTATTCAAGCACAGTACTAGACTGGTGTCGAAATCTCATAAATTTACAGTTGAGTTGGCTAGATGTAGCCGTAAGTTCTATGCTGTTTATTTTCCTGCTTATGGAACACACTTCGTGCACCGTACATTACAACCAACTTTAAACTACAAAAAATAAATAAATGCAATGCAAATCGCTATCTACTGTCTTCCTGGTTATTCTTTTTGTTCCAACTCATTAGTAATGTTTCTTTTTTTAATTTTCCACACCAAGAAAACCCTTTTGTCTTTGTGGCTGTAAAATTTTATGGATAGCGGCTCGGAATAATTGATATATATATATAGTGAGTGAAATTGGGTACAGGGCCGTCAATAGCTGTGCTAACGCAAAAGAACACGTCATCTTGGTCATGTTCATATATATATATATATATATATATATATATATATATATATATATATATATATATATAAATATATATATATATATATATTTCTTTAATTGATATTAATAATAATATATTAATAATAATAATTAATTAATTAATTAATTAAAGAATATCAAACACTTAAAATCCCATAGGTAATAATTATTATTTCATGAGACCTCTAAAAACATCAGCTATTAATCTTCAAGACCTAAAAACAAATCACAGATGAAATGGAAAAATTATACAGGGTTATAAAAAGAGATATTGTTTTTGTAGAAATTGGGGGAAAAGTAGTGAGTTTTGACCTATATTGACCTACTGACCTCAGTATGTCATTAAGTGTGAATCTGAAATAATCCCGCCTGTTTCTGTCGACGGGGCCAAATATTCAATTCTGACCTATTTCATTCAACGAATTATTTGTAAATAATATTAAAATAGAACAATTTTAAAGAGTTCGAAATTAGCGAAAAAGCTTTCATAAGCATTTTATATAAATTGTTTTTTATATGTTTTTGAATTGTGTTCACCCCCTGTAAAATTGTGCTATAAATTGAAATATCTTAATTATTAATACTACCACTAACAATAATTGTAATTATATGAACTTAAAAGTTGTTTTTAAAATACATTTTCAGAAGTCTTTTACAAGTATCTGAACGAATTCATTAAAATTATTCTCATTGTTTCCCTCAGTCCTTAACGCGAATTCTAACATGAGATAAATTGGACGTAATTAATCGTTTAAAGCGCTGTTTATCTATAAGTTGGAAAGAGTTGGCTCGGAATCAAGGTGTACTCGAAAGAACAGATTGTAAGGATTGATTGAAACAATTTATCCTAACTTTCCAGGAAGATCTCATTTAAAATAGAACAGTAATCCCACCCGCTGATATATTGGGGCGGCAAGCATATTAATAAACATATAACTGCCCGTGCACATAGAAGAGCCTAATTTACGGAAAAATTGTCAGCCTCAATTGCGCATGCGTATTGTTCGGGTCAGTATCGTAGCAAGTCTTTTTCTAACGCCTTGTCAGCCCACAAAATTAGCAGCTATAATTTCCGTTATTTTCAATGTAGATCCAATGAATCAACCTTGTTTGTGTTTTCATAATACATTCTTATATTTCTTCACATTTACATTATACGTCTTGTTTTTCTTTTCTACTTAATTGATTTTTAAAAAATTATTTCCCCACCAAGCAAGTGGATAAAACACTAATAAGCAACGGGGTACTGAGAGTTAAAGAAAAATTATTAAGGAGCTACCACAATAAAATCGCAGGAATTAAGGAGACAGAAGATGGCGATGGACATCCCAGTTAATTTTTAAAGATCATAATTGACTGGTTGATTAAGAAACACCGTATTGTGGTGTCCTCCCTCTAAAGAGTCTAAGTTGGACTCTTCCGTCTACTATAAGATTCGTAGAAGAGAAGGCCTTGGAAAAACAGTCGAATAGATTGTTCATCTGTCGAACTCTCTGACTTGAGCGGAGAGGAAACCGGACGAGGCTTTGCCGAAGGGCAAAGATTCTTCCGGGGAGGTAGACAGGCCCTGAACCCGTTTATGCGGGTTCTAAGGGAATATTTTTGGCTACGGGGTCGGTAAACCCATGGTAAACTCGGCCTTGTGCCACATACATCCCTCGGGGGGGGGGGCTGTTACATATAACAGTGTAATAGATTGTTCTACCGAAGTTGTGACTTTTCGCAGCTACTATCAAACTCTCTGCACAAAGGCAGAGAGAAACCTGGACGAGGCTGTGCCGAAGGGCAGAGTCTCGTCCGTGGAGGTAGACAGACCCGAAACGGCTTATGTGGGTTCTACGGGAATATTTTTGGCCTAGCCTAAGAAATTATTTGACCCACGTTAAACTCGGCCTTGTGCCATATCTACCCTCATGGGAGGGCTGTTAAATATTAACAGTCGAATAGAATGAACGCTGGATCAACCGATACCCACTCACTAGTCGTGTAATACTCTTCTGTTGTACTTACTGTTTAATATATGTTATATCTGTAACATTTGTTTTGTTATTTTTTTAACTATTTACTTGTTCACAGCACATGGAGATAGAGAGTGGGGAGAGAGTGTGTACTGCAAGCGTGAACTGCAAACATCGTTTTGAAAAAAAAAGTAAGGCATCTAACACTTCGGTAACACTATTTTCGAAAAAACATTTTCTCGTGGAAAAACTTGCACAATTTCTGTAAAATTCTGTAGTTTCGCCAGCGGCGTTTAATTCGTTTTGACGCGTTGATTACCAGGACAGCCGTTTTCTTTTCATGACAAGACAAGCAACGACGTGGATTGAAGATGCACATCCTGAAAAGAAAATATCTAAAATCCATGAGGATATTTACATATGCAAACCACTAGCTTCCAGTGTCAGGGAAAATACAATCATTCCTGTCAAACTGTGAAGTGAAGGTTGTTCTCAACGGATTCTCCTCCAGCTCCTATCCCACGAACGCGGGTGTTCCCCAAGGCTCCATCCTAGGCCCTACTCTCTTCCTTATATTCATCAACGATCTTCCTGACGTCGTAGATTCCCAAGTAGGCATCTACGCTGAAGACACTACAATTTACTCCTGTCTCAAAAACAAATCTAGTGTCGCTTACAAAACTAACCTGGCCGTTCGTCTCGAAAAGGACCTCCAATCGGTTGTGAATTGGGACAGGAATTGACTGGTTAACTTTAACGCCTCAAAAACAAAACAGTTCTCTATTACTCACCACAGAGAACTATCCCTGCCGCCCATTAGAATGTCTGACCCTCAACTTCTCAAGAGCTCCTCTTTGCGGCTGCTCGGTCTCACATTGACTGCTGACCTGAGATGAAACAAGAGTCAATAGCTTCGTCCAAAGAAAGTTGGCTTCCTGTGCCGCGCCAGGAAAATTTTCTCCCCAGAATCGATCCTTCAAATCTACAAATCAACCATTCGCCTTTGCATGGAGTATTGTTGCCATATATGGTCTGTTGCCCCTTATGTTTGTCTCAAGTTTCTTGATAAGATCCAGAGAGTGATATGCAACGTAATTAGCCCTGAGCTGGCATCTCGTCTGCAGTCGCCCCCCTCTGTCTTTTTTACAAATACTTTCATGGTAACTGCTCCGATGAGCTGCATCTTTCGTTCCAAAACTTCATGAATTTAAGCGTTCTACTAGGCTGGCATCTCGCTCACACCATTTCACTGTCGAAACTATTAAATGTAGACGTCTCCTATACTCCAATAACTTCATGTCTCGCACCTCTCACCTGTGGGAATCCCTCTCCTCTTCCTGTTTCCCTGATAGCTATAATCTCCAACTATTCAAATGAAATATCAATCGACGTCTCCTGATGCCCTGATCTAATTCCTTTCTTTGTCTTCATCCTTTCCTCTATCACTCCTATTTGCTCTAGCTCTAACTCTCTGTTACCCCTTGCGTGCTAGTGGCTTCCCATCTTGCTTGGGGTGAAACGCTTAAAAAAAAACCCAAAAAAAACACACTTTTCAAAATAATCTATGTACAGAAAACGGAATTAGAAAATCCGTTGTCGCTAGATTCTGATTATACAACTTTTCATGTTTTTTTTTTAAATATTCATATTTTTAATTATATTGCCACATTTAGAACTGTGTCAGGTCGGACTTGGCTTACAGTCAAATCTCCCCAGTTTATTTAAATAAAACGGCATCGAATCCGATCAGTAATTAGCTCAGTGACCGCCTGGAAACACCAATTATTGTTGACTGTGGGTATCACTAGACAATAATCTCGTCTTAATATCATTATACTAAAAACTTTAATATGAAAAAGAATCAATAGAAATTTAGCGTTCAACTGATCTTTCCTAAATTCTGCTCAAATTATTGTCACTTAAGGAAAAAACGCACTGAAAATAGCGGTTACAGACACTGAATGTAGAATCGGATGACGAGTTTCAATTCTCGCCAAGTCCGATGCGTTTCCTTCGTATCAAAGAACTTTGGAAATGAATGAATCTGTCGGTTTTCCCAAGATCTTGACTTTAATGGATAACCAAACTGGGCTACTAGCTTTAAATGATAATGTAGTACGATAACAAATAAAAATTGCATCTAATTTAAACCAGGCCTCAACGAAGGCGGGTGCGTCAATAACAGCTACTTAGAGTCAATCCTGGCCGCTGAGATGAAAAGTACGCGATCTCACACCTACATCTTGTTTGCAGACGTGGGTAATATTTTATAATACTCACAGATATATGAACAATAACCTTGGGTAGTGCTGGACAGTCTCTTCCTCACTACAGGTAGCCTATATAAAAATAAGTGTCTTTCATTCAAGGGCTCTACGGAGTTCGCATACATCAGACAGGCTGAGAGGAAATGACATATAGGAGTGAATAAAATGAGTAATGAAAATCAAAATTTGATGTTATCATTATTACCGGCACAACCCAGTTCGTCAGGGCAATGATTCAAGTAGGATAACTCTGAATTCAAAACAAGTTGGTCGTAGGCCTACCAATTCCAATCTGTAAAAAAGAATCCATAGTTGTAGGAAGTAACTGTGATTATATATTACACACTGGACTATACAAGGTTAACAACTAATAAAATAAAAATTTGACTAATAGGAATGATAACACCATTATTAGTCGTTTCCGTCGAAGAAAACTGTTGGAGTTATTCGACATAGCAACCACCGCTACTCTCAGTTGAAGTTTATAAAATCTTTCTCTTAAAACAATTTTTAAGAAAAATCGGTTTACTCAGCCCAGTAACTGTTATTGCTCTTTCTTCTATTCCTGGCGGTCTACATTCTTAGTTTGAAATGAAAGTATTTCAGAAAAGAAGCAAATACAAAAGTTAAATAACAATTTGAATTATTTTAATATGAGACAATCCATTTAGATTTCGTCTCTAGGGACAATTTTCAAATTGTCATTTGCAAAATGTCAATATTGCAACTCTACTGGATATTTTTAAAATTATCGAAAATCGACTGGAGCAAAAGGCTGCTAAAATATTAATTGACCGGAATTAAATCAATTATAGCCAAACGATGATTGATTGGTTTCCGGTTGCGAAGACTGAAGCAGAAGCACATAGTTAGAGATGGAGTCATCTTAAGTTTCTTAGGAATGTTCATTAATGTGTCTGTGACGCTGTGATTTGACAAGGAGTTAGCAGAATGTCTCCTCCAAGTATAAAGAAAGCTGTCAGCTTAACCGGAAATATTGCATCGCGGCAATATCAATAGTGCTATGAGTCGAATATCATTTCGTCTACTTTTCTATTATTTCATCCAATGAAGCAACAATCTGTGTCTGCAAATCTGGCTCTTAACCGTCGTTACATTGCGAGAAATTTAATAAGTTTCGTAAGTGACGCACGGCTGAAGATGTACTGGAATATCGAAAACTGTCTTCTAAAATCTAATCAAACTATTACGAAACAGGAAAATATTGCTAGAATCAAAGAAAATAGTACCGAAGTGTTATGCAATATAGGTCCTCCTGTATGGGAGGGAAGGCTGGGCAATCTCTTTACAGATTAAGTAGAGGCTTGAGGCAACAGAAGTGTGCTTCTACAGAAGGATACTGTGTATACTATGAACTGAATATATCACCAATTACATAGTTTTTTAAAACAAAAATAACACTTATATCCCAAATGATACTGTTGAAGTTTCTCGGGTAAATAATGAGGAACGAGGGCTTGGAACAATTGGAAAAGATATACTGAATGCAAGAAAGACGGATAAATACAGCGAATAACTTATGTAACAAGCTGAGGAATAGAATAAGAACTAAGTAATACAGAAAAAGACTTAGTATGACAAAGGACTTAATGTTGTCGATTGCCCACGACCAAAGGAAAAGACAGATATAAAAAGAAGACGACGACGACGACGAAGAAGAAGAAGAAGAAGAAGAAGAAGAAGAAGAAGAAGAAGAAGAAGAAGAAGAAGAAGAAGAAGAAGAAGAAGAAGAAGAAGAAGAAGAAGAAGAAGAAGAACAACAACAACAACAACAACAACAACAAGGCGGAGAAGAAGAATTAGCAATAGAAGAAAAAATAGAAGGAATAGGAGAAGAAAACGATGACGAAGAAGAAGAAGAAGAAGAAAAAGAAGAAGAAGAAGAAGAAATAGAAATAGAAATAGAAGACAACAGCAACGAAAAAGGAGATGACAACGAAGGCGAAGAAGAAATAGAAATAGAAGAAGAAGACAACGACGAAGAAGAAGAAATAAAAGAAGGAAGAGAACAAATAGAAGAAGTAGAAGACGACAAAGAAGAAAAAAGAAGACGACGAAGAATAAGAAATAGAAATAGAAGACGATGACGACGAAAAAGAAGACGACAAAGAAGGAGAAAAAGAAGTATAAATAGAAGAAAAATAAATAGAAAAACACGACGACGAAGAAGAAGAGGAAGAAGAAGAAGAAGCAGAAGACGACGACGACGAAGAAGAAGAAGGAGAATAGAAGGAAACGAAGAAGAAGAGGAAGAAATCTCATACATCCCGAGGACAAAATTCACAGTGTCATTGTTGTAGTGAACAGTCTATTAGATTATTCTTAAAGCAGTGTACGCTCTGTCTTCAAAATTGTTGTAAGGAATTAAACTTCAGTACAAAGTAAAACTTTATGACACAAAGAAATAGTTAAAATTTAAAAATCAGTAAAAGAGTTTAAATATTAAGACCTTCAAAAATTGTAAATGTTGGAAAAAGGCAATAAACTAATCGGATGAACCTTTATGTTACCGTTCCATTAGTTTTTATTCCATTACAGAACTGTGTTTCTTATTCTTATCCGTTTGTTGTGCAATATTAAGGTCGCTGCTCTTTCAGAAATGCCCATTCATCTCTAGAATTGACAATTCACTGTCTTTTTTTGACAAGTATCTTATTATTTATGGGACCTTATATTTCATTTTGTCATATTTTATTGATGACAAATGATTCACAGTAAGACTCATGACACACATTCTTAGTTAGACCCTATTCAACAATATGGTATAAACTACATCCAGCAGCAAGTTCGCTGGTCATGAGATTGGGGTTTTAACGGTTGTAGAATCAACTCTTAATTTCTGCTGTTCCCAGGCCCACTGTGACCCGGGGGTGGTATCACCTGTTAGAGCCCCAGCTTTAATTATGAAACTGGTTGCATGACGTTATTTCCCGATTTCTTTCTTTCTTGCTGAACAAATTTTTATGAGGATTTCGTAATTCTGCCTATTTGCTCGTTAGTAACTGTTGTGTTGTAAGCTGATTTGGTTCTGTTCAGATTTATTCATCTGAATGCGTTTCTATTCGCTAATATTTGCAACATAAAGGCCAACCTGTCTCAACGGTTATATTTAATTTCCTTTCATTTCCTCGATGTACATTTAGCCGAGCATGACATATTAATTTATACGCGAAAGTTTATCACACTTTTCTCTGTTTTACTTTGTTATCTTCAACAAATTTCCGTGCTTTCTCTTCTTACTGCCATTTTGTCATTACAGAGTGTTTTATACAGAACTGGAATATGAAACAATTACTTCAGTTTTGAGGTTCCTTCACGAGAGGCAGTTATAACTGCCATAAATTAAAGTAATTTTATTTACACTACATATATTCGGACTATTGTCCTCATCTTTGTTGTTATCACAACGTTTTGGCCGTTGTCCCATCCGAACATCCTTAGGTGTATATCGATCGGGATCAACTACAGCGTATTCCGATCTGAACCCTTTATATAATTGTTGAGTCTTGACTCATTGTTGAATCTCGCCTAATGCATGGAATAATAATGCAACACAAAATGTACTTAGAACAAGAATGTATTATAACAAGAAAGTGTACACAATAAGTACACATAGTATTTCTGTATATTTCTGGGAAGACGTTCCTGGAGAATGTGTTGACTAGTCGCAGTCGATCAGAGGCTCTAGTTGGATCTCGTGATTCCTCCTCCCTCGTCTTCCGGTACCAACCATTATTTATATAGTTGGTAGTCACCTATGCAGATTAGGTGGATCCTACCACAACAATAATCTACCGTGGTAGACTCTTCTTGCCATCGTTCCTCTGCCCATGCCCAGCGATATCCGTAGGCGTGTTGTTATAGCGAAATATCCCTTTCAACAGCTAACCAAATTATTCAGAAAAATTCCTTAGAAACAGAGAAAAAAATACTGTACATGTCTAGGGATGTCATCTAGTTCTTATTTTTATTTAGCACTGTTCAGTTATTTATCACGCGTTTCTACCGAGTACAAGTACAAACTGCCCTACACACAATAAACCACTACTATTAAAGACAAATATCTGCAGAGGAAAGCATAACACGTAGAAAAAGATGAGCAAGAAATGCATAGCGAACATCTAAATTGTCTTAAGGTTTAAACTTCGTTCTGAAAACTAGTTCGATATGAAAAGCAATGTTTTTAGGGTGTGTTCAAAGAGAAGTTAGTACAATCTGTAATAACAAACGTCGGCCTCTTACATGGATAGTAATGATATAAGGAGATTACATTAATCTAGGACAGTTATAACAGTCTCACCCGAAATAATCTCAAAACTCAAGTAATAATCGTTTTATAATCTAATGATTATATTTTATATTATAGTAATGATATTCTAAGATTACGTTAATCTAGGTCAATTAAAACAGTCCCTCCTAAAATAATCTCAAAACTCAAGTAATCGTCGTTTAATAACGTAGCGATATTATTGTATATGATAGTAATGACATACTAAGATTAAGTTAATCTAGAACAGTTATAACAGTATCACCCGAAATAATCTCAAAACTCAAGTAATAATCGTTTTATAATCTAATGATTATATTTTATATTATAGTAATTATATACTACGATTACGTTAATCTAGGACAGTTATAAGAGTTTCTCCTGAAATAATCTTAAAACTCAAGTAATCATCGTTTCATAACGTAGTGATTTTATTTTATGATATACTAAGATTACGTTAATCTAGTACAGTTATAACAGTTTCTCCTGAAATAATCTCAAAATTCAAGTAATCATCTAATGATTTTATTTTATTTTACAGTGATGTTTATCCAGAACAAGGCTTGAGAGCTACTCGAGGTAGATGGTTACAGAACAAAAGGCACGGTTTATGCTGATATGTGGAGAACATAACGGTCAACCCCGGACTTGAACAGGTTACGATTATAACATCATCTTGGGTGTCAATTCCACAGTGCACCTGGAACTTACGTCTCAGCAATGAAATACGTAGATAAAAAAAAGTGTTTTCCGCTACAATATACGTGGCATTGCTGGTCTTAATTTTGTCGTGAAGGTTAGAACTGTTGAAACTAAGTCATGTTGTTCGTCTAAGGACTTTTTTATATGGAAATAGCGATAGAACCAATAGAGGCTTGCGATGTTTCGCCTTTGAGAAAGGGTCTGTAGGTTCGAAAATATTTCACCAACAACAAGTACGCGAGATTGGAATGTGGAGCTCTTGATCCCAAGTCACCATTTTAGGCCTGAGCTGTCTCTCGTAAAGGTAGAGGATAGCACGAAAAGTCAGGTACTTAATGGAGCGGTACAGGGAAGCGACTATCTTCTCAGCGTCTTTATTCAGATATCGTATGTACAAGCTCCACTCAAGGTCTGAGTTGAATTTAAAGCTCAATATATTAAAGACTATGTACTCCGGATATGTATTAAACATTGGTGAAGGTAAAATTATTATATTTTTAATTATTTTCTTCCAGTATATAAAACATATATTTTATAAGTTTGAAAATTACTACGGAATTACTTTTTCAAACGGCACGTGTATTTATTACAAATGAGTAACGTAATCGAAAACAAGCTCTTATAATTATTTTTATAAGTCACTTTCTGTTGTAGATTCCAGGGATGGAATCCTGCACAAATAAATAAACAACGCCAGTAATTGAAATAGGAAAATAAGTGTATTGAACGTAAGAATACAAACTTGAAATGAAGATTAGTAGTCCAGGAATGCGGGTTAGTAGAAAGTATATGTATAAGTCTCTGTAAGTGAACCGTATCTCTCTCCCTCTCCCCCTCTCTCTCTCTCTCTGGACTCTACGTATTTCAGCCCTGTCTCAACGTATCTCCACATATCTCCAACTCTCTCAGTATAAGTATACTTTAGACGAGTCCATCTTGTGTAAAAGGGATGAGCCCCACAACATTTTCCTTACCGCCGGACCTTCCTTGTGACTTTTCTATATATATTTTCGTAATTGTTCTGATGTTCTTTCTTCGATGGTAGCAAGATTTTATTAATTTAAGTGCAGTACTAGATGATGACAAGGCTTCATCATCTTGCACTTAAAATGGCTAGATGTAACCGTAAGTTCTACGCTAACAGTTTCTTCTGTCGCACTTCTCGCTTGTGGAACTCTCTTCCGGTATCTTGCTTCCCAGTCAACGTTGACATTCTTAAATGTAAATGTAATGTCAAACGTTATATTCTGTCTATTTAATTTCTGTTAATTTATTGTATGATATTTTTTCACATATTATGTAACACACCTTTTGTCTTAGTGGTTTTATTGTCTTGATTTAAGTGAAATTATTAAAAATAATATTGTTCAACCAATACAATACCAAGAGCCACTCAATGTAGTGGGTTACAGAATGAAATTGTTATAAGGGTATAAAAAATGGAGTAACAAAGTCGTATTATGTGAATATGTTAGAAAGATAATGGTTGACCCTAAACTTGAAGTGGTTAGGATAATATTGATCGGGGAAGAATCCTGAAAAAAATGTGAAAGGTTACTGATCAAACACTCTACTATGCCATAGAAAATGGACATTGTTCTAAAAACAAAACTAGTAAGTTTTAATTCCTAGTCGAGTGAAACCTTTTTTCAGTAAAAATAAATCGTAGTTACCTTTCTTCTTGATGATTAAACACTTTGAATTCCAGAGGCCAATTACGAAATCAACCTTCAGAAGTCATGTTGATAATAGCCAACCTAGGCAATTACGTTCTATTATGAGTTGATTTATAAACTTATCAAAGTTTTCAAATAAAAAGTATCACGGTTAATTAACTCGTTTTTTACGCTCACAGATGAAACATACCAGAAAAATCAAAGCACAAGATAACTCTTATTCGGCACGAGATAACTCTTATTCGGCACGAGATAACTCGTATTCGTCACGAGATAACACGTATTCGTCACGAGATAACACGTATTCGTCACGAGATAACTCTTATTCGGCACGAGATAAATCGTATTCGTCACGCGATAACTCGTATTCGGCACGAGGTAACACGGAGTTGGTGTCATAATAAAAAGTGCCAAATATGAAGTTTTCAGCTAAATAAAATTGGTGAGCAGATACTAAAAAGATAAGATTGGCATCGGTCGATCACGAGAGACCATGACTCTGCTCGGAAAAAAGTTATTCCTCTGTTGCTAATGGCATCGAAGTATCTGTTATGGCTGTACAGGCCCACACGAATGTGACAGTCTCGATTGAAATGAATGCATGTGAAGACGCTCTCCTGCCGATATCGTCTTGTTCTTTTCTTTGCTTCTTCCAGACGGCAAATCTTCGTTTCTTCTCCCCTCGCTCCAGGCCTCTGTGTAAATCGCGTCCCCATCAATAGGGATCGTTAGCGACGTCTTCGAAACTCTCGATGTCAATATTCATCGCCTTCCTGTGCAGACGTCCTTGAAGCCAAGATAGTTATTTTCCAAGCGTAGTTTAGATGTGGCACAAGGACGAAAGCACGGGGTACCCAGTGAGCATCGAACTCACTACTCAATCGTAATTGTTCTAGCGAGGAAAGCTTGCTAACGATTACATCGCCTCTAGGTGCCTCTTGGAGCCAAGATAAAGACGTCTTCGTTCCCTCTCCCTGGTGGACAGTTCCTCGTACAGAAGTACCATCGAAATCCTCACATCAGTAAAATGTTGCTTCCCGTGTTTTACCGTGGCTGTGCCATCTCCTGGGCAAGGTTTTATGAGAGATCGGCGGCTTCCCATGGAGCGCATCTACCCTCACCACGGCAACGATTTTGTTCAAGTAGAATCCAATACAGCTTGGATTCAGCGTCGTCGCAGAAGTTGCCAGAACATAAAAGGGGACTGTCTTAGAAACTTCAGCCTCCGGATTTGTTCACAGGTTTTACTCCCGAAGCCTTTCTCAATATTGGGTATGGCCGCGAGGCAGCGGATGTTTAAAATGAGATTTTGCGCTTCTCTATAAAAAAAATACATGCATATATATATATATATATATATATATATATATATATATATATATATATATATATATATATATATGTACTACAGTTCAAAAGTGTGAAGGCAGGCAGAATTACCATGGGATGTACTTGACATAAGAATGAGAAAAATGAAAAAGAGCTCTTAGAAACATTGAAAACGAATGGAATCAATTATCTAACTTATACTTTGAGAATTTTTTCCAACGAATGCCTAAAATTGTGCTGCAGTAATCAAGGCGAAAGTAGGATATTTTCACGAGAGCAAAATATAATCATAAAATATTTTCCTTTTGTCATAAAAGTTTTCAGTAAGTCTTAATAATAAATCACGTATCACTGTTTTTTAACCATGTATAATTTTCTCTTATTTAAAGTACAAAACAATTACTTTTGGGAACAGTTTAAAAAATTACTAAGAGTTTCTTACAACATTTGAACTATAGTATATATATATATATATATATATATATATATATATATATATATATATATATATATGTGTGTGTGTGTGTGTGTGTGTGTGAAATTTGGCAGATATTTTTCTTTTAAACATACTGTGTTGAATGTCAAAGACAACATAGTCCTGCATATTCTCTTGAATTTTCTCATCTAATTAGAAAATATGAGAAAATTCAAAAGAGAATATGCAGGACTATGTTGTCTTTGACATCCAACACATGTTTAAAATATATATATATATATATATATATATATATATATATATATATATATATATATATATATAGTGTAACCCGGATATAAGAGACCCGGATATAAGAGAAACCCGGATATAAGATATATTTTCTCTGGTCCCAAATTAGAGCCTGTGTTAATAAAACAAAATAGACCAAACCCGGATATAAGAGAAACCCGGATATAAATGACTTCTTATCCAGTCCCGACAACTCTCTTATATCCGGGTTTGTCTGTGTGTGTGTGTATGTGTGTGCTTGTTATTGACACTTTTTGACTTTTATTTAAAATTATTAAAAATTTAAACGTTATTCACCTTAAAATTATTTTGTTTATTTTAAGCTTCATTTTAATAATTCTTTTTCATGTAAATGTATGTACAACGACAATATTTGACATATATTCTTTGTTATGTGGTATCAACCCAAAACTGAAAGCCTTGCAATTAACTGTGGCGTTCACACGAGCCTGCTACTTTTATTGATGAGATAAGTCGTTGCCTGTAAGTAAGACAAGCTCAAAACCAAATCGTTTCTCATTAATAATAGTCGATCATTCGTCGTATCGAAAAAAGATAATGTATTAGCTAATGAGTTGCAGACAGTATTTTTTTATCTTCATTGACTGACGGTTTTCTCACACAGCGAGTGCAAAATATCTGTAAAGCAGTTTTGTGTTTACGGAATGATTAAATTCTGCATAAACTATAGATTTTGATGAATAAAAAACTGGACGCTTCAAGAAAAGTTATGTTCTCAGGGAGTAAACGCTGGGAGTACGAAGCGGAAACGAATGCTTCTTTCAACTTCTGGGAAACACATCGGAAATAACTGTATAAACGTATTAACCAATACCATACGAGTATACTGGAAAGAAAATAAATACAGCAAGTTCATAGAATCCAGGAACTGGCGTCATGAGTATGAAGACATTTGCTTGACATCGAAACGAGATACCTGATTCAAGCCCTTGAGTCCCACATTTTTACCGATAGGCAAAAAGAAAAAAAAAAGTAAAATTGACACGAATATATAAGTAAATAAGACCGTGGAAGCGGTTTAGTTGGTGCCAAAATATTTATTGCCAAGCCCGAGAAAATTATATTTATTCTGCAAGTTCCCCAATGAGAAATTGAATTATCCTTTTCAACGTTCTGAAGATAATAGACTCAACTATAGAGGAATATTTTCTATCGTCAGAGTAAGATCCGTTGGTGGAGGAAAGCGCGGCTCGGGGGCTTGTTAAAACATGGAAATAGTGAGAGAAAAAAAAAGGAACCTGGTTAGAGTTAATGCATTTTCTTTTGCTTCTATGCGCGGCACATGTGTTTCATATGGTTATTTGTTCCGTTAAGTAAAGCGTATTCAGGAATTCCGGTGACTTCTTTGTAAATAAAGAAATTTCCAGAATACGCCAGAATATATCCTATTGTATCAATGTGTGAACATTGTATGCGTTTGCACGTTTTGTGTGTTCGTAGTGCATGATTATTTTTTCACATGCATATGCACACATAAATATGATTATAACACAAACACATACACACACACACATATATATATACATACATATATTATTTATTTATTATAATTTTATCATATAGACAAAACGATTTTACTCACAACAAAGATGCAACTTTGTTGTGAGTAAAATGGTTTTGTCTATATGACAAAAATTATAATAAATAAATAATTATCGCTCTACTACCTGTATCGAGCTATTTTTTGAATTAACGCTGCGAACGTTAGAATTTATATATTACTTTCGTTCAAATCGCATCGGATATATATACATATATATATATATGTATGTATGTATGTATTAAATTTATTTGTTTAAAAATTTATTCTAGTGGATACTCATATTTAGGTAGATGCTCTGTTTTATTTATTTATTAGACATCATATTTATTTCTATCGACCTGCCTGAATATTTATGTCATTTTGCTAAAAATGGCGCATGATTTGTCAGAAGATCTCTCGAGTATTCAGGCCGCTTGTTGGAAATAAATAGACTGTTTAATAAATAAATAAAAATAGAGCATCTACTCAAATATGAGTGTTTATTAAAAATTTACATTTAAACAAATAAATTAAAGATATAACGGATATATAAATGAACAATACATTCCTATATATATATATATATCTGTATATATATGTATATATATGTATATATATATATGTACATTCATGTATATATATGTATATATATATACATTTATATACATATACATATATATATATATATATGTATATATATATATATATATATATATATATATATATATATATATATATATATATATATATATATATATATATATATATATATACCAATAAAATTAATGTAATTTATCTCGAACGCACTTAACAGATTGAGAAGGCATTAACTCACTGACCACTCGCTGAACGATACAATCCTTGATTTTATTAATTATACAATGGATTAGATGTTTCGTCCATATTGTTTCCACTCGTCTTTACTGTTAACAACATGTGATCATATGTTGACGCCATTGTCCAAGTCAAGGAAAGCTTTTTTATGAACTTTCGAAGAAGTAAGCATCAAGAAGTCATCGCATTAAATGTTTAAATTTATTGTGACGACACTTAACTAGCAATGGTATAAAATATTGTAAAATCTTTGTAAAATTAAATGGTAATTTTTTTTTTATAATGTTGTGGAAAATACTTATATTTAAATCGAGAGAAAGCATAGGTGATCAGATGATAGCTATGGAATACAACACTTGATTTGGGTGCATTTTCAAGTTCAAATATAGACGGAAATGGGCGGAAAATTTTATTCCCCAAAGAGATTCGCGCAACCAAAATTTAAATTGCGTTGTTGTTTATATAGATAAAAAAACTTCTCTTTGCCCGATTTTATTCTGCATTTAAAAGTTGTATTACAATTAGAGAAAAATGAAGTTACAGAGCGAATATATTCAAATCTCATTACTTTTTAGAAACTGTTTTAGCAGAAAAAAGTAAAGAGTGTCTAGAACATTGAAGCCTTTGATAGATTTATGGTATGAATTTGAATTTCTTATTCGGATGATGGAAGAGATAATCAGATGGTCTGAAGATACTACTTCAAATGTGTTAAAGTCTTGGCAATTCATTGCACTCACTCGTCTTCACTGTTAACAACATGAGATCATATGTTGACGCCATTGTCCAAGTTAAGGAAAACTTTTTTATGAACTTTCTAAGACGTAAGCGTCAAGATTGTTTGTTGGCAGCAGCAGAGTTGACGAACCGAAAATATTTTCTGGATGTATTCAGCTTTTTGTTCTCCATAATAGTTCTTGAGTTGAGCAAGCGCTTCATTGAAGCCTTTGATAGATTTATGATATGAATTTCTGATGGTAGTTTTTTTCTTTCACATTAGCCCTTTGTGATTTAATGCTATTTAAAACTTTCTATGAATATCGTGCGTTTTTATTTGATGGATCTCTGTTAGAAATTACATCTTTTTACACGTATTATTTTAAATTTAATTTCAGCTAATTTAGATTCGCAACAACTACTGCAATCATATTACAAAGATTGGTAACCAGATCGCATCACGAACAAATAATATCAGTTTGGGAAATTGCGATGTAAAGCAACTGAAATTAAGATAGAAGAAACATTAAATAGAAATAATTTTTATTCGTTGTCATAATATTTCCTTTGTAACGAGAATCTCTATAATACTGTTTCGTTAATTAGTAGGTTACATAATACCGATACGCCCTGCCTGTGCTCTATAGATGAATAAAGCGCTTCAATAAAGTCATGGATATGTTTAAGGGATGCATTTGAATTTCTCTGTGACGGACCTTTCTTTCACATTAGCCCTTTGTGATTTAATGCTAATTGATTCCCAAGGAATGTGTTTCTGATGTTTGGGTTTTAAGCGTATGACGTCTGCTGTAGTCTTTGATGAGAATGCTAAAATTGTTCTAGGTTGTATTACGAGACGTTTTCTCGGCATTTGCTTGTAGTGTTTCAAACTTATTCTTGACAGCAATGATGTCCTGGTCTTTGAGGTGTCTGTCTGTTGTTAGAAGAGACGAGTCATACTTGAGTGAAGGTAGACTAATATTAATTATTAGCTCGAAGGCACTATTGGCTCCGCGGGTCTGTAGATACTCTTTCAAATGTGCTGAAAGCTTGGCAATTCATTGAACGGTGCTTCCATGTCTTTTTTATCAGAATGTGATCCAGTTAGGTTTTTTTGACATTGGATTTCTTTTGATACATACAGGAAAAATATTCGACTCTACTGCTGTCAACAAATAATCTGCTCTTGCTTGTAAAAAAAAGTGAACAATAATAAAAACAATCTGCGTTAGAAGCCATTTACAATTGATTGCAAGCTCCATTGGCCAATAAGCCTAAAAACTGACTTAAGGAAATGTATCGTTCAAATTTTGATGAATAAAGCACATAGCAATTTTCGACCGTAAATAGGACAAGAACAGTGCGATTTTATTAAGGACACTAGATCAAGGAATGCAATAGTTATGCTCATATTTATATCAAAGAGAACGATAAAAATGCAGAAGTATCTATACATATGTTTTATAGTTAAAGCAAAAGCGTTTGAAAAAGGACGATACGATCGGCCAGTGTGTAATTGTACTCAGTGGAAACAGGCCAATAATAATTGAACAGCTCTAAATAATAATAAGAACTAGACGTGATATCCTTATACATGGGCAGTGTAAGGAGAACAGTCCAACTTCGTAGATTAAATAAAGGGTTCAATTCAGAAATCCATGTACGTTATCCAGATTGATATACACCCGAGGAATGCCAGCGGATACAACGACCGAAACGTTGTGATAACTACAAAGATGAAGACAATAGTCCGAATATACATAGCGTAAAAGTTATAACTTCTTATCCCAGAAATTCAGACAAAACATGTATTGGTTTAAAGGGATTTTTGCGCGTGAATATTGCATTAATAATCTTCTGGGAACAATAAGGTTTTTCCAGATATAAGTTTTACTAATTAACTCATAACTCGATGGAAGCGATGTTTACACATCTTTCTCGAAAGAGGTGCCTGTAAATGAATGTAACGAACATGAATCTAATACGAACTCTGCCTTCGTGAGTCATGATCGTCTAAGCTCTGAAATGATATAACGCAAAGAAGTCGAAGCTTCAAGATATTTTTTAAAAAAAATGATTAATTTCACTTCAAATTTTAAAAGTTGCTGATATTATTATTATTATTATTATTATTATTATTATTATTATTATTATTATTATTATTATTATTTCCTTTGATTTCTGTTGTATAATGATTTCTATCTGGGTCCCAACCAGAGACAAAAGTTCGTGAATTGCATCCTGAAGCTTTCACTGTGCATTTTAGGAAAAATAAATAAAACAATCGAATAGAACATCTATTTTACATTGCTAAATCCTTGCGTGATATTTTCTTGTGAGAACGATTTTTGTATTACTTTAGCGTATGAGATAACATTACGATCATCACTATTATTATTATTATTAGTAGTAGTAGTAGTATTATTATTATTATTATTATTATTAGTAGTAGTAGTAGTAGTAGTAGTATTATTATTAATATTATTATTATTAGTAGTAGTAGTAGTATTAGTATTATTATTAGTATTATTAGTATTATTATTAGTATTATTATTAATATTATTATTATTATTATTATTATTATTATTATTATTATTATTATTATTATTATTATTATCCAAATATAGGTTGCAAGAGCAATGTTTTCTTTTTATGGAATGTTCATCATCAAACATGATATTTCACTAAATTTTGCATAAAGACACACTTTATGTTGTACGTAATGTAATATTCCGTGTATGAATTGAAGAAATAATTAAATATAATAATGTTAAATTGTCCAAATGTTTTAAATGAAAACTTTCTATAATTATCGAGCCTTTTATTAGACGAAAAACTGTTAGAAATTACATCTTTTTACGCGTATTACTTTTAACTTAATTTGAGCTCATTTAGATTCGCAACAACTACTACAGGCATACTACAAAAATTGGTAACCAAATCGCATCAGGAATAAAGGATAACAGTTTGGGGAATTGCGGTGAAAAGCAACTGAAATTAAGATAGAAGAAACATTAAATAGAAATAATTTTTATTCATTGAATTATTTTTCCTTTGTAACAAGAATCTCTATAATACTGCTTCGTTAATTAGTAGGTTACACAATACTGATACGCCTTGCCAGTTCTCTATGAATAATAAACTTTTCCGTTTTTCTACGCGGGAATTAAAGGAAATGGTATATCAGATACACTACTTGACCTCAGCGAGAAAATGAATGAAATAAAGAAAGACAGAAGGGAAGATAGAATTGTTTAACGTTTGTTTCAGTGAAATAGAGAAAACTTTTCAATTTTAAATCTTTTTTATGAGTAAACATTTACTGATAAATAAATTTACTAATAAAAATATTAGCAAGACATGTTTTCGGTTGGTTTGCTTAAAAGACGGTAAAAGAAGTTGACATTAATTCCGTGACTGTTAAATAGGAAAATAAATATGAAAGCAAATGAAATATATTACTCAAAACTAAAGGTACCGTTTTTGAAAAGACAAATGACACTCCTTAATCAATTACACTTATTTATTTCCACGTCAACAGTTACAGGTAGATGAAGTACAAAAAATATCAGGATGAAGGCAGATTTCACCGGCAAAACGCTATTTTTTCGTCAGTTTAATAGTGCTTTACATCTGATTTGGCATCTACAGGAAGCCGGCCGTAACGTGATTTTCAAAAATGTTGTTGTTGCATCGAATACAGCTGGATCTCCCTGTGAATTCATCAATCTTCAACGAATACCAAAACTTTGACAACTATAACGGTTCCTTGAATCGCTTTCGAAACAACCTGACACCTTTTTGCGATGTTCGGTCTTTACAAGACTCAGAACAGACCGAAAACGGCGTGTTTCTCCCGATAGCGGGGCGGGATCTACCGAAGTTGCTTCCCTGTGATTTTTACTTAAATACTTTCATGGTAAAATTTCGGATGAGCTATTCGCTATCGTACAGAGACTTGACGAATTCAAGCGCTGTACAAGATTGACGTCAAGAGTTACAGGTGAATTGGCTAGGCATAAGAATAACTTCTATGCTAACAGTTTCGTTTCTCGTACTTCTCGCCTGTGGAATATTCTTAGGTCTCCATGCTTTTCAGAAAACTTTTATCTTCAAAAACTTAAATGCAAGGTCATACATTATCTACTGCCTTCCCGATTACTCTTCTATTGTTCACACTGCTTAATAATGTTTTTTGTTTTTAATTCTATTTATCCTCAGCAACCTCTTGTGTCTTAGTAGCTTTACTGCCTTGCATGGGGTGAATTTGGTTAAAACAAAATATTTGACCAATAAAATGTTAATTTCCATAATTCTTTCTTTCATTTGTATAATTCTTAGTTTCCTAGCCGGTTCTTTGCTAACTGCAAATGTCTATACATGATCCAGTTCCTTGGATTTATTTAGGGAAGTTGTTTTTCATATGCGAGCACATATTTTAATATATATGTAAATAAATAGGTGTATTTACATGATCACTCAAATGCACACATGATTGTATGTATATGTAATTGTGCATATGTTTGAGAGGGAAAATGTGTGCGTCGGAGAACTTGTGTTTACGAATGTAAGCAACAGGGAGCTAGATTTACTTTTATGTTATTTTTCAAAATAACATAAAATATTATTATCCCTCGCCCCATATTGGATTTACTTTAAGTCGGTATTTTTTTCTGATTTTCTTAAAATATTTGATTTTTCTGAACGTGTTCCCGCGTTCTTTTCAAGATTAGTCCCCCAGAACGCAGCCATATTAAGAAAAGGAAAGAAAAAAATAGACAGCCGATTTTAAAGAATATGCCGCTATAGACAAAGAATTGACATCGAACGCTATTTTTTGATGATTTCATTTACAGTAAATGAATTTCTCGAAGGTTCCATTGCGTATGCGTAAATTTTTCTCCCAATTTCGTTTTCTTTCTCTACATTTTTTGTTGGTATCGGCAAATGTTTTTTTAATATGCTAATCTCAGTTCAATAACGTCATATGTATCTTAGATGGCCCTATCTATCTATCTATCTATCTATCTATATATATATATATATATATATATATATATATATATATATATATATTCATTTATATATTACTTTAAACGTTACATTTAGTGGTTGCCCATATTTGAGTAGACGATCGATTTATTTTTTAAACACTATTTTAATTAATCAACCGGCATGAACAATCGAAAAAACTTATAGAACTATTATATATATAATAATATACAGCTATCTCTCTCTCTCTCTCTCTCTCTTAGCAGGTGTGTAGTCTAGGGTTTACTTTTTCTTTATCAAGTTGTCACTGCTTTGTGATATGTCCAATTTTTGGGTGTCTTGTAAGGTTGGGTTATTTTATTTTCCTGGATACAATAGCTAATCTTATCAGACTCCCTGCTGAAACTCCAATTGATATATATATATATATATATATATATATATATATATATATATATATATACATACACACACATATATATATATACATATATATATATATATATACACACACACACACACATATATATATATATATATATTTTTAATATTTTTCGTTGAATATGGCAGACATGAAAATGTTTGATGAATGTTTTATTTAGTCTTTTCCGTTTGGTGGAATTGAGGAAGTGTGAAATTTTTCTGTTGTTTCTATTGACACAAGCGCTTTCTCCAGCCATTTTCGAGGGTGTTTTGATAACCGTTATCAAAAATACAATAGACTACCCACAATGCATCACTGACCAGTATATGTAAATAGTCGAGCAAAAAAAAAAACAACCGACATGGTCTAAGGATTGCGTAAAGCATGAAAGAGAATGTCGTCTCTTGGTGTTGTTTTCGATGTCATCTTTTACATTTACATACGTTGTATCCCTGAAATTGATGACTTCCACCCATGAATATAGCGTACCGTAAAACTATATTTTATCACACACACACACACACACACACACACACACACACACACACACACACACACACACACACACACACACACACACATATATATATATATATATATATATTTATATGTTTAATATGTTACCTATTATGTCTATTGACCCAAGCTTTTTCGACCACTACTTTAGCCATTTCGGAAGATGTTTTGTTTCAGATATTGTTGGTTTCTTTTCATTTTCCGACTGTATAATTTTTAGATCCGTGATCCATCTATAGTAGTAGCGTTTATTTCGAGTCATGAAAGAAGAAAGATGTCTTTATTTGGAAGATGGTATTTCAAAGGTAGTAAATTCGACCGTGCTAACCGAACGCTTATCTGTGGCCCAATCGTTTAAAGGCACGCCAGGCTATATGACTGTTCCGTATAGGATACAGGTTCGATTCGTGTCGGAGGACGAATATTTTCTATGAAAATTTCTCGGACATTCAGGCCGGTAAATGTTGTTTAATACTGTTTATTATGAACAGAGCATTTACTTAAATATTTGTATCGATAAAAAGAATGTAAAAACATAAAAATGTCTTAAAATAATTGTCGGACCTTGTCCATTTCATAATATATATATATATATATATATATATATATATATATATGTGTGTGTGTGAACTTGCATTTCCATTTTATGTGCAATTGGTCAGAATATAAATTTAGTAGATTCTACGTTTTCGAATTTATGCATAATTAACGACATTAAGAATTCGATCAATGTATCGATTTCCTGCATATAACCCAGAGTAATTGAAGGAAATATACAATGTCTCTAATATATTGATTTATTTTATACCGGGCAAAATATCGATTTTTAGCCCTTCGATTAATGGTTCATGATAATCAATTTTTCATTTGTCCTTATTATTTGCTTCAAACTTGTTTGCAACATTCCATAAAGAATCGACCATGGGAATGTATTAAAGTGTAATGATTCACTGTGAGAAAAGTGCATTGACTTCACCAGAAGTTACCAACGACTAATTTTCCCCACCCTGCTAAATTGCTCAGTTGCCATAGAAATTGTGCGTAGAGTTTCTCTTACACCGAATAATGTTTTCTTTTTCCAACACGTGGGATATCTTTTGAATATATTAAAGTATTAAGTGAAAGACAATTCCCTGGATTAATAAATGTTGAGGGGCAATAATATATATATATATATATATATATATATATATATATATATATATATATATATATATATATATAGATAGATAGATAGATAGAGAGAGAGAGAGAGATCTATATAGATATATATATATATGTTATAATTATTTTTTTAAAAATATGATTCCTTCGCGACATAAGAATTATCATGTTTCAAAAACAAGAGCCGAAAACCTCAATATAATTATTAAAAATGAATTGAATTTAAGTATCAAGCCTTGTTTCATCCTCAAGCGAAAATTTAGAATTTAATAATTATATTGAGGTTTTCGGCTCTTGTTTTTGAAGATGAGAACTCTTATGTAGCGAAGGAATCATTTTTTTTTTTAAATAATTATAATTTAAGCTCTACTTCTGTATGGAGAACTGTTTTTTAAAAATAAAAAAAAAGCAAAAATACTAAAGATCTCTGGATTATTTACCTAACGTGTTCTTTCCTATTTTTCTACATATCTGCACAGAATCACACACACACACACACACACACACACACACACACACACACACACACACACACACACACAACGTAGATTTTCTACTCTTTCCACCTAATAAAATCTTGAACACAAACAAACGGAAATATATTAACTAGGAATCCATTGAAATGGTTAATGAATTAACAGAACCACAAGAATATGTTATCACTCCAAAAACGGAAACTGCAAAAAATTTCAAATACTTTCAATGTCTCATATTCAATAATGAAACGTGTAGAAAAGGAAGTATGTTGTGCTAATATGCAACACACACACCCACATCAGCACACACACACACACCCATATATATATATATATATATATATATATATATATATATATATATATATATATATATATATATATATATATATATATATATATATATATCCAAAGCTCTACATTAAAATGAATTGGAGCCTTCTGACTGATTGGCGTTTGTTTACATTCTTAAAAACAATACTCTAGAATTAGGTATTTCTCTCTGCCGAATGATGATAGCACAATGGTAAATCTCTGAGTAAAAACAGATCGATCGTGTTTCGGTCCTGGCACACACACACACACACACACACACACACACACACACATATATATATATATATATATATATATAGTACAGGTAATTGATCCGTTGGCATATAATCCTGGTGGATCCTAGTAATATTAATTATTAAAACTGATCTACAGAGAGTTCGATGTTTTTATTTTAACAGTGCATATGTATTTTTTTACAGAAAAAACAAACAAACATTACCTCAGCATAGAGATACACTCCTGATCAAAAATTTAAGACCACTTGAATTTTTTTTAAAAAGTCTGTTTTTCATGGAAAATTTTTAAACATTTCTTACTTAAGGTTACTAATTTTATAATCTAAAAGGTTATGTAGACAAAAAATTATAATCCGAACATTTTATTGAGAAAATGATATTTTTATAAAATGAGGCGTTTTACATTTGATCAAAATTATAAGAACAGAGACAAAAATTCTACGAAAAGTGTACGAAAACATTCAACAACCAAATTTAATAATGTGCCCTACCTCCACTGGTTTTGATGACTTCAAAAATTCTTTGGGGCATCCTAGAAATTAGTACTTCCATTAAGCTGCGGGGATTATTGCTCCAGCTTTTGAAAATAGCTTCACGAAGTTCATTTTTTGTTGAATGTTGTTTGCCATTTCGATAAACATCTCTTGACATCCATACCCAAACATTTTCAATTGGGTTCAAGTCCGGTGAGCATGCAGGATATCTCAAGAGATGGACCCCATTTTCTTGTAGAAAGGTCAAGGTCCGTCATGCAGCGTGGATTGCAGCATTATCCTGTTGGAATAACCATCCATCCCCACGCAAACGATGGACCTCCATCAAAAACCATGCTTTTTGTAGCATGCTAACATAACCAGCCGCTGTCTGACGACCCTGCACCACCTGGAGCTCAATCGTCCCTCTGTAAGAAAAGGCACCCCATACCTTTAAGGACCCTCCAGCACTATGATGTGTGGAGAACATTTCAGGAAGCATGTTTTTGTTATGCCAATATCGTTGGAATCCATCAGGACCATCTAGATTGAATTTTTTTCTAATCAGAAAACAGGACTTTCTTCCACTTCTCAATGTCCCATGTTTGGTATTCATGACCAAACCTTAAACGGTTCATTTTTTGACGTGAATGTAGCCGAGGAATGTTTGCGCTTTTTATTTACCATGCCTTTCCGTCGTAAGTGTCACCCGATGGTTACTGGACTGAAATCAGCATCTGTGGCTACCTTAATTTGACTAGAAGAAAGTCCACTGGCTTTCACAACAATTCGTCTTATTCTCCTACTCAATGTCGGAGAAATTTGGGGGGGGGCCTACCAGTAGATTTACGTTTCCATAATTCACACTGTCCTTTAGAAAGTTGCAAATCACAGTTTTACTGCGATTAACCTTAGCTGCGATCGCCCGTTGTGACAAACCTTGGTCATGGAAATCTAGAATTCGAGCACGCTCAACTTCGGTAAGTTTGCTTGCTTTAGTCATGGTGACACCTTTACGCAGTGATTGCTAATATTTAACTGAACTAAAACATTGGAATTACCCTAGATCTAACAATTTATACCTCCTTGTCTTATAATTTTGACCAAGTGTAAAACACCTCATTTTATAAAATCGTGCATTTCTGAATAAATTGATTGGATTATAACTTTTTGTCTACGTAACCTTTTAGATTATAGAATTAGTTACCTTAAGTAAGAAAAAGTTTATAATGTATCCATGACAAACAGTCTCTTATAAAATGTTTTCAAGTGGTCTTACATTTTTGACCAGGAGTGTAGTCTATTTAAAGCCGTTCTGTGAGAGGCTATCTGATGATGATAGCTCGCACAGAAATATATATATATACATATATATATATATATATATATATATATATATATATATATATATAAATAAATATATATATATATATATATATATATATATATATATATATATATATATATATATATATATATATACACACACGTATATACATATATATGTGTGTGTGTGTGCGTGTGTGTGGAGTAAATTAACTTAAATTCACCAATCATTTCTTAAAAATCAAACAAAATATGCCTAAGAACTAATTTTAACATCAATATATTTATTGTTCTGAATAACGATATCACAGAGAAAACATTAAATTAATGTTATGTGACAAATATTGATATTTTTAAATATATTTAGAATATTTTAAACAAAATTGTGGAAATGTCTTCGCAAGAAATGTCCCTGTTAAAAATGACACGTGATAAAACAATTAAATTAACTTAATTGTCAGAGTCTTTGTAACATATGTAAGACGAACGACTTGAAAAATTAGGTTAGTAATGTATTTCTTTAAATTAAGTAAAATTATGCCGTTTTCATACTGCCTTGTCTTTTCGTCTCAAAATATTACCGTTTCCTTAATGTTGCAGCGCAGAAAGTTACATTACGGTATCGGAATTTTGTTTGCATTACGGTGGAGGAATTGTGAACAAAAATTAAATAACCTTTTACCTTGTGATTATGCAAAATTAGTGTAATTGCTTTTATGGTTTAAAGGGAATTCATACAGACGAAGATTAAATTAATATAAATGAAAAGTTTTAATCTTGCATTTAATAAAATAGATAAATCTTAAATTTATTTAATTTTGGTCATTAAATTCGTTATTCCGAGAGTAAAAGCAAAACTATATTTGAAATTCTGTAGCTGCCTATAAAAGTGAATTATTACAAGCCCAATGGTACACGCGTTTAAAGGTGAATTGGATGTCACATTGAAATGACAGTCGTTGAAGACGAACAACAAGCCACAATAAATTTAAAACCATCCATGTTTAACGAAACAATCCCTTACTCCTGTCTCACCCGACTAAAATGACTGAAATGAATTATGAAATTTGGCAAGAAATACTGATGCCGGAAATTTCGATACTACATCACACACTCACACACACACATACACACACACGCACACACACACACACATAGACATATATATATATATATATATATATATATATATATATATATATATATATATTACAATGAATCATTTATACAAAATATAGTTTAGTAAAGTTAATGATATAAAATGGCGAAATCCCTTCGCAAACAAAATGTTAAAGGCCCATTAAGCTACCAATCACTTGATGAATGTTATGATACTTGTTTTTGAAAAAATTATAAGCTGTATAAGGTCTTTCTTTAATACGCAAGTACTTTCAACTGTACATTCAGTCATCTTCAGTTAATTTTCGAAAATTCAGGTAGCATCTTAGACGAATAAATATAATGCGAATTGAAATGTGTTTTTAAATGTTTTATTGTTAACAGACACAAACTTTTGCAGCGTGCAGTGACAACGCTAAGGTTCAATGTTTTTAAAAAATTAAGAGAGTGCGTTTTTTACTAATATGCCAATTTCAGAAGTTTTGTTGTTGTAGGAGTTTATCAGTCAATGTGGCATGAACTAAATAAATCAAGAAGCAGAGTAATGTCTCAGTTTTTATCCCGAAAATATGCACGTCGGATCAGCTTTTTTACATCAAATATGTGGTGCAGTTCAATTTATATTATTGTAATATAAATTGAACTGCACCACATATTTGATGTAAAAAAGCTGATCCGACGTACAAATCATTCATACAAAAAGTAGATTAGTAAAGTTAATGATATATAATGGCGAAATCCTTTCGCAAACAAACTTTTATAGGTGCGTTAACCTACCAATCACTCGATGACTGTTATGATCCTTGTTTTTCTTAAAATTATAAGCTGTATAAGGTCTTTCTTTAATACGCAAGTACTTTCAACTGTACATTCAGTCATCTTCAGTCATCTTCAGTCATTTTCAAGCATGATAGATAAGGAACATTTGATTATTTTTTTATTTAGAATAAATCAAAATGAGGCTATCAAATCAAATAGAGTTATGACCATTATAGTGTATCAATTTCAAAACAGTACAAAACAAAACTGTCAAAAACTATGCTTCTTGTCATAAATCAATTAACTGTAAAAGTCATACCATCATCTCCTTGAGCAAACACCTCACGTGCCACTTAGCTGACACAAATGACATAAAAACGCTCTTAACCCATCATTTACGACAACTAATAAGGGTAATTCTCGTTGATAACAAGAGCATTATACAGAGGTCCTGTAAACGAAGGTATCTGGATGTGAAAGAGAGCTTTAAATAATACAACTAGCATCCAGTATAAATCTCACCTTATTCAGCAGTGGAAATGGTTTGTTGAATTTTTATTTTTTAAATAGAAAGACATGGAATTATAGCCAAGCTCAGTTTGCAAGGGTCGGATTAAAGCCTACAATTAAATAAATAAAAAACTGCATCTTAAAAAGACAAACATAATAATGAATAAATATCACTTAACAACAAATCCATATTTAAAAAAGCTAAAGAATTGATTGGTCGGAATCACTTGGGGCAATAGACAACTACATATCAAGAAAATGTAAGAATATTAGAAAAACTGAATAAAAAATTAATGAAATTTCCTTGTCTGTCATATTTAACGAAGCATGTTAGAAAGAAAGGTTATATATATATATATATATATATATATATATATATATATATATATATATATATATATATATATATATATGTATATTATAGTAAAAAATAAAGAGCAATAAGATATATGTAATCCGTTGTTATTATTGATATTTTTTTTACAAAACAGTGCTCAATATAAACTTACAGAGTCTAAATATTATAAATTAACTGATTTAAAAATATGGTTTCATCGCTACACAGGAATTACCATGTTTCAAAAACAGAAAACAAAAACTTCAAATTCAATTATATTAAATTTAAAGCGTTGGTTCTGTTTGATCTTCAAGCAAATTTTGCTTTTAATTTAATATAATTGAATTTGAAGTTTTTGTTTTCTGTTTTTGAAACATGGTAATTCCTCTGTAGCGATGAAACCATATTTTTAAATCAGTTAATTTATTTTATATATATATATATATATATATATATATATATATATATATATATCTGTTTAGTTATTACCTGTTTTATCTGTCAATATATTGAGTATTTATAAGATGGATTGACAGCTGAATCATCTCTTGAGGGTATTCGTTCCTGTTGAAAGAGTGACATGACAAAACAATCTTTGTAAAGGAATCAAGGACAAAGAGTGCAACATCATCTGAGATTAGACGAAGAATGCCGAATGACATTTGAATTTAAGAATCTTCTTTTTTTTCGCTTATTCCTTGTGAAACATGCTTTAAGGCGAAGGGAATTTAGCAATAGGTGAGCCTTTCATCCATCAAATTCGTGTTTACAGAGCCCATAAAACATTTCAATGTTACATGGGTAGAGAAAATCTAATAAGGCTGTAAAGAAAGCCGAAATATGCCGGGAATTTATTGGATATATTTTTAAGCAGAATAAATGACTAAATATAATTTAAAAGGTTTAGAAAAGAATTTTAGCGTCATGTTCACATGTCCATTGAGGACGAAGCCAACCATCTTTTTTCCAAAGATAATTTTATCATCTGTGAATGGAAAGATCCGTGAAACAGCTTACTGTTTCCTATTATACAGTTTAAAATTTAGCGTATTTCATCTCAGTTTAAAATTTAGCGTATTTTATCTCTTTAAGTGATTTCCTGACCATGGCTAACTTTAATCGGGAAAATGTTCAACAAGCGGAATTGATAAAGATCTTAACGAAAGAAAAGGAAAAATAATACTAAGCAAACAATACATCTTCTTCTTTTATGTGCTGTGTCCCTTCAGGACGTAGGCGAAAATGCCCCGCTACATCTTCCTACCACTTGTAGCTCTTAATAAGTTTTTCGATTGTTACTTCTCATCATAAGCGCATCACGTATTTTTCATGCGGATTTATTTTGTGCTCTTTGCCTCAATCTGTCCTGTGAGTATCAGGTTTTCTAAGCCCTCCTTCCTTATTATTGGCCCCAAAACTGTCAACTGCCTATTCCTGTGTTAATTTTATGTTTCCTTTTCGTTTCTATTTTCTTCAAAACCTAGTCATGGCTACCATTTTCAGTCCACGATATGCTCAGCATCTTTCTGCTGAACCACAACATAAGTAAGCCAAAACTAGGCAAAGACCGAATATTTTATTTGATATTAAATAATTACAGACATACATACATACAAATATAAATATATATATATATATATATATATATATATATATATATATATATATATATATATATATATACACGCACACACATATATATATATTTATATATATATATTTCTTTAATTAGTTAATATCAAACAAATTGTAGTTCTTTCTGCTAACATATTTATTTAATTATTTTCCTGATCAATTTTTTGTCAATATTTATATATAAGAATCTATTAAAATTTCAATATTAAACGAAACATTCGGTATATTTAATGACATTATTTAATTATTTGATATTATTTATTTAGTAAATATTTATATATATATAAATATATATATATATATTTATTAGATAAAGTATATTAAATAATTAAATAAATGCATTAGGAGTAAAACTGACTATTTTGTTTAATAATTAATAATAATTAATTAAAAGCGTTAGGAGTAGGAACATATAAATATATAATACGTAAACATATAAATATATAATACGTAAACAGTTAATGGTCAGAGTTGAATCAGAATAGGAAACAGAAGTATTAAGAATTGCTCAATTTCCGTGATTTTAAATATATATATATATATATATATATATATATATATATATATATATATATATATATAATCGAAATCACGCCATGCAAGGCAGTAATTACACTAAAACAGAAAGAAGTCCCATGTTGTAAAAAAATTAAGAAAAGAAACATTTAGGATGGTATCTATTTATAATGCATTTAAATTTTTGCTGATTAAATTTTGCTGGAAACCATGAAGGGATTTCCACATGCGAGAAGTGCGAGAGAAGAAAACTGTTATTTTCGAATTTACGGTTACATCTAGCCAGTTCACCTGTTAATTGATGATCTCGACACCATCTACCATAGGGAAGATCTCATTTGAACAATTACCATGAAAGTTTGTCTACAAAAGACATAGAGAGGCAATATTACGTCGGTGAACTAGTCATTGAATCTGATCAACCAGATCAGGCCCAATAATATTTCAGATTCTTCTTTGGATCTTATCAAGGAGCTTCCGATAAATAGCAGGTCACTAGACCATATATGGCAGCGATATTTTAAGCATAGACGAATGGTAGATTTATAGATTTGTGAGATACATTCTGCAGAGAAAAACTGTCTTGCCCGACACAGTGAACCGACTATCTTAGCGGATGACTTAACAATCTTCTAAAGGGCATTTACATTGATATAAAATGTTGTCCTTTTGCGAGATGCAAGTTGTCGGAGAAGAATTGTTTTGAACCGCTAGGATGGTTGCATTACATTGAGATAAATTAGCTAAATAATATCAAATATTTAAATATATTGATTTTGTTTAATATTAAATAATTAAATAAATTCACACACACACACACACACACACACACACACACACATATATATATATATATATTTATATATATATATATATATATATATGCAAATCTCTTCAGTAAAAGGAAGTGATTGGCTTTTGTTTACATTCGTAAAAACAGTACGATAGAATTAGCTGTTTCTCTCTGGTGGATTATGATACCACAATGGTAAAACTGACTGACAACAGATCGGTCGTGTTTCGGTGCTGGCTTTAAGCATTCGGATTTCTAGACGCACTGAGGAGTTGTGATACAGTGAGAGACCATTATCTGCGAATGACATATATATATATATATATATATATATATATATATATATATATATATATATATATATAGAGAGAGAGAGAGAGAGAGAGAGAGAGAGACAAACAGACCGACAGACAGAGAGATAGATAGATAGATAGATAGATAGATTTTAATCGGAATCGTCCCAATCCGCTCATTATTAGGTTCACTTCCGTGCCTTTCGTTTGCAGTAGTGTGGAAATCAGCATGTTGATTATGTCATTATTCCTTTTTTGAGATGCATGTGCTATCCATTTTTAGCTGTTGCCGTTGTTGAAACTCCTCAATTCGTTTATTTTATTTGGTACAGTTGTTAGTTTGTGATTATGTAGCGCCAGTCCATGTGGTTCGTTGAAGTTTGGCTGAAAACTACAAGATTATCATGTTGTAAACCTATGTTTGAATCCTCATAATTATAGAACAGTGCGATTTTTAGCGAGCTCGCCTCCAGGATTAGTTTGTTTCTGTCATGATTTTGAAACGTTTTTTAACCATATCACCCCAAGCAAGGCTGGAAGCCACTAGAACGCAAGGGGTTACAGAATGTTTGGAGGAAGAGCAGATAGGAGTGGTAACGGAGAGGATGTGGAGAAAGAGAAAGACAGTGGATCGATCAAGGCAGGGGGGTTACAGAAGATTTGGAGCGAGAGCAGATAGGAATGAAAGGGGAAAGGATGTGGTGAAGGGAAGTGGATAGATCAAGGCAACTGGAGATGTCGATCGACGTTACACTTAAATAGTTGGAGATTGTATTTGTCAGGGAAACAGGAATAAGGAAGGGAGTTCCACAGGCGAGATGTGCGAGACATGAAGCTATTGGAGTAGAAGAGACGTCTACATCTAACAGTTTCAACGGTGAAGTGGTGGGAACGGGATGCCAGCCTCGTAGGACGTTTAAATTCATGAGGCCTAGGAACCAGCGAAAGCAGCTCCTCGGAGCAATTACCGTGAAAGTATTTGTAAAAATGACATTTGAAAGTCACAAATAGTCACTGAGAAAAAATTGTTTTTTTCCAATAGAAATTTCTACATTCATGTCTTTATTTTAAACTGAAGCGTAGCATGATTGTTTCAAAATCAGTTTAGGAAAATGAGATCTATCCTCATTGTGCCTGGGAGTTTTTCGCTGAACACTGATAACATGAAGTGTGGGTATTAAATTCCCAAGGGATATAGACGAAAATTTTCCATTTGAAATACCTAAGATAGGTTCCGGTCGGACTACCTGAGTGCGAACTAGCATGAACGAAGAACAAAGGATATGAGTAAAAGAACTGATTGGGAAAGAAAGCTAAATTAACATTTAAATTTTCTGTGTTTAATCTCGGGGACTTAACAAGGATTTTACGAGTATGATCTAGTGAAATATGAAGAGTCCACTGTTGGAGAAATGACATTTGAGGTCAGCCACTACGCCCTTAACTAGAACGAATCTTTGTTAAAATTGGCTAAAACTGGTATTTAAAAAAAAAAGACGCTACATTTCAATCAAATTGTCTTGTTTGTTGAAGTCAATTTGGTAAAACCTAGCTCTACGTAACAAGAAAAGCAAAGCTGGAGAACCTTTCCCAGTTATGATTTTACCATGCACGTATACAAATTAACTAGTAAACATGCGCATTTAAAAAAAAAAAATAATTTCACCTAAAGCAAAGGCAATAAAGCCACTGAGGCGCAAGGGGTTACTGCGTCTTTGATAATATAAGAATAACTACTATTAAGGATACAGGACAATAAAAGAAATAGAATTAAGAAGACAGAAGATAACGATTGACATTACATTAAATTTATTGAAGGTCAAATTTGACTGGGAAGCAAGCAACAGGAAGAGAGTTCAGAAATCGAAAATTGCGATAGAAGAAACTGTTAACATAGAACTTCCGGCACCACAGAGGAAGGTTCATCAGAACAATTACCATAAAATTTGTTATGGGAACTTAGCCATAATAGTAATGGACTATCCCGTACACCATAAATACTGCTCCTCAAGAGGAAGCAGCAGTTACCCAGTGGCTGTAACAGTCGTTTAGACTGTTCTTTGCTGTCGAACTCTCCGCCTCGGCGGGGAGGAACTCGGACGAAGCTTTGCCGCAGGGCAAAGTTTCGTCCGGGGAGGTAGACAGTCCCTGAACCCGTTTACACGGGTTCTAATGGGCATTTTGCCACATTCGACCCGTGTGGGGGGATTGTTAAATATCCAGACACACAGTGAGTCAGTCAGAGACAGAGTCGCGTCAGACGATTACTGTAAGACATTGGAATAGTGATACTGGTCGAGACAACATCGTTCTCTCTAACCTAACCTGATTGTTATTACTAACACTTCTACTTCGTTTGTACATATTCGGTTTGTAATATATCTGTGTTATTCCATACCTGTGTTTGAGTTATTCTTCATTGGTTCTACCTTGGACCATCACCGTGGCACAAGGAACCTGGACCATAACAGTATTTGTAGAAAAGACAGAGGGAAGCTGCGTTATGCCGGTGGGAAAGAGACTGAAGTCGAAATGACAGGTCAGGATCAATACCTTTGTGGGTACTTCTTTGGATTTTATTAAGAATATCTAGATGTACAGCAGGAAACACCAGTCCAGATGTAGCAGCAATATTCAAAGCATGGACGAATGGTAGACTTATAAATATGTAAGATAGATTCTGGCTAGAAATTTTTTTTAACACGCCCGAGTGAACTTAATTTGTGTGTTAGCAGATGATTCAATACACGCTTTCCACTTCATGATAGTTGAAAAGGTTAGTCTGAAGAGGCGCAAGGAGGTTAGCATAATCCATGCTGATGGAAGATAAAATATCGAAAGAAAATGTTCCTCACAGATAGATAGATAGATAGATAGATATGAAAAGACTCAGAGAGATAGATAGATAGATAGATAGATAGATAGATAGATATGAAAAGACTCAGATAGATAGATAGATAGATAGATAGATAGATAGATATGAAAAGACTCAGAGAGATAGATAGATAGATATGAAAAGAGATAGATAGATAGATATGAAAAGACTTAGATATGAAAAGACTTAGATAGATAGATAGATATGAAAAGACTCAGATAGATAGATAGATAGATAGATAGATAGATAGATAGATAGATAGATAGATAGATAGATAGATAGATATGAAAAGACTCAAATAGATATATATATATATATATATATATAGATAGATAGATAGATAGATATGAAAAGGGATAGAGATAGGAAGAGAGGATTTTACGGGAGTCCGCTTTCCATTGTCGAATTTAAAGAAGCATCGATCTTCACTCTGTCGCGCCAGTCACTGAGATACGCCGTTTTGATTAACTAGCCTTGGAAAAACACAGATGCTCTCTGTCTCTAATTTCTAACTGTTGTATGATAATTAAATCACATTGACAAAATAGAGTACATGTTTAGATATCAACGTGGACAGGAGAGACAAATGCGAAGATTCAGATTATCAATGCCCCGTAAGAATGCCTTCTGTTACACAATAACGAAAAGAGCAGGCGAAAATGTTCAAAAATAAAGAGAGAATAGACACGCTCGCTTTCTTGTCTTGTTTATTTTACATATGTGTAGTCTGTGAAGCATTTACACGGCTTGATACAACTTCAAAACGACCCCGGTTGGCCGGGAAGAAGAGTAAACTGTTGGGTATGTTAGTAATCTCTACGGATGGTGGGGATAAAACAATTTTGATTAGGTTCCATATCTGCTCAGTTCAATAATCCCAACTTGGATGATAGATTACTGGCTGAATGAAACATGCACTCAGGAGCAACACGTCAGAGAGATTACTCTAATGCAAGATGAAGTTAATCTCGGTAAATCCTAATCTTTTCGTACTAATGCAGGTGTCTCCCAGGTTTCCATCATTAGTCCCACTTTGTTTTGGATTTTCATTAATGATTTCCCCGATATTATCAGCTCTCAACATCGTATCTACGCTGATGGCACAACCATTTACTCCAGTCTCGATAGTAAGTTAAAATGGTTGATGATATCCAAAACGAAATTCAGTCTGTTGTTAACTGGGACAAAGAATGGCTTTCTAACTTTAACATCTCCAGAACTAAACTACTCTCTATTAAACATCTTAGAGACCCTTCTCAGCTTCCATCAACATGGCTGATGCTAATCTCCAGGAGAGTGACGGGATGCGCCTTCTTGGACTAAAATTCTCGGTTGACATGAAGTGGGAAGACTATACTGAATCCATTGCTAGGCCAGCTGCTAGGAAAGTTGGTTCACTGTGTCGTACGAGACAATTTTATTCTTTAAAGTTTATCTTATATTATATGTCTACCATTCGTCCATGCTTAGAATATTGCCAACACATATGGTCCGGGGATCCTGCTAATTATCTAGCACTCCTTGAGTAAAATTCAAAGAAAAAACTGCACTATGACTGGCCCGCTATAAACTTGCCTATTTTTGCTCTTTCTATAAATACTTTCATTGTAATTGTTCGGTCTTCGCCATCGTATATAGATTCTTTGAATTTAAGCACGGTACTATACTGACGACAAGATCTCATAAATCTACCGATGTGCTGGTTAGATTTAACCGTACTTTCTATGTTATCCGTTTCTTTTCTCACACTTCTCGTTTGTGGAGCTCCCTTCAGTTTGTTGTTCATGATGACGGTAGTCTTTGAGTATAGAATCCAGAGGTTGGCAGTGAATATTTCGAAGACAGTAGGGAAGCGTAGTTCCGGTTAGCAGTGGATATCAGGATAAAGTAGCAGAGCGTAGTTCTTCCTTCTGTTCTTTCGCCTGACAGGTTGGCACTGGATATTCGGAGAGAGAAATCAAAATGGCCACCTTTATACACGACGGATTTAATATTTCACGTCGCCTGATTGGTTAACCTTCAATTGGGGAATTATAAAGTGAGTCAAGTCATTTGGGTTTGCTCACTAGTATACTAGTACACAAAATAATCTAACACAGTTTCCATACTGTCCAGCCAAATTTAACCTGCAAACATTTGAATGCAATATCAATCCATAGCAATATCCATCTCTCCTTAGAAATATTTCACTTTCTAATTCTTCTACACACAGTAACATATTCTTTCTCAATGACTTTCCTGATTTGCCTTCGTTGATCTCGATATTAAAAAAAAAAGATGATTAGATTTATGTTTTACTGTGGCACGCTAGTCTAAATTCTCACAGTTGATAAACAATGTTCAGTTTAAAAAAATATGGCGGGCAGCAGTCAAGAATTAATGGATGCAATGTACGCTTGAAAAAGCCTGTGGAACGTGGTGGTCGAAACGTTGAAATAAAAAAAATGGGTAAAGATATTAGTACGAATCGTTGATGGGAAAAAGAAAATAAATAATCATAGAACTTTGGGAAATCTTTTCGATGCAAATCTTTTTGAAAAAAAATGTTTAGAAAACGCAAATGTAGCCATGAATAATTTTCTGTGTTGCCCAGGATTAATGCGAAACAGGTAACAAGAAAATTCTCTCCACATTATCGATTTCGAATTTAGAAAAACGTTTGTTTTTTTTACATTGATACGGTTAAAAGCATATTATTTCGAACCGGTTACGTTTCAGTTTGAAATTAGTAAGGTCGGATACTGGAAATTCAACAGATCGAAATGATGTGAATTCGATATATATATAGGGTAACCCCAAAAAACGGGAACTTTTTAACAATCCAATAAAACCAAGACTGATGGAAGAAAAATATTTAATTCATAGTAATTGAAACCTTAAAATATGCAATTTAAGAAACAATGATGGATTTTTCATTTTTTAAAAATTACGTCCAGTAGATGGCGTCCTCCTGTACGAATGTATTCTTGAAATTTGCTGTTGAGATTCCTCATTGATTGCTGCAACATCTCAGCTGGGATACTTTGAATTTCATTCTCGTTACTAAAATGGCGAAATGTTTACTTGCTCAAGGTCACTGTCTCGCAATGTTGCCACTTGCTCATGTCTGGCAATTTTTTTTTGTCACCCTACGAATTCAAATGTCCATTAAGGAATTGTATTCCTCAAGAATCAACTTTCGTAAATAATTATATAGGCCACACTACAAATCGTTTAACACGCAGATTAACCCTACACCTTCTGACAATAGCTCAATTAGATCCCATTTAAATATTCATGGAGACCTACCGGACACTATTCGGAATATACTTGTTGACAACACTAATATAATAGCATCATCCACTTGCAAAAAAAGGCTAAAAATAATGGAAGCCTTACTTATAAAATTAAACAAACCAACACTTAATAATATTAACTTTGAACATGGACATAATATCTTGACCATGTTTTGAAACAAAAAAAAATGAATCACTTTACAAAGCATACACATAACGAACTATTTTTAATTCTAACAGTTGAAATATAATCATTGATAATGGCTAAATGTATGGCCGAAAGCGCTCGGAAAAGAACATTCGGGCAATTTTTATATAATTTATCCTCTGAAATGAAAAACTTTATAATTCGCACGAGAAATTATATAAAAAACTAAATAAAAGCACCTTGTCAGTCGTTTTTAATGAAATGTGCTTGAAAGATAGGTTGCTGCCTAAATACACACACACACATATATATATATATATATATATATATATATATGTATGTGTGTGTGTGTGTGTGTGTGTGTGTGTGTGTGTGTGTGTGTGTGTGTGTGTGTGTGTGTGTGTGTGTGTTAGGATAAAGAAGGAGTAAACTTGTTCTTTACCTTTATTTTTATTCGGATTCCAATCCATACTTAATATCTATTAGATATTATTTTGATATATATATATATATATATATATATATATATATATATATATCAAAATAATATCTAATAGATATTATTTTGATATATATATATATATATATATATATATATATATATATATGTATGTGTGTGTGTGTGTGTGTGTATGTGTGTGTGTGTGTGTGTGTATTAGGATAAAGAACAAGGAGGAAACTTGTTCTTTACCTTTATTTTTGTCGTGTTCCTATCCATACTTAATCTATATTAGATATTCTTTTCATATATATATATATATATATATATATATATATATATATATATATATATATATATATATATATATATATATATATATATATATATTCACTCTCGATAAAGAGACAACGGAAAATGCAATTGAATCTAGATTTGCTAACAAATAAGAAAAAGGGGGAAATAGCCGCATATAACATAAAGCTGACAACAACCATGCATAACATGAAGGATCAAACTTTAATTAGATAGTGCAATAATAAAAAGAATGTTTGTCATGGAACAAATATAGTCGTACAATAAGTTTGGGGTATTAAAGATTGACATTTCGCCAGTTTTATATCGCTGTATGGATGGCTTTTGACCACACGCTTATCATTCTATGCCTTGTAACGTGCAGTTTTGGTATTGAGAATATTGGCTAAGAAAGAGGATTGTATAAGACAGTGACAGCAATAATTCTGTAGGCTTGCGATGGTGCATGTCGAGAGATTATTCTCTTTCTCGGCTCCTTCCTATGGACGAACGGGTCATGAAAGATACTTGGCATCTTGTTTGGGCACACGACCTACACATGAGGAAGAAAGCGTCAGAGGTATGAAAGAATGTCGAGGTTATAGTTAATCTGTGTTCTTGAAGGAATATATGCTAGAATGTAGAGATCCTGGAAAATCTATTCCGTTTACTTCCGCTATTATGATCAAAGCGAGCTGACCTAGAGAAAAACTCTGTTTAAAATCATTTTTGGGTCAACGTGCATCTACACTACAGTCCAAAAAAGAAGATAGATTTTTGTATTTTGTTAAAATAAAAGTTAAAATTTCCTTTTTTCATTTTTCTCTAGGTTCCTTTTACTACCGAAGGGTTTCGCTTCGTCTGTCCGCAATACACTTTCCTAAATTATGAATAATTCGTATGAGAAATGTAATATTTTCTTTTCATCATAGCCCCTCAGTAGACTTTTGAGATTTCCAAAAGGGATGGAGAATAGATTCAGGTAAAAGAAATTATGTAAAATGAATAATATTCGATTTTTCAAATACATGCTGTACTACTTGGTTTAAACATAACTGGAAAATTACCTTTCAACAATACAACAGTCCAGATTATGTCAAAATTATCTTGAGTAATTATAAACAAAATATTGGAAAGTATGACTTACCTTCCTCAATCTACTAATCTCTCTCCCATTGCCTCAGTTTAAGATGAATTGTATCGGAGTATTCAGAGAGAATACCCAAAGAGTCAGCGTGAGCTTTTTCAGTATTTGAAGAAAGCTAGGGAAGGTTTGTCTATTTTTACAAAATAATTTTTGGAAAAATATCAGGAATTTCTAAAGCATTTGATTGTTTTATCGACAGAAACAAAATACTAACGCTATTTTAAGATAATTGGTCATAGTTAAATGCTTATTTCTTTTGTCGAAATAAAAACACTGCAGTGACTGGAAATTTAACTTTTACTTTACGAAAATATTTCATTTTAAGGCTGTTGTTTTCTTAAGAAATGCAGGGTGAGTGCAAAATGTTTCCTTGTAGTGTACATTGCTTCGTGAAATCTGCTACATTCATCCGTCTGAAAACAGTCTGAGTATGGTTAATAATGATATATTGCATCACGGTGGTGTTCTATAGGAGGTGTTTGCGTTCAAATAGCAATGACAGAATGATTGTCCAGCTTTCAAAATATGTGTTCGGAAAAGACGAAGGTTTATTGTTTGCACCGAAACGTGTGCTCCTAAAATTTAGAATGCGTACACACCCTGGTTATCTCCTGTGAAGACTATATTAAATGAAACACTGCTGTTCTCCTGAAAGATATAAAATACTGAATAAATCGATAAAAGCAGTATAAATTGCTAAACGGTTATTTTATGTTGAAAAATCCATGAGCAGAATTCAGCATTATTTTGAACATCGATTCAATAACGAGAAAGGAAAAATTATTTTAAAAAAAGAGTGTTTAATTTCTACGTGATATAAATCCTTCTATAGGGTAGTGAATGCTGGGTAATTTCCTCACAAATAAAGAAGGGGCTTAGAGTAAAACTGAAGTGGTACGACAACAGATTGAAGAGAATAGGATAACTGATTATGTGAGAAATGAGAAAGAATTAAGAAAAATGGTTATAAAAAGGCCAGTTAGAATGAGAGAAAAATAGCTGGAATTTTGAACAGCTAAAATGAAGTCAGGGTCAGCCATTTTCTGACGGAACACTGTACATTAAAGGATTACAGGATATATTAGTGAAATGCAGCATGCAAGGAGATTTGATTTTAAAGTACGACTTGAGAGGAAGGTCTCACGCTTCATATGAATTTGGTTGGATGGGTTGAAATTTGTTACAAATGACAGGCATCTCTCTACAGCTTGGTAGTCAACGAGGCACGCGCTAAGTCGGCAAAAATTCTGATAGAAAAGAATGCGTCCTTTGCTATAGGACTTTCTTCGCTACGCGATCATATGCTACTGTGCACGTTTGTTTAACCCTTTCAGCCTGAGCGGCCGGTATACCGACCATTGTGTGAAAGTCCAGATACTCGACTCATGGACTAAACAGGTGGACACCGGGGGCGCTGGATGGGATATCCGTGCTCTTCAGGGATTCACAATTTAAAGTGTCATGGTTACATAGGCTCGTAGTGGTTAGAAATCTACAGTTTCTACCATGAAACCTGGGTTAATATCTCAGTATGATCGATTCATGAAGGAATCAGGATCAATCGACTAGAGTGCTTGGGATCGTTTGGGGAGTGCCTAAAATACACAGGTTGAGCCAATTGATATGTGGGAAATTGGATAAACAAAACTGTTCGAAATCCGTAGAAGATTGTGCTAGCACCAAATCACAATAATCGTGACCAAATGCTCCATCCTACAAGACTTATTTAATTTCTGATCACCCTAATGTATGTGTCCTCCACTAGACACTCTAACTGAGGTACGCACAGAACAGTGGGAACCTAAAGCAGAGATTGATTCGGTGGTGGTTGAAGAAACCGAAACTTAATTGAGTTGTATTTATTAGCTAGCGATTCTAACAGGCGAACATACTTGCAAACAGGTAGCCATCGATTTCATATACGTTTTGCATGTCTTTCTTCCAATCATCTAGTCTTCTTTAAACATTGTTTAATTGGTAGGCAGTTTTATTACTTAAAATAAGAAAAACTATTTGGGTTTACTTATCGGCATGTGAATACGATATATAATATCGATGACATGAATACAAAAATCAATACTGACTTTTTCTTTCTCCCAATTATCTAGATTTTTAAGCTAATAGAATTAGATAGGTTTGGCTATCATCGGGTATGCACTTCTCCCTGGTTTTTTAACAGCAGTAGAAGTTTATCCTTTTTTGCTGTTTAGGATTTGGTTTCCGGTTCCTTCTAAAGTTTACTTCAATTCTATACTTCAAAGTTTACTTCAATTCTATACTTCAAAGTTTACTTCAATTCTATACTTCAAAGTTTACTTCAATTCTATACTTCAAAGTTTACTTCAATTCTATACTTCAAAGTTTACTTCAATTCTATACTTCAAAGTTTACTTCAATTCTATACTTCAACCGTCTCCCGCTAAGCAATGCAGTTTTATTCCCCATTCATTTATTTTTCCTTAGTAGAAATAGATAGGTTAGCCTATCGTCCGGTTTACACTCCTTTCCAGTCTTTTGAACGTAAACGTCTATCCCTAGTTTCTGTTTGGATCTGGGTTTATTGTTCCTTCTAAAGTTTACTTCAATTTAATATTTCAAACGTTTCCGCCTACATATTGGAATTTTATTAAGCATTTATTTTTCCTCAATAGGAGTAGATAGGTTCGGCTATGAACCGGTTCACGCTTTTCTCCGGTCTATTGATAAGGAAATGTTTATCCCATCATTTCTCTCCTGGATTGGATTTCCAGTTCCTTCTAATGTTTACTTCAACATTATACTTCTACCATCTCCATGTAAACTCGGAAATTTTATTTACTGATTATTTATCCTTCGTCAGTAAGAATAGATAGGTTCACCTATCGTCCGTTTTACAGCCCTCTCCGGTCATTTGTAAAGATTTTTCCTTTGTTTACTGTTTAGGATTTTGTTTCCTGTTCCTTCAAACGTCTTCGTATTCTGTTTCACTGTAATGTCACTGCACTTTGCGTCTTAGTCACATTATCGCTTAGTAAAAAAAAAAAAAGAAGCCTATGGATAAAGTCTGGGGTGGGGAGTGAAGAAGTAGTCTTCAGTAGACATTCAGGAAAAGCGTACGAATGGTACGCTCGTTTCTTTTGGGGAAAATTATTTTCGATTTTTAGATTGTAAATTCAAGTACTTTTATTATTTTGGTCAGCATAAGAATCTGTGCTCTTTGACAATTCTTCTTTCTTTTTTTCTTTACTGCCCTTATTTTTCCTTTAGCTTTTGCTTTTTATCTAGTATTTTTTTATTGTTTCACTTAGGATACTTGTTATAGAATGTGAAGGCCAGAACCAGGATGGTCAGCTATGAGAATACTTTTTGGAATTGGTATTTTGACAGTGATGGATTGCTTTTGTCAGGGTTTTGGAGATTATTCCAAAACAGCGCGAAGTTAACAGAGGGCTGCAGGAATTTCAAAGTTTCCCACACCTAGGTTCGAGAGACAGGTTAAGATCACACGCGGAGGGACGCTGAACAACGAGAGACATGCGTTCCCTTCCTCCCGCTGCCTCTAGTATCCTTGCTGCCTCGTCGTAAAATGAGTCGGAGAAAGGTACAACCTTTTCGTTAATATCATCTATGCAGTAGCTTTGGGATCCAATGACGTCACATACTGCGATGTTAGATTGTTGAGGAGTCCCGTACAGTAAAGCATATATATATATATATATATATATATATATATATATATATATATATATATATATATATATATATTTTAAGACATCAAAGAAATGTGTTTCAGTTGTAGTATATAAACAAATATATTCTCATCTTCCGATGACATGAAACTCTAAATATTTATTTTTGTTCAGATCTTCATAGAGAACCTGACATTTTGGTTATTGTCGCATGTAAGATTATAGAATATAAATAATGTTTTCAGTATCTGTCTATAGTTCTGAGATGAGATATTACATACATTAGTTACATTATTCGAACTATTGTCCTCATCTTTGTCGCCATATTTATTACAACGTTTCGGCCGTTGTACGCTCCGGCCTTCTTCAGGTGGTTCGAATGTCGAACTGTACCCTTTATTTCACTCTCTGGGGCAGACTGTTCTAGTCCCACGTGCCATGTTTAATGGATGTCAGTTATCAGTTATCTCACACTCTTTGGGTCCTGAAGCGGGATCTAACTAACGCCTTTATCCACTGTGCCATGTGTCCGAAGGCGTTAGTTAGATCAAGTGTCAGGACCCAAAGTTTGTGAGTTCAATACCCGGTTAAGGCAGTGGAGATAACCGATAACTGACATCAATTAAACATGGCACGTGGAACTAGAACAGTCTACCCTAGCGAACGAAAAAAAGGGTTCAGTTCGACATTTCAACCAACTGAAGAAGGCCGGAGCGTAAAACGGCTGAAACGTTGTAATAAATATGGCGACAAAGATGAGGACAATAGTCCGAATAATGTAAACGAAGTGATGGTTTCCTGAAAGAAATAAGAATTAATTCCAGGTCAGTAAATAAGAGACACGCATGCCGCTTCCGGTAGTTTCACTGCATTCTGTTATATTGTAAGTTTCTTTTATGAGTAATTCTGAAATGAAAATAAATACAGAGACATTTAACGTTTCTTATTGTGTATCGGACCCATTCAGATATATATGTATATATCGGTGGGCGCCAACTATGTTAAAATTACACGTGTAAATGGAGCAGATTTAATGATGCAGACGTCATGTAATCTGTTTATATTTTGTTTTATTATAGCAGCGCCAATCACCGGAAGTAGCCTGTGGCCGGAACAGAAAAGCGGAGGTCAAGGAAACTGTTCATAGAAGCTGAATAACGGTAGTTTATAGATTTTGCCCAGAACACATACTGCAATTCAGTCGACTTTTTTTTCAAATCCGTATAAAAATATAAAATCATAGAAAAAAAAAAACAAAGAAAAGACAAAACAAAGTTTGTGTTTACAGTAAATGTGGTTCATTGCATCAGGGCTGAAATGTTTAAAACATCCGGGTCAAAAGTATTGCTCTTTCTAAATCGCCGGAACATTTTCAGCTCAATTCAAACTTCATAGCACTCAAAAGGAGGTTTTGCCGCTACTCGACGACTTTCATTGGATATCAACAAACAAACATTGGGAAATATTCCTGACTGAGGGATTAATTACAACAAAGATTCTATTCAGAATTTACATTACTCACCAGGCCTCTATTACAATTATCGCTTCTTCATTTCCCTTTTATTCTTTGCTTGTAGGTAAGTTTTTATTGGTATCAAGAACTACCAATACCCTAGAATTAGTTTAAGCTCGAAAATTGGTAACAATATATATATATATATATATATATATATATATATATATATATTATAAAATGTATATATGTATTATAAAATGGACAAAGTTCGACAATTATTTTAACATATCTTTTTTATATTTATACGTTCTTTTTATAGATACAAATATTTAAGTAAATCTTCTGATTATAATAAGCAGTATTAACGACATTTACCGGCCTGAATGTCCTAGAAATGTTCATAGAAGATATGAGTCCTCCGACAGGAGTATTATAGTTTCGAAACAGTAAAATCAACCTTATTTGACCAAGCTCTTCTCTGTGACTCAATCGGTAAAAGTACATCAGTCTATATGACGGTTCTGTATAGGATACAGGTTCGATTCCTGTCAGAGGACGCATATTTTCTATGAAGGTTTTTCAGATATTCAGGCCGGTAAATGTTGTTAATACTGTTTATTATAAACAGAGCACTTACTTAAATATGTATATCTATAAAAAAAAAGTAAAAATATTTTAATATATATTGATTGTCGTTTTGAATTAATGTTGTATAAAAAGGGGTTGCCGTCCAAATACGCAATTATACACCCCCAACATACATACATACATACACATATATATATATATATATATATATATATATATATATATATATATATATATATATATATATATATATGGAGAGAGAGGAGCAAGTGACTTGAAGCTGCAGATTTGTGATTCTACCGACGAATGCTGTTATCATGGCAAATAAATGCGAACAATGACGAAGGGTTAAAAACATGAAAACGTCCACTCATTAAAGAGCCAGATGAAACTTCTGCAACAGAATGAGGAAAGATATCATGTAGAATATACTACAAACAGGACATTGTATACTAGGGAAGTTGGGGAAACAACCATTATCCTATGTAATTTTTTGTGAATAAATAGGCATAGAAGACAAAAAGAATGAAAGTTTCAAAAATTATTCACAATAACGAAAAGCGTGAAAGTGTAGAAAGCTATGACCGGCTACGTTCCCAAGAATTAATGGATTTATTTTTAGTCCGGTATTATATTTTATTTATTAAATATGCATATTACATCTATCGGCTTGAGCATTCAAGAACGATTAGATAAAAAAAAAGAACAAAAAAGAAGTTTTTTGCAGTAATCATCGAACCTGCGTCATATATATATATATATATATATATATATATATATATATATATATATATATATATATATATATATATATATATATATATATATATTATAAATTAATAGATTTAAAATATGGTTTTACCGCTACACAGTGATAACCATGTTTCAGAAATGGAAGCTAAAGCCCCTGAATTTAATTTTTTTATTAAACCAAAGACATTAGTTCCATTTCCTCATCAAGCGAATTTTGGAGTAACTTACTTTTTAAAATTTACGGTTGTTAACGGCACAGGAAAGATTCATAGTTTGAGGGTTTCCAAGGTTACCGATAAATCCATTCATCTACACAAGGGGTGGTAGAGAGTTCAATTTTTAATTTTCGTTATATCAGTTAATAGTTACATTTGAAAGCGGGGTTATGTTTATGGATGGGTAGGGATGTATCTTTTAACAAATTCTGACATCCGCTAAATTCATGTCATCTGGGTTTTTTTCTAACGGCAAAAATTCTTATGGTATTTTTTCTATTTGTATATTTAAAGATTTTGAGGGACTGTTTAGGTTAGAATATGTTTTATCCACCTTTCTAAAAAATTATTTTTAATATTTAATATACTATACTTCTATTTAAAAACCAAGTAAATGTATTAGGATTACTTACAGTATTTAAAATTATTTATTCTTATCGAGTATAAGTAAATATTATTTTATTTTATGTAAACTTTATGACAATGACGACAAAGGTGGTTAAATTATTTCACTAATTCAATAAACTTTTATTTATAAATTTAGTATTATAAATGTATATATGTATGTATAAAGGACATTTAATGTTCAATATTATATTCTAACTTATTAATTTCATTTGACTTTCGGTGTTCACTTGGATTCTTTTCAGTGTTTGAATTGCTTTGAGAGAGGTGTTATGGTTAGAGTACGTTTTATTTAATTACAATTTTAAAAGATGTTTAGGTTAGAATCTGATTTATTTAATTTCAATTTTAAAACATTTTTAAAAATTCTACTTTCAAATTTAACTTTTAAATTTAATCGGCTATATTTCTTTATAAACCAAGTAAATGTAATATAATTACTTACATTATTTAAAATTATTTATACCCATCAAATATGAGTATGCATAATTATCAGGTAATTTTTTTGGCAATGACGACATAAAATAGCTATTTCATTTCTCTGATTCAGTAAATTTTTATTTTTTATAAACTTAGTAATATATAGTTTCTCATGTATGCATAAAGGACATGGGTCATTTAATGACCTACATATTCTAGCCCTTCTTATTAACTTCCATTTCACTGTAGGTGTTTTATTGGATTCTTTTAGGTGCCAGAAGTACCTCGAGAGAGATGTTTGACTTTTATACTTATTTATCCTAAACGAGCATTGATGTTGGTTGAACCTCTTTTTGAACTCATGGCTAGTGCAACCGATATAAATTTTTATGTTTTCAGGGTTTTCAATAGAAGATATATTACATTGGTATACTACTGATTCCATGCAACATTTATTTTGTAGAGGACAGTTTTGAGGGTTTCTACAATTACATAATTTTTGTTCACCCTCATTAGTTGTTGTTTGTATTTTTCCCTTGTCTACAATTTTTTGGTTCTGGTATAAGTGTTTATTTAAGATATTAGTATTATGTTTCTTAATAAACTTTTCTAGGTTATCAGTACAGCTATAACTTAATTTTAGTGTATTTCTATTGAAAATCTATTAATATCAATGCTCTGTAAATTTAAATTTACATAGAGCACTATTGTGTAAAAATAAAAATATCTATAAGAACACCGGATTTTATATCTTACTGTTCTTTCCTTGTTATTTATATATATATATATATATATATATATATATATATATATATATATATATATATATATATATATAATAAATCTACTTGTTTAAAAATATGGTTCCATCGCTACACAGCAATTACTATGTTTCAAAAACAGAAGCTAAAAACTTCAAATTCAATTATAGAATTAAATTAAAGTCTCTAGCTCTGTTTCATTATCATATATATATCGTGGACTCTCAGCTCAGTTCCTAGGAACCGACAGCCGAGACACCAGCACATATGATTTGATTATAGTGGTGAAGTCTTTGTGCAGAACCAACGACACTTTTTGAAGGGCCGAATACAAAGGTCTGGTGCACTGCGTAACACAAGGTCCCCAAACAACAATCCGCAGGTTTTCAATTCAGAGTTAACCTAGACCAGTTGCCATCCTAGGCTATAGAACCCTGTCTGTCCTGCTATTTCGCCTCTAGCTGGAGGGAGAAGAGGGTTAATACCTACATTAGTGAATATAAGGGATTCGACTGGAATTCGAACTCGGCTCTCCGATTCCTCAATATATGTACACTTTAACTGAAACTGAATATATATATATATATATATATATATATACATATATATATATATATATATATATATATATATATATATATTAATCTGGGAATATACCAACTTATTCAAGATGATCCTAACCCTCTCTAATTTTTTTAACTGTATGTCCCGGAATAACAAGTTGCCTCACAGTTTTCACGTACGGCTTCACTTTCAAGTTTATTTTCAGTTCTTTGGACAGTCATAGATGAAACTCCTCTCTCACAAGCCAAACATCTTATGGATTGAGCTGGATCTTTCTAATTGATTTTTTTAAACTCTAAATTGAAATGTTGATCCCTATTCCTCTTGTAACCTCTTGATCCTAGCTTACCTAGAGGAAGACCTCTATGAAAAGACAGAGCAAATAAATGGGAAAAATATATAAAAAAAACACTTCAGTAAATCTTTGAAGCAATACTTAGATGATTGCTTCATTTTCTGTAAATGCTGATAGGGCGATATTAACCAATTACGCAATCTACTCCAAAACTTGCACCTGAAGATCAAATTCCCCCAAGAACACAATTTTAGCGAACTGCCATTCTTAGATATGCTCATCAGTAATATAGAAAACCATATTATCACAGATATCTATCACAAACCCACAGACATCCAATAATTCCTTCATTTCAATAACCATCACACCAAAAACTGTCTAAAATCCATCCTCTATTCCCTAACAAGATGGATTTGCAAAATAGTCTCCACAAATACCTCCTAAAAACCCACCTAGAAGAATTACATAAAACTCTGAAAATACGAGATACACCACGCCACTAATCAACAAAGTTTTTTGAAATAGGAGAGAAAATGCCTTTAGACCAACTACAAAATCTAAACGAAACGTCTAACAAATTCTAGTATATGCTTCAACATACAAGAAATTTTTACAGAAATATTTACAGAAATTACAAAAAAATTGCGAGCTACTTAACAAGAACGATAAAACGAAGGTAAATTTCCGAAGTTAAATTTAAAATGATGCCATTATTTCAAACAGACAATTATTCTTACCTACAAATATAAAAAGAAAACTTCACAGACAAATTTAAAACAGCACGAAACAAATTATAAACGCATACATACACAGACACATACACACACACAGACAAACAGACACCATACAAATATGTATGGGGAACGAATATATACGCATACTGGCAAAATCAAGTACACTAGACGGATCACAGACACGCACACACATACACATACACATACACCATAAAAAATATGTATGGAGAACGAATATATACACACATACTAGGAAAAACAAGTACACTAGACGGGTCAAACGCACAAACACGCACGCACGCACACACATACACATACACACATACCATACTAGGAAAAACAAGTACACTAGACGGGTCAAACGCACACACACACACACACACACACACATACCATACAAATATCTATGGAGAACGAAAATATACACACATATTGGCAAAAACAAGTACACTAGACGGATCACACCCACGCCCCCCCCCAACACACACGAACCTTATACATCATGCAAAGTGTGTGTGTGTTTAAGTGTACTATTTCCTTGAAATAAAACAATATATATGAATGGAGAATGACTATGCATAAATATACTATTACAAGCACACACACAAAATATAAAAAAGGAGATAGGTCTAAAAAGGTAGAGTGGTCATAAATAGATAAGAACAAAGACCTCCTTCCTTCCACTTTCTATAACCAATCCTAATTGATATATTACCCCTTAAGTAGAAGAAAATTTTCTACACAAAGTTCAAGAAGACTTTAGATTACAACTACATAAAGAAAATGGTTAAACATAAGAAAACACAAGGGCAACTTAATTCCTTTAAATAATACGCGGAATTAACCATTCTTCGCCTGATGAAGGTCACATACCGGAAACCCGTGTAGCACAATATGGAAATTAAAGTATAATATATAGTTTTTTTAAAAATCCACATTGTAATCAACACGTTTGCGGCTTCTCTTTTTTCTGTATGGTGATTTTTAAAAACTCAGCATAACGTGGTCTAGTAATATATATATATATATATATATATATATATATATATATATATATATATATATATATATATATCAGGGATTATTCTTTACTCATGCTAGTGAAGATATTACTAAGTACATTTTACGATGTCAAATATTTATCAATGTCATTTAATCTATTCATTTACTGACACACACACACACACACACACACACACACACACACACACACACACACACACACACACACACATATATATATATATATATATATATATATATATATATATATATATATATACATATATATGTATATAAAATGTACTTAGTAATATCTTCACTAGCATGAGTAAAGAGTAATCCCTTATTTACTTGTCACTATAACTAACATTGGCCATCACTGTTTTGAATGAGAGTCTTATTGTTTGCTTTTATGAAAGAGGCGATGCGATTTATAACTAATGGTTTTGTTATCATCTTGACGGCAGCACATATTCTTCCAGAATTTACATATGCGATTATAGATTCTGTCGACTGGTCTTTCGTGCACGATTCATTTCGTACTAAATACCTCATCATTTCGCCGACTCTTTTTCGGCTTACTCGCTCCTATAACCATCGTTTCTTTCGCTATTTTTCTTCTTGTCTCCTTTTCTACTCTATTCGTGTCTCTTCGTTCCGATAAACCGTTCACACCCTAACGTGATCTCGTCTGGCATGTGGCCAACTTCACAGTCTCGATGCAACCAGACGCCCAAAATGGATGTGTGCGTGACAGAACATTGCCCGGGATCATTCTCAACGGAAATGACAGGGAAAAGACAGACGAAACGAAGAAGCAAACCCCAAGAATGCATTGTAGCATCAGGAAGCGAGTTATAGATTTTCAAGAGCTGCAGATTTTTATCATAGAGCTAAAAAATTGAGGTTGGCACGTGCTCTTTTTTTTGTTGTATTTTTTGCTTATATAAATATTCATAATGTTCTACTTTCATTTTGAGGAGTTTATCTAAAAAAAAACCGTTTCATATTTTTTTTTAGTTGCCGACGCGTTTCGTCCAATGTGACTTTCTCAAGGTAAAAAACGAAAAGAATTTATTTAAACAAAGTAACTAATAATAACATAAACAAAATGGCCTGAGAAACTAGAAGAATTTAGAGAACGCAATTCTTCCAGATGCTAAGCACTATTAAGCAAATATTACAGTATTCCTATTGTCATTTATATATATAAATATTGTCTTTTCTATAGATTAACTGTAATAAATGTTCATATATACATACATACATACATACATACACACACACACACACACACACATATATATATATATATATATATATATATATACATTTATATATATATATATATATATATATATATATATATATATATATATATATATATATGAAGAAATATAGTCTTAAAGTGTGCTATATTTATAGGATAAAGTGCTCAATATCAGAGATAGAGCGTGTGTAAATATAAAAGTGAACATAGAAGTCAACACTTAGAGGCGACAGTCTGTTTCATACTAGATGTAATCGTATGACCACAGATGGCCTGACGATTGCATCTAGCATGAAACAGACTGTCGCCTCTAAGTGTTGACTTCTATATTCACTTTTATATATATATATATATATATATGAAAATTTCTCAGAGTTAACCTGTTTTGGTTATAATGTGGATTTAAAAAAATATATATATTATACTTTATTTTCTATATTGTACTACACGTGTTTCGAGTATATGACCTTCATCAGGCGAAGAATGGCTATTTCAGCATATTATTTAAAGGAATTCATTTTTCCTTACGTTTTCTCATGTTTAACCATTGTCTTTTTTGCGTAGTAGTAATCCAAATTCTTCTTGAATTTGTGTAGAAAGTTTTCTTCGACTTAAGGGGTAATAAATCAATTAGGATTGGTTAGAGAAAGGGGAAGGAAAGAGGTCTTTGTTTTTTATCTTTTTTGACCTATCTCGTTTTTTATATTATGAGTGTGTGCTTTTACTAGAATATTTTTTATGTGTCTTAAAAGTTTTATTTATTTATTTATTATACATCAACAATATTCTTATCATTTTAATTAAGAGGACATAACTTCGAATTTATAGGAGAGGCGTTTCCGATCCAAATATAAGGATGAAGGACACGATTCAAGTTGATGACGACGACGTCTGTCGTTGCATTTAAATGTTTGAAGGTCGTTGTTGACAGAAATAAAAAAAAGTCAGCAGACTGTTTCACAGGCGAGATGTACGACAGAAGAAATTATCAGAATAGAATATACTGTTACACCTAACAACTTCAACTAGTTTCTGTTATATAACCATTAAAGTATTGTTTCAACAGCAAGAATAAACATTCTTATATTCGAATGACTGCAGCTTAAATCCACACATAGGACCGAAGTACAAGCAGTATATCTAGAGAGTTAACGATAAGTCATCGCTGAGTGGACGGCTACCGACACTGAAGTCAACCGCCAAAATGGCTTGTTCTCCCGATTGAATCAACGACCATGTGTCCATGACCAAAACATGCCTGCAAGTCGGAGAAAATCGTTGGTTGTCTGACGTGGTGGTGGTGGGTGAACTCCTCTAGATTTACTTCGCCCAGAAACTGTACGGATGGAAGAATGACATTCAACACAGATATTGGCACATGACCGAGATGATTAGGGACTCAATGACATATAACCCCACCCACCACGACACAACAGGACATGAAATTAATAATGATGGGGAAACATGATTCTATCTATCTATCTATCTATCTGCTAATTCTGTATCCTGAAAGAGCATTTAATCTTTTCTCGATAGCAGCAAATTCCTTACAAGTAATCAGTGGTTTTATCGCTTCAAAATGATTTATCCTCATTCATAAATACATTTAGTATATTACTATGAAGATTATTATTTTTATGCTTTAGAAAATCTGTCCGAAATGAGGGAAAATCGTTATTTATCCTACATAACCTACGTAACATGGTAATCTTCATTGTCTTCCGAAGTTAAGCAACAATGAGCGTGTTCAGTACTTAGATGGGTAACCGCTTGGGAATACCAAGTATTGAAAGCAGAGATGTACAGATGGTGTAATGGATAACGACTCAAAATTAGAAATTTTAAAGCCGAGTTAAAATTCCAGTTGGGTTTGTTATATTCACTTAGGCGTAAATACCCTTGGCAAAGTTATGAATCCATGTTTCTCTCCCCGCTGTATGAGTTAATCTGTCGGACTTCGGTCAGTAAATCAATATCTCCAAAAAATCATACAATCTAAAGAATATATTGCGGCTTTAAACATCTGCAAAAGATCGATAATCCTTAAAAATCAATTTCAATCATTCAATTCATTTCCCTCCGTCTCCTCGTTCATTCATATCACATCAGTCATCATTACATTTAACCCTCTACCTCCAGTGTCTCGTGAGACTTGTAATGGAAGAAATTTAGCTTTAAAAATCTATGTATCCACGAGGCTTGACGCTCGTTAAATTCGCTGCTCGGACGAGAAACGCTACTTTCAGCGTAATTAAACCGTGAATTTCATAATGCATCTTAATTGTTCATTGTCATTTTGATCGAAGACAAATTACTCGCAACACATTTCCTTGCAGGTATTCAGGAAAATATTTTATGCAATTGGCATCAGTATAGAGACTTTACATTTGTATAAAAGATTCTAAGTGCTGATTTCGGTAAATAATTCCTTTAAAGGAAAATGATTCAGTAGAATTATATATTTCGTCTCATTTTCATTAAAGACATGACTCGTAAGATATATAATGTCAAAGAAAAAATATTGATTAATCGCAGTATCTATAAATTTGTCGACTTATTCGTATTTATTTCTATTGATCGATTTGTTTTTGGTTTCTTTTTATTATTTTTCAGGAATTTATAACTGAAATCAGCCGGTGATCAATTTATTAATGAATTGATTTCTAAGGAATGCATTGATTTTATTTGGAATCCGCCATTGTTTCTTACCATTAAGCGTTATAGTTTGGCAGATACACGTGATAACAACCTTATGTTTTCATTTTTAAAATACTGCGTATTGCCATTGCATTTGTGTGCCTTAATGAAAATCTGCATACAATCAGAGTGCCAAACTATATCCAACTTTGTAGAGGAAGGCGTCGTTTCAGCTAAAGCACAAAAAGCTCATTTACTGTATTTCTTAAGACACTCGAATGCACAAACAGGTAAATCTGAATTAACTCATAAAAAAAAGCAAAAAGATAAAACAAAAACAAACATGGTTAATCAAGCACCTGGTGTCATATAGGACGAAAATGAGTAACTACCGACACCGAGGTTCGAGCGTGACACTCTGGACTTATGAATATGTTTTCCACCAGATGTATAAATAGCGGTGTCAGGCTACTGACTACAGTGATTATTGAGTGAATATTAAGTGAAAGTATCCAGTCGAATTAGTGTGAATTATTGTGCGCCGATGATTTGGGTTTTGATTTTGGATTTACCGGACGTTAAGCGGAGCCGCGCTACTAACAAGGTATGGTTAATTATCTTTGGTTGACTTTTACCTCTTTGTTCTAGTTAAGTATTTATTTGCGGTTGTAAGTTAATACTGTTTTGTCTTAACATCGAAGTCTTGAGTTATACTTAATCATTTACGACCACCGTACGTCACAAAATCTCGACTCTAAATATAAAGTTTATTCCTGTATTAGGTCATGCATATGTCACAGTCATTTCCAAAAGTAGGATCTGTTATGGGTCCTTACCTATAACTACAGAATGAACTCTTCCTAACATTATGTATACTATGCCTCTCAAGAGAGAGAGAGAGAGAGAGAGAGAGAGAGAGAGAGAGAGAGAGAGAGAGAGACGAATCGAGTCGAGCCGATAGTAGTTCACTCCAAACCAGACTGACAGTCATACTAACACCTTCCACATCTTGTATTATTATTCCGTGTAATATATCTTCGTTATTTCTTCTCTTGTGTTCGTGTTGTTCTTCTGTGGTCCTAACCTGGACCATAACAGGATCTCACTCTAGTTTTGTCTGAAGATTAAATTTCAAGTAATTTTTCATCGTCATATTCCAAGAACATCTGCATTCTCACATTGTATAAGTGTTGTTCAGGATTCCTGAGCCTCATCTAGAAGAAGATGAAGAAACAAGTGAGTTTGTTTTTTTTTATTTTTTTTTTTTACTATTTTTCAATATAGTCTCTGTTGTGGTAGGATCCACCTAATTTGCATAGTGAGGGACCGACGATATAAATATGGGTGGTACCGGGAAGACAGAGAGGCGAATCAAGAGATTCAACTAGAGACTCTGCCCGACTGCGACTTAGTCAACACATTCTCCAGGAACGGTCTTCCCAGGAATATACAAAAGACTATATGTAAATATTGTATACACTTTCTTGTTTCAATACATTTTGTTCTAAGTACATTTTGTGTTGCATTATTATTCCATGCATTAGTCAAGTTTCAACTGTCTCCCTTGATTTCAATGCACGTGGTCCAACGATGTTAAAGATTTGCAATCCCATCACCGAAGAAGTCCTCTAAAAACTCCTCCACGGCAGATATAATACCATCATTGTTTCCAAAATGGCGACCACGCGGATGGGATTTGCGTTTTGGGAACAGTAAGAAGTCAGATGGATCGAAGTCTAGTGAGTAAGGGGGTGGGTTAGCAATTCAAAATCACCGTTGTCTTCTTCAGCTACTGCAACATGAGCATAGTGACCTGGCGCGTTATCCTGGAGAGAAATCTCACCTGCCCTCAGTTTCCCGGCCTACATCAATAACTTGAGGACGTAGTGCTGGTCTGGGGCAAGAGGTTGGCTGCTGGAAGATCCTGTGTCTGGTAACAGGACTATGCGCCATGCCACACAAGCAGAAGTACCTAGTCATGGCAGTCAGACAAGTTTTACGACCACGTCATCACTTACATCTGGCCACCTAACGTCCTAGACTGCAACCCTGAAGATTATGATGTGTGGTGTGCAGTTGAACGAGAGACCAACAGAATTGCCTGTAACACCAAAGATAAATTGAATGCAATGATTATGACAGCATTCACCAACTTAAAATAGGAGACCGCCCAGAAGAGTTCAGAAGATTTTGAAATCACTTGGAGGCCGTGGTTGAAGCCAATGACGAATGTATTGAATACATTTCACTATTGATGGTGTGTTTATGTCTCCATTCATCTTTCCACAGGACCTCAGACTCAACAGGGAGGCCTACGTCAAGTGCCTTCAGGAGATATTGCTACCCTGCGTCAAGAGGTTGGCTACTGGATAACCCTATGTGTAGCAACAGGACACTGCACTATGCCATATAAGCAGGGTAACCGAGTCATGGCTGTAAGACAATTTCTGCGACCACATCATCCCTTACATCTGGCGACCGAACTCCTCAGAGTGCAACCTCCTTGAGTATTGCGTGGGGCGCTGATGAGCGAGAGACCAACAAAACTCCCTCTTACACTGAAAATGAACTGAAGGCAAGGTTTATTGCAGCATTCACCAACTTAAACAAAGCGACTGTTCAGAGGAGTTGCGAGAGATCCTGAAGTCGTATGGAAGCCCTGATCGAAGCCAAAAGAAAATGTATAGAATACATTTACTTTTTTAGTATTTCAATATATTTCTGTGTAATTTTGGTAAATATATCTGTTAAAATGAGATGTCAGTGTTATTTTCATTTTTGTGTTATTTAAACGACAATTAATCTATCGTACCCTGCACTAGAACTAGAAGAGAACAGATATAACGATTATAAAAAACGAAAATATCTATCGTGTATACTTCATATTTCATAGAAAAGTGTCATACCAATTCAGGGATTTTGGCTGTCGTGGTTCTCTACAATTTTATGCCCTTAGGATTTTTTGTCTTTTTACTGTCTCTCCTAAACCCTGTTCTGCCATCCATTTATATATGTACATTAGTTAGGTTACGCGCAGCTTTCCTCTGTCCCAGCTGCGTTCATCGTCTCATGAGAGTATCAAGTCCTGGAAGGCTCCTTTCCATATTATGTGCTCTAAAAATATCAACTTTATCTTTCTAAGGTTAAGTACAAATGCAGTTTTTTAGTATTTTCTCTAAATTTTCGCCTTTGTTGCCATATTCGGTACATGCCATTCTCAGTATGCGCCTGTCGAACAATATTTATGTTGCCTTATGGCGTTTTTTATCTGTAAATGAGAATAACCAAAATTTACTACCATATAGGGGAACCGATATTACATAACAGTTCAGTGATTTTTTTTCTTTGTTTCTAAAGAAATGTTCCTGTTTTTAATATTTCACTTAGATTTTGAAAGGCATCTTTCGCTGTGCAAATGGGCCTTCGGATTTCGGTGTTTCACTTTCTGTCCTATGCTAAAACTTTTCCCAGATATTTAAATTGTTGCTCTTTTATGATTAGAAACGTCTGTAGAAACGTTACTTCGTCGATATCCCAGAAGTGTAGAAATAGTAGATTTTGACACTCTTAAAATAAATATTTAACACCCACCATTGTTACTGAAATTTGAGCACGGCTCTATAGAAGAATGAAATGCATCATATTAATATTAGCACTTAAAAGATGAATATGGTAACAAACACACAGTCTACTGCAACATTTGGCCTGAAATTTATGTCAGTCAGTTACGCTTGATGCTTTACTTTTAAAACCAGGAAGAGCATGATAACCAGTGCGCGGGAATTAATGCACATCTTACTGACGTGACTTATAAGCGTTCGTAAATATCTGCTGTTATTTATAGCCAAAATATATAGACGCCGATAAAATATCTTAGAAATCAAACGGCGAGAAAGGAAATGATACACAAGAGATGAGACGAGGGTTTATTTTACGCATAAGTCTCTTCTCCAGATACAGTTAATCACGAAATAAGGTATCCTTTGCTCTTAAAATGGATAACAATAAATCTGATTCTGAGGAAACCTAGCCAACCTAGCCTCTTAACCTGAGTATTATTTTGAATATAACTCAAGCTGCATATAGAACAAATCTAGAGTGTGTGTTTCAACAGAAAAAAGTTACCCAAAAAATGATCTAAGAATAGAAAATATTTCACCAGTAAATGTTTATTCGATGCTGTACATATTTTACAGTCAGTTAAGTGATATACGTGATACACATTTGGGTGATCATGTATCTTTTGATAGATGACTGACGAGGCAGATTTTTTCGCGCAGAAGGTTGCTATATCTTTCTGCGGTAAACTGGTTGACAACCAAGGCTAAAGAACCCAGTCTGTTCCGATAATCAACCCATACCTTGGAGAAGATATAGGTTATGTTATATCTTTTCCAAAGGTGTTTTTTCTTGCGCTGTAATGGATATCGGCTAGTATGAGAATTCGGAGAGCCGAGTTCGAATTCAAGTCGAGTTCATTAGATTCACTTACGAACAAATACCCTTGGAAAACGCATGAATCCATCTCTCTTCCCCCAGCTATGGGTTGAATATCAGGAGAGACTAGGTTATTTAGTCTTGGTTTGCAACCAGTCTACCGCAGCAAAAATGGCAGCCTACTGCTTCGTTAGTCATGTATCGAAAGATACATGGTCACTCATGCGTGTATCACGTAGGCCACTTAATTGACTGACGTATTTTACCTATAGCTATAACTCAAAACTTTTCTTTGTTTTTCTCTTGTAATGTTTTATTTAAAACCATTTTGTTTTTCTCTTCTAATGTTTCATTTGAAGCCAGTTTCGTTTTACTCGTATACTGTTTAATTTAAAACCATTCTTGTTATTCTCTTATAACGTTTCATTTAATGCCACATTTTCTCTTATAATATTTTATTTAAAGTCACCTTTTCTTTTTATCTTATAATTTTGTAATTTAAAGACAGTTTTGATTTTCTATATTTTTTTAAATAAAGCCACTTTTGCTTTTTTTATAATCCTTGATTTAAATGCACATTTGTATTTCTCTTATAATGTTTAATTTAAAGCTACTTCTGTATTTGACATATAATGTTTAATTTAAAGCCATATTTGTATTTCTCTTATAATGTTCAATTTAAAGCCACTTTTGTATTTTTTATATACTGTTTCATTTTAAAGACACTTTTGAATTTCTCTTATAATGTTTTATTGAAAGACACTTTTGTATTTCACTCATAATGTTTAATTTAAAGCCACTTTTTATTTCTATTATAACGTTTAATTCAAAGCCACTTTTGTATTTCTCTTACAACGTTTAATTTAAAGCCACTTTTGTATTTCTGTTACAATGTTTAATTTAAAGCCACATTTGTATTTCTATTATAATGTTTAATTTAAAACCACTTTTGTATTTCTCTGATAATGTTTAATACATAACAAAGCTTCAGGTATTCTATGTGAATACATACGATAAATTCGCCTTCGTTTTCAGCTTTCTAACATATCAGAAAATCGTCATCACGTACCAGCTCCTATAAAGCATGTGCTACAAAATCTAAAAGAGTTTTACCGAATAAAAAAAACACAAACTAAGATCTAAAGTATGTCTCCTCAAACTATCAACCTATTAGCCTTCTACCTGTTTTTGGTAAATTACTCAAGGCCCTAAGCAAGTACGAATTGGGTAATAACCTAAAAGTACTGGGCCTTCTTTCAGACAAGCAATTTGGCTTTCGCTTCTCTAGGTCAAATGCTGGTGTGCTAACGAATATTTCTGAAAGTGTCCAGCAAGCTCGGTAAAGCTCGGGTTGTTTCTTTTGTCATCTTTTAAGCCGTTTGACAGGGTTTGGCATACCGGTCTTCTCGACATGTTGAAAGGCTACGATATTTCCTGATCAATTAACTAATTCAATCTTTCTCATGTAATCGCGGAATTAACGTTGTCTTGAATGGCCACTCGTAGAGATTTTTTTTTGTACTCATGCAGATGCTCCCAAGGACATCTTATTTATTTTCATCAAAGGCCTTCCAGATTAAATCAGTTCTCAGCTTGGTATCTATACTGATGACAAAAGAATTCACTTCTTTCTCGTTAATAAGTCTGATCAGTTCGATAAGGTTGTATAAAAAACGACCTAGTATTTGTTGTTAACTGGGTCATGCAGTGGGTTGTTTAATTTTTAACGGCTTCAAAACGAGATTTCCCTCTATTAATCACTCGAAAGACGCCTTCCTTCCTCCAATCATCATGGCTGACGGTAACCTTCAAGTGAGACACTCATTACGCCTCCTCCTCCGTCTGCCATTTTCAGCTATGACTATACTGAATCCATTGCTGGTCTGCTGTTAAGTAGGTCGGATCGTTGTGTCGTGCTAGGCAATTTTTCTCTCTAGAATTTATCTTGCATATTTATAAGTGTACTATTTGTCTATGCTTTGCATAATGCTGCCACATCTGGTCCGATGCTTCCCCTCTATATTATTGATAAAATCTAAAGTAGAATCAGCAATATTATAGGCCCTGGACTGGTATCTCGGGTTTATTCACTTTCCCACCGTCGTGAAGACTTTCCCTGTGCCTTTTCTTCGGTTCATCCCTTCACTATGGTATCTAGACTTTATGAATTTAAGTATAGTACCAGATCTCAAGGTCTCATCAATTCACTTTGCCTAGATGTAGTCGTAAGTTCTATGCTAACAGTTTCTCTTCACGCATTTCTCGTTTCTCTTCTGGCTTCCTGACTTCCAGCCAAATTTGACCTTCAAAGATTTAAATGCAATGTTTTCTACTGTCTTGATGTATCTTCTTTTCTTCTCGCTTCCTTTTCTTCTTTTCCTTCCACATTTACTAACCATTTCTGTCTTAGTGGCTTCACTGGTTATCATGGGGTTATATAATTAAAAAAAAAAGATTTTTTAACGGCAGCAACAATGAAAATATATAGCGCGTTTAAGTAGAAGAAAATTAAATTAACTTACGACACTAACAAATAGTTTGGAAGGAAACTCCGATTAATATTAGAAATAGTTAGCAGCTAATTGATTTGAGCAGTCTAAATTCCTGAAAATGTTTTAAGAAAAAATATTTTATAAATTTCACCTGAGCTTAAAAGCATTTGTTCCGTTAATGAATACAATTTTTTCAACAAAGTTTTTTAACAAATTTACAATATTTTCTTTTGCAATTTGTTTTTTCTTTTTACTGGTATCGAAAAAGAGTTCTTCGTAATCTTATTTTTTTATTAAGATGTTTTTTGTTACTGGAGCGTTGTGGAAATCTGAGGACAATCTCTTAGAGTTGCCGAGGTATAACGCTCTGCAAGGCGTTCTTAGTGTTGAAATTAAAATCTTGAAATGGTTAATTCTAAGCGTATTATGAGAGCCAGAATAAACAGTGGTTATTCAAAAACCTTAAACATTGATGTCTTTCTTTCATACCCCATCGCAACTAACAATGCGAACACTACGTTTCCATAAACATAGATCTAGTCAAATTGACAAAAACAAAAGAGAATACACCACAGGATGAGAAAAGCCTCAGAGGTAGTGTGATGATTTGGTCCCTCGTTTCGTATGGGTATACCTTCGTGGGGCCACTACAACGTAGTCCCATAAACGTGAATTCAGGCTCAAACACGATAAGTTCACAATCACCTTGGGAAATTTACCTTTCTTCGTCTTTGTACTGGTCACTGCGAATATCTGTATATCTCTTTTATTTGTTCATTTGTCAGTTTTAATTCGCATCACGCTAGCCGGATACTAAAATGAGAGGAGGCATTTCAGTCCTAACTTGCAACGTCCTAGACATAGATGAACGGACATCCTCCCCTCGAAACATATGCAGACAAAAACCTAATCGTAACACATGACCAGGAAACCCGTATCTACCGGGAATAGGGAATGTCTGTTTAGCCTACAGTTATTTTAATCTCGCCCGATTAACATTAACAGCCCTTAAGAGATTTCACTTTTAAATCCCTGGAGGCCTGGCCGAATTGTCGAAAAATCAGAATATGTGATGCCAGAGCAATTAAATTGATATATCGCAATCAAATTTGGCAAGCAAATGTTACAAGTTGATTTTATATCATTTTGGTGTCATTTGCAAGTAAAGTAAATTTTCTTGCAAATTATACCAAATTAACCCTTCTCGTTATTATTAGTTATAATATAATTTTTGGAATCAACAATTTTGTAAACGTTTTAGACAAAGATTTAAACTATGTGTGATATAAGAAATACAATGACGAAAGTCCTGAGAGAAATAATATCATCATACAAAGGCGACATATATAATAGGAAGAAAAAGACTAATGGCCCATTCTGATCAATTAAGGTCCAGAATTGAAGAGGGAGACGTCGGGATTGAAGAATATCTTCAAAGAGAAGAAAGGGTGAGTTCTTCAGACAAAGACAATGTAATAGTTGATGAGCCTATGGATTTAAAGCGAGAGTGACTCAGACAGGGAAGAAGATAAAAAGAGACAAAGATCTCTATTAAATAGTGCACAACATAAAATTCTAGGTGGTGAGGAGGCAAGAAGTTGTAGAAAACTCAGAACAACCAAAGGCTTTAAAACTTTTCTGTTCAAGATGTAGGGTATTGGTAAATAAGATTGTATGTGTTAACCAAAAAGAGATATGTTAACCAAAAGAGATATAAACTGTATAGTAAATTAAGAGATAGGCAAGAAGTTAGATACTGATCGTAGGACAACACATATGAACACTACGTATGATTTGGATTGCCTGTAAATTGTAGATCATATGACGGATTTTATAGCTGTATTGGGTACTACATAATTACGAGACCCATCAGGCACTACTAGAAGAGTTTAAAATTTGGGCGTTACTTGAAATGTGATTTTTCTCACTATTATGGTAAGAGTAATTTTCTTCTTAGATACTTCTACTATATACTGAGTCCCTGCAGTGCTGCGTTGACGATAGCTCTACAATATAAAACACACATATCACTGCCTCTAGTAAGCATCTCCACACAAACATGTATATGCAGTTAAGATGAGTACAATCTACCATATATTAAATTACGAAAGCAGAATGAGATTTCGGCATAAAATATCCGATAAGATGTTGATATGCCGTTAAACAAAGATATCAATCAATCAATTTTGAGTAGACATATAAATAAGATTATAAATATATATATATGTGTGTGTGTGTGTGTGTGTTTGTGTGTGTGTGTGTGTATGTATATATATGGTGGCTGTCGATTCGCAAAGTGAGTATGACCGACACAGATATATCCAGTCCTTTAGTTTAATTTCCTTCATCGGTTGTGTGGGCGACAGAGGCTCATAGAGCCACCCATCGATCTGCATTTCTTGTCATGTATGTGGCATATTAAAGCATCTCCGGGTGGTGGAAGGAGACTTTGATCATCATCACTTCCAATGTGCCCTTTCAAATGCCTTGTCATCGCCCGACCTGGACTTGTGCACCCTGCATTTTTATCCGGATGCTATTCTACGTGCTACTAACACACTTTTCCTTATTCTCAGACAATATCGTTTAACCTGAATACGATTTATTAAATAAATATATCAAAATGTTATTTAGATATAGCGACTGCACAAGTATAGGGAGACAGATAGAAAAAGAAACATGTCCAGAAATTCAACTTGTGTTATTTAATGTTAGACGCTGTTGCTAATATCATAATCTTTTGGCCACTGTGATTTCCGGACTTCTTCAGGTGACTTTCGATTCGCTGAAACTTTAGGAAGTTTCGGTATAGATAGTTTTCATTACGCTATACAGCTCTTAGCTATATCGCTCTTTGGTTAATTTCCTTTCCTGGGTCTACTCAACTTTTTATCCGCATTATGATGGAGCCGGGACTGCATTCGCAATTACTGTACCATACCAACCAAACCAAAGACGTGGATACTATTCCGGGCAAAAGTTGACATTCATACCAGAAGAAAAGGAGTATCTAAAGAATGTTTTCTCCTTGACACCGCTATTGTTTTAACTTCATGCCCTCGACAACGTTTATTATTTTAAAAAGCGATGATTTAATATAACTTAAACATATAAAAGTAAATACTTGCATTATTTACATTATTCGGACTGTTATCCTCATATTCGTTGCCATATTCACAATGTTTCGGCCGTTGTAAGCTCCGGCCTTCTTCAGGTGATGGGAATTTCGAACCGAACCCTTTGTTTCATCCACTGGGGTAGATTGTTCTAGTTCCACGTGTCATGCCTCTTCCTGATATCTCAGTTATTTCCCTTGTGAATATGTCAAATGAAGATGAGGTTAACTATGCGAGCAATTTAAACAATGGAAGCAATAATAATAACTCATCGCAGAGACATAGACAGATATGAAAGTGAATTTATATATTTTCTTTGTTTTTGTCAACAAAAACTAGTAAACACTATTTATTTATTAGATTATTTATTTATAATATTTATTGATTATATTATTTATTGTGTTGGTTGGCAAAGCATCAGCTCTTTGCCAATCGATTCGTACTTTATAAAATGGTAAATAACAAAGATTTTCTTATAGTTGTTTCACATATTTTAATAATTTAGTAAATGTTTACAAATTTATGAATACAATCTTTTTTTTATATTTATTAACTTATAAATTGGTAAATGATGAATATTACATTGCATCCGTTTTAATACAATTATATTAGTTTTTAGAATGTTGTAAATATAAAAATATTCTTGTAAATAAACAATCTAATCTAGTGTTTAATATTTTTGTTGTAATTTCTCAATAACAATAAAGTATAAATTCTCTTTCCTCAAATATTTATATTTAATTCATATTATTACAATTCTAATCATAGCTTTATAAAACAATGATCATTGTCGAGGAGAGGTGGTTGTTAAAATAATAGCGGTTTTCAAGAAAAAAAAATGTCCTCTTTGTTATTCTACGAATCATAGTGTTGCTTTTGTTTTCATGCGCATGTGAATATGTTTAGCGTCAAGGATTTATTCCTGGTAAACAAAGTTTGTAAAAACAAATTAAAGTCACAGTCGGTATATATTATGTTTTATTTATAATTCTATTTTCTTAAATTTCATTAAACAAATGAGCAAAAACTTTGTATTGCTACATTTCCAATAATGCATTGTATGCTGTACATACACACACACACAATATCCTGGTAAAAGTAGATTATATATACGCGATCACGAGTCAAATACACTACATTTCAGTTTGCATGGAACTGCTTGATTTGAAGTGAAAGGCAGAAAATTAATTTTAAAAAAATCAATCATACCAAATTACTGTAAATTAAAAAAAAAAAACAGTTTCAGTGGCAAGTGTTCAATTAAATAAGCTACCAGATTAGCCTTTCCAAAACAGGAAACTATGATCTGGAACTGATATGAAATCAGTAATGACATATAGACCGAATCCATCAGAAAAATTCATGATGTGGAATTAGTAAATGCTAAACACTAAAAATGCATCTCTGTATGGATCAATTCTAATAAGTTTAGTATTGGTCATAAAATAAACAGGCAATAGGATGTGTTAGTTGATAGTTCCTGTCCAACAACTCAAGCGGCTACAAAACTGAAACTTTAACTGAAGAACTCGTGTCATGTTCTTAAATATCCTCGCTAAGTCGACATTCATACATCCTCCAAACACATTCAGAAATATCGAAACAGACAGCTGTATGCAACCACTTTATCAAATCCATAATGAAAAATAGCATTCCATAGAATAAAACCTGTAATTCTTCGAGAATGCCATCTTTCCTCGAATCTAGTGGACTGGCGTTTAATCATAAACAAATAAATCTATAAAATTACAGAAACCAGATCAATTTTAAAAACAGTAACAAATAAAGTGGATAGCACATAAAACTCGAGGAGAAAATAAGATGTTAACTTTCCACACGACTTCAAACAACAGTTGAGGAAGGAAACGTCTGTCAGTAATGAAAAGTGCAATGGCAGTTTCTGACTTGATAAATCTATTTAACTGAAAAGTTTATTTAAGAGAAAGATTTTATAAATGTCAACAGAAATGTTGAATGTTTCCTTATCAGGATTTTGAAATCGTAAATAATGTTGGTGCTTTGTAGTTTTGATTTTGCGGGTGTGCTGTTATTTTTTATTGATTTAGCTATTTGTTTATTTTTTATGTCTTTCTTATTTATAGTTGTAATTTATTTGGCTTTCGTAGAAGATGTTAATGATATTATTTTTCTCTATATGTCCAGTATCGTTATTAGTTACTTTAGAAAGAAATTTGTATAATCTGGTGGTCGATGAGGTAGATAGGAAAACCATTGTTAACTAATGTCTGTTTTACATGATTGAGTACTTCATGGAAAAGTGAACTAGAGAATGAATTCTGTGCACTCTTTAGGAATTATTGTAGAAGCTATTTTAAAACACTTATCATCAGAAATAACAACATACTAGTAGAAAATACAAGTATACCAAAGCAACATCCACATGTAACAAAAAGATCTTTAAAATAATGGAAAGTCGAATGTCAATCAGTTAACTATGAACACGGTCACAATGTGCTGACTGTGTTCGGAAAATAAAGCATTTCTATAAGTTTACACACATATATAAAAACATATATTTAGTAAAGGAAATTGCTCTTTATAATGTCTAAAATAATACCAAATATGCAGTACTTTTTGCCAGTTTTTAAACACTTTGTGTCCAAAAAATGAGAAGACTTTTACGAACGCTAAACAAATAAATAATCGCATTCCCATGTCAGTCGTCTTTAACAAATCATGTATAAAATAGGGATCACTGTTTAAATACAATATATATATATATATATATATATATATATATATATATATATATATATATATATATATATATATATATATATATATATATATATATATATATATGAAGACTTTTCAAAAGAATTAATGGATTATTAAAAAGTAGACCGATATACTTTAGTCCTTTGGAGGTAATGTCGAGTAATGTATTACCGGCTCGGACTGTGGAATAGGAGGAATCGAAGTTCGAATTTTAGTCACGGTCGTTATATTCACTTACGTATTTATAGGAGAAACCGTCGTTTGATCTGACGAAACTTTAACTACTAGGCTTAGCAGAGCTTCAGGTAGTTAAAAACAAAACACTTTAAAGTAAACGGAGCGTCTACTCAAATACGGCTATCTGTGTAAATATCTCTTCAACGTCCTTCCCAAACACCGATGCTGCAGGTATTCCAAGCGGGAGTGAAAAGATAGTTTAAGGCTGAAAAAAACAGTCGGAGCTCGGTGTTGACCTCGGTGTCTACATTTATAACTAGAAATGCTCTATCTTTGATACTGAGCACTTTCACCTATGAAGATAGTGTACCTAAAAATTATATATATATATATATATATATATATATATATATATATATATATATATATATATATATATATATCGAATGTCTGATATTGAGCATTTTTACATATGAAGATAGTGTACGTAATATATATATATATATTAAGATGATATATATTAATATAATATAATATAATATAATATATATATTTGTTTGTGTGTGTGTTTGTGCGTGTATATATATTCGTATCGAATCTTAGAGCTAAAATTAAAACAAACTATACAAGTAGTCAATGAGTAAAAAGATCGTATTCAAAAACAGCTATACAGTGACTTGCGTGTTTGCAAGTTGCTGTATGATCTTATTTTTAATATGACTGTGTATATATATATGTATATATATATATATATATATATATATGTGTGTGTGTGAGTGTGTCTGTGTGTGTGTGTGTTTCATTAAATACCATTTAAACACACAATAACACTTAAAGAAATGGAAGTCTTAATAATAAAAAAGGAAAAAACTACATAATAATATTAACTACGAACACGGCCACAATTTACTTTGTTCGGAAAATAAAGCATCCATAAGTTTCTCGAAACATACACACAACCTATACACCCAATTAAAAAGCAAAAATAAAAACATCCTTGATAATGTCTAAAATTACAGCCGAAACAGTTTCTAAACCTTCTGTGTCCCAAAAAGAAAACATTTGTTTAAATAAAAATCTTAATCGCAGCACTTTTTTCTGTCGGCTGTAATGAAACATGTATGAATGAGGGTTTGCTGCCTAAACACTATATATCTATATCTATATATATATATATATATATATATATATATATATATATATATATATATATATATATATATATATGCGTTGTGTGTTTGTCTTAGCCAAAGCGGTCAGGCATACAGAACTTTCAAACAATTTCTACTTACTTTATGTCCAGAAAAGGAGAAAAAATATAACGACACAAGAAAAGTTAAATTACAAATTTAACCGCGGTACCTTACAAAAACTTATATATATATATATATATATATATATATATATATATATATATATATATATATATTACATTTCTGTTTTTGATTCTGCCAATTGCAATTAAGAAAACCTCATTATATAATAGAAGTGTTTTTTCCTTTAATCAAATTCACTTAGTACTGGATGTCACTCTAGATTTAAATCCAACTTTATTTATTCTCAAACGATTGAAAAGACGTGTAGACTACTTAATTTTCTGGGAAATAATTAAACAAAAATCCTAAAGAAAATTTAACGAAATTATCAAAGAAATTTGAAAATAAATAACAGATTAAATAAAAGTAAGATTTAAAAAAAGCAATGCAAAAACTAATATGAAAGGGGAAAGAAGTAATTAAGCTGCGAGGCGTAAATTAGACTAAGTGCAATGACTTTTTGAATTATAGTAAAAAAAACTTACCAAGAATATATTTCGTTTCCCATTTACTTTTATGTTGGTGCAAAGTTTCGTAAATTATTGTTCAGATTTCGCTTGACCAAATTGTCAGAAATGTTTATACAGGATATAAGATGCCTGCATATAAAGACGCGAACCAATAATATTTTCTCGCCACGCATACAACAGACACAAAATAGAAACATCAGCGCTTGAAAATATTATTGAATATCAAATATAGAAATGGAAATATCCATCAAAAGAAAAAACAAAAATTTAATGTGAAAAATGTCATTTTCAATAACATACATAAGAATAGCTAGGGCAATGACAGGTTTTAAAATCAGTACATTATATATCGGCAGGATAGGATAACGATATATACATTTTTATATATCAAGAAAAATCTTTATATATTAAGAACAATTTTACGGAAAAATAATATTTTCCATAAAATATACGCATAGCATATGCGAAAACGAAGCATAATATATACACACACACAATGAACTCGACTAAGTCCGACAATTATTCAGTATGTTTTTCTTTACGTTATTTTCATTGATAGAAATATTTAAACAAACGCTCTGTTTATAACAAACAGGGTTAACAACATTTACCAGTTACTGAATGTCCGAGAGATTTCATAGAAAATATGTGTCATCCGACAGGAATCGAACCTGTACCCTACAAGAAATCATCAGATAGCCTGACGTACTGTACTATTTAGCTACAGAAAAAATAGTATCTGGTTAGGGCGGTCAAATTACTGCGTTTAAACTTTAATTTTCCCATGATATCCCTCGACTCCTAATTTCTGCTTGAAGAGTAACTTAACGTGAAAAAATGACATCATATATGAAATGGACTAAGTCGGACAGTTATTCAATATATTTTTTTGTTTGTAATTTTTATAGATACGAATATTTAAGTAAATACTCTGTTTATAATAAACATGTATATGTATGAGTTTATATAGATATATTTTAATATACATATAAATATATGTCTCTTTCTCTCTGCTCTCTCTCTCTCTCTATCTATATATATATATATATATATATATATATATATATATATATATATATATATATATATATATATATATATATATATATATAATTAAATACGAATACAGCCACTGTGAAAAAAATTCCCTATAACTCTAGAAACATACACACAAACCATACAAATGAATTAAGAAGCAAAAATAAAATCCTTCATAATGACTAAAAGTAAAGTCAAAAGAGCTCGGAATTACAGAACATTTGGACTGTGTCCAGAAAAGAAAACATCTATTGGAACAAAATTAAACAAATAACTTAATCATAATATCTTCTTAGTCGTCTTTAATGAAACATGTGTAAGTGAAGGATTGATGCACAATATATATATATATATATATATATATATATATATATATATATATATATATATATATATATATATATATATATATATATATATATATATATATATGTATATATATATATGTATATATATATATAAATATAAAAGTGAACATAGAAGTCAACACTTAGAGGCGACAATCTGTTTCATGCTAGATGCAATCGTCAGGCAACTGACGATTGCATTTAGCATGAAACAGACTGTCGCCTCTAAGTGTTGACTTCTATGTTCACTTTTATATTTACACACGCTCTATCTCTGATATTGACCACTTTATCCCATAAATATAGCACACTTTAAGATTATATTTCTCCATATATATATATATAGAGAGAGAGAGAGAGACAGAGAGAGAGAGACAGAGAGAAAGAGAGAGAGAGAATACAATATAAAAATTTTATATATTTGAAATAGTTTTTTAAAAAAATATGAGAAAATGTAAAAATAAACATTTTTTCGCGTGACGCGATTAGATATTTAGGGCAGGATCGGACTAATGTATATTAAAATGATATTTGCAACTACACATGCGCACGGAGAAAGGAATTATTTTTACTTGATATGTATATTTTTGGTACACCGTCTAGCCGATTGCATTTCGCTTCTTCTTTGTGCTGTTTTCATGATTTTCGTAATTAAATAGCCTACATTGTGATAATAGAAGATCTGTCAAGAAATGCGGAATGTTAGAAGAGATTGAAGCAATTTCCATATATTTTCGTCCTAATTGCTCTGTCTTTTAATTAAAGTAACATTTTCTCTTCTTTTTTCTTTTTCTTTTTCTTTTTTAAGCATTTCACTACAGCAAAGTGGAAGTGCCAGGAGCACGCAAGGAATTACTGGGAGTGGGAGTGAGAGTAAGGGAAAAAAGATGATGAGAAGGTCGGGGAATTAGATCAAGGCATCTGAAGATGTTGATTGACATTGCGTTTGGATAATTGAAGATTACAGCTATCACGGAAGCAAGTAAGAGGAAGGTATTTCCACAGACGCGAAGTTCGAGGCATGTAGCTATCGGAATGAAAGTGACGGCAACATTTAACCGTTTCGACAGTGAAATGGCGGGACCGACATGCCAACCTAGTAGCTCGCTTAAATTCATTTATTTTGGGAAACAGCGAAAGTAGCTCGTCGCAGTTACCATGAAAGTATTTGTAGAAAAAACAGAGTGAAGCGATGGCCCCTCTGTGAGAAAGTGAATGTAGACGAAATGCCAGATCAGTTTAGCACGAGCTTCATTACACGGTTTGACAGGAATGATTGTATTAAATCAGATAATCGTTCTGAATTTCCATATGCCTGAAGCATACGAAGAAGACCGGCATGTCAAATTCTATCAAAAGCTTTAGAGATATCTAGAGCCACAGCTTGAGCTTTTTCCGTTATTGTGAAGTGCTTGGTAAACAAATTCAGTTACGGCCGTGAGCATATCAGCGGTAGATCGGACAAAGCGGAAAACATATTGCTTGTCAGAGAGCGGATCATGGGATGTAAGGTGCTTAACCACTTCGGCGTTAATTAAAGATTCGAAGACTTTGCCGAAGAGTGGTATGAGACTGATAGAACGGTAGTTAGGTGAGTCAGAAGGGTTTCCAGAGGGACGACAGATCAGGAGTCCCATCAGTCTGGAAAGCAAGATTCGTTGAGGCAGTAGTTATATAGTTTGGAGAGAACAGAAGCCAGTTCAGGAGCCTTATCAGCTGAAGACGTCAGGCCCTCAAATTGATTGAATAAAGGAGGTATTGCGGATTTGCTGTTGTTTCGTATTCTCTTGCAGAGACACCAATAATCTTTTGAACCAAATTTGCGAAATGCATATGGTGTTTCATTCTTTAAGCAAATAGTGATATTGCTTCATTGAGGAAACGCTTGCACTCATTATAGGCTGAGATAAAGCGACGCCTGTTGCAATCTGACATGCCGATACCTTACAGACGGAAGAAGTTATTCGTATGGGCAATAGCAGCTGAGCAAGCGGCTGAGAACCAAAGGGATGAGTGCGATTTAACTTTATATTTTCTTGCAGGGATGAGACCACGGAAGCGCATTCTTGAACGGGGAGATTAATAACCATATTCCATGGAACATCGGGAAATAAATCACGGAATGAGTCCCAGTCTGCTCGTTGAGAACAGAATGATGTTCTGTTGGTAGGATGTTTTTGATGGGGCAGCAGTAGAAGGTTCATAGACACTACTACATGATTAGAGTTACCAAAGGGCACAGCTGCGTGTCACAAGACTCGGGGATGGAGGTGAAACAGAGACCGAGAAGGCAAGGCTTACCTCCTGGTTATTGGTGAAAGGTGTGGGAAAGTCAACTATTTGTGTGAGCGATTGAGTAACTGATAAGTTAATAGTTTGTATGCGAACAAGATCAGTTATAGTGTTTTTTAAGCCACTCGGTGTGGTGGCGTTAAATTCACTGAACAGGAATATATGTGCAAACGGATGAAGAAAGATAGCCTTGTCTATACTGTAGGAATTGCTATCGAATACACCATAGTCTTGCGAGGATGGAAAGCGATAGAAGAAGAGGTAGCTACATCATTGGGGAGAGATACACGGAGACATATGTATGAGTGATCGAGAGATTCGAGAGAGAGCTCCCTAACCAATGGTAGATAGTGCCTGACGTAAACTCCCCGGCCATGCATGTGGTTTTGAGAGTCTTTTCTAAGGAGAAGAAGGCAACCGGGGATCCAGAGGTCAGAGGAGGGAATAAATGGGTTAAGTTTGGTCTCGCAGAGAGCCAATATATCAGGAGCCTTCTCAATGAGGAACGATTCTACGCTGCAGAAATTGGTCCGAATGCCACAGATGTTAAAAAAGGAAATGTTTAAGGGTGAATTTTTAGAGCTGTTTTAGGTTTACTTTTTTGATTGTTTGTTGTCATGTTCTGTAATGTTGGTAGGGAAAATGAGAAGGTCTGAAGTAGAAGTAGCATACGCTCATCATATGTGACATGAATCGAAAGTAGCTGGTGCAACCTGAAACATAATGTGGCCTTAGGGTTGCCCACCGGAGCTGAGTGCAATGGCACCCATCCATGGGCAACATGGCATTACAAGCACCCTGATATTATGCAGCTCTTGAACAGAGCAGCCGGTCAAGACGCTACGCAAGTGTTAGGGCTCTTAACTACCAGTCGGAAACAGCAACCAGAAAACTATCAACACAGTACGCTCAGAATGAAGAGGCGTTGTCACAGACTGTACTGATCACAAGAGAATCACGAAAGTACTACAACGGAGGCCAGAGTGAAGCAGAAGAAAAGTTCCGGGAACCCCTTCCTAAATAAGAATCAAACCTCTACTTTTTTCAAAAAATTTAACAATTAATTTAGACGTGTTAACAAGGTTCAAGTTAAAGATTTAGGTAGTTTGAATTTATAAATCCAATCACTTCAACAGAATCAATTATTGTGGTTCATGTTATCTGCATAATAACTTCTGACGTTTTGACTTATGTGTGTGTGTGTGTGAGTGAGATAAACAGATAAATAAGACATACACACACACACACACACACACACACACACACACACACACATATATATATATATATATATATATATATATATATATATAGCTTATTAGAAAGTTGTAATGAAACCAAAATCTTAAAAATATATGCGGAGATTCAATAAAACGGTGAAAACGTATTAACAACAAAAATAGAGACCAATGAACCATTTAATTAATCCGATCCCTTCATATTTTAGACGTTTAGTTGTATGTGTTTAAAATATCTGTGAAATGAAAATATAACTCGGAAGAAATCGATAAAAAAATGAAAAAAAGCGTATTTCATGATCATGTTGACAAAAGACGATCCATTAATACACAAAGGTATCTGGCTACTTCACATAAAAGGCTTGAACAAATAAGTTTGCAATCTAAGAAACGTAGTTGTAAATCTTTTCTAAATGCAGATAAAAATTTCCACATTCTACTTTTCAATTTGTATACTTTATTAAAAATTAGTTATTTTTTATTTATTTGATCTTTTGGTTTATAGGGATTGCATCTGAATCTGTGAATCTTTGCATGCATTAATTTCTGATCTTTATTGCTGTTTTACTGGTAAACTGATATCTGACAGTTCAAAAAAGACAGTTCAGCCTGTTGATCAAAAAGTTATCCATAGCAGAAATGGCGTCTTCATTACTGCAACACTGATTCTTAGTCGTTGTTTTTCCTGTTGAGGAAGAAGTCATCGTCAAATCAGTGGAATATGGTAAGTCATCAAACAGGTTAAAGCCACAATCACGCACAGAAATCATTGAAACCAACGACTTGTGTGTGGGACCATTGTCCTGATGAAACAAGGCCGTTTTCCTCAGCTATCCTGGGAGTTTCGTCTTGACAGTCTTGTGTAACTGCTTTATAAATTTGGCATAGTACACTCTTTTAAGTGTGGCACCTTTGATAAAAACAATGTTTTTGGATCCGGAAAAACTGAGGCCATCAAAGTATTTGCAGAAGAAAAGATTTTGACCTTCTTTGCAGCAGGTGAGGAGGGTTTCTTTTCCATTGCACGGATTTTTACTTAGTCAATTAATCAAAGAGTGATTAACCCAACACTCATCCTGCGTTTGGCCACGTTCTGGAAAAGCAACGGGATCAGCCTCAAAAAGGTTTTCCGTGTGCTTCTATGGTGAGCTTTTACTCAGATGTCAGACAACTTGGAAAACATCGCCAGGAACCCTCGTGATGCCAGTTCATTGTGCAGGATATTATCAACTCTCTCATGTGATATATTAATCGCATTAGCTGTTTGATTTTTAGTCAATCAGTTGTTATTCATCAGCATGTAGTCAGCACGATCAAAGTTTTTCCCCGTGGTGGCAGTTGGAGGACATTCAGAGCTTGGATCATATTCAAGATTCTCTTCTAAATTCAGCTGCCGACTATTCATTGTTGATAAAACTGAGACGTTATCTCTAACATTACAACGATGCCAGCATGAATTTGCTCGTGAACTAAACGCTTTTTTCTGTAAGTTGTTGATAAGACCATGATGCCAATGTTTGTCCAATTTCTCTAATAGTTACATTTAAGAATCTTTTTTTGAACATTCAGATTCAAGTTTAACTGGAAGAAAACAATTTCGTTATTACTAAGAGGATTTGAAACGAATGCATGCGTAAATTTCTCAACTCCGTCATCATTCTTTTATAATCAGCTTATGACCTTTTCAGCTCACCCACGTACGTAAAAAATATTTTCCTCTGCCTAAGTATTCAGAATATTTTATTGTTTTTTTTTCTTGCATTATTTCTATCTTTATTCTTGTTTATTTTTCTAAAGTTGATTTAATTTGGTTATCAACTATGTGGTTAGGGAAGTAATTGTTAATTAGTGGTTGATTTGTATTTTAGAGTTCCTTAAGATATGTAGCGTGTAGAGGACATTAAGTGTGCTCTGTTTATTAAATTATTTCTGAGAGAGATTTTTCATCTTTGTGGGCATTCAACGTGGTATTAAATTAAAGTAACCTTCGAATAAATAAAAACAAATTTTAATACAATTAAAAATAATGTAATAATACTATTATACAAGACAAGAGATCAAACGCAGGAACAAATATTTTACAACCTGTACCTGAAATCAAGAATACAATTAAAAAAAATTAACGTAACTAACAAAGTACCTTCGTTGGCATTTAACGAAACTTGTATGTATGAAAAAATGCTGCCCAAATGACCCCAATACACACGCACACCTGCACGCCCGAGCGCGCACACACATACACACACACACACACACACACACACACATATATATATATATATATATATATATATATATATATATATATATATGGCGATTTGTTAATACAGCTTTTGAAGATAAGAATTTGATACCAACCATTAAACATAGCGGTGAGAGGGTTATGGTTTAGAGATGATTTGCTGCTGCTGAAACAGGCAAAATTGTACAAATTGACAGCACAATGGGTTCTGCAAGATACCAGGCAATTTTGAATGAAAGTGTCTTGTACTCAGTTCAAAAGTTGGGTTTAGGTCGGAACTGGAAATTCTAACAGGACAATGATCTACATCGTCAAAGCAATCTCAGCTGGAGTCAATTAAGATATGTTTATCGATGTTTCTTAAACTTAGATTAGTATGACACAAGGCACAGTAAAAATGATACACTGCCACACGTGTGAAGCTTTCAGTAGGTATTTTCTAAACTTAGTCTGGCACAAGGTTACAAATGTAGGGCGCCAAGTGAAAATTAAACTCACTACAATCATACTAGGCGAGCCGAAATTATTAACCATCGTCCACGGTGTTAAGGTACCTTTTGATAGCGACAAGTGCGGGTCATAAAAGCGCAAGTACGGCTAAGAGCAACATAATACCGGATGAAGTGGAAAGCACAATGAGAGAGATATCACTTCTTCTCGGTGCCGTGTCTCTTAAGGAGGTGGATGATAAAAAAAAATGTGTTCGTATGAAGAAATATCAAGTCTTGGAATATCCGAGTCAAAGTCCTGGTCTAAACTCAATTGAACGTCAGTGATACAAGAGAAAGAAGGAAGTTCATGCAAGAAACCCAGATAAAATCGAGCAATTTTAAGATCTTTGCCAAAAAGAATGGTCAAAGATCGGCACTCACTACTGGGAGAAACTTTTTAAAGATTATAGAAAAAGATTGGTTTACATTGCAACTTCAAAAATGAGCACTCATTAAATATTAAATATAAGGGTTCACTTACTTTTGCACATATTGAGTTTTAATTTTGAATGAATATTTTATATTCCAGCTTGATAAAAAATTTAAAAAGTGGTTGTAGTAGATTTAATAAACTTTTTTCTTAATGGATATATAGTTTAATTAACATTCGTCGGCAAAAAGAGACAATATATTAATAATAATATTAATAATAAATTAGATATTATCTTGTGGGTTAAATTAATGTATATATAGTGCAATTTATATATGTACTATATGTAGTGTAATTTATATATGTACTATATGTAGTGTAATCTATATATGTACTATATGTTTGGGTATAATGCAATACGACTTAAAATTCTTTTTATTTGTTCACTTCGCACTAACACCTTTGGATCCCAGCTATGAAGGTATAAATACTTCTTCCTTAATGGTAAGACAGGCTGTAAAATGTTTTCCTTAGGTAGTCATGTTCCATGCGTGATACACGCTTAGGCGATCATGTATCTTTCGATACATGACTAACGAGACAGATTTTCTCCCGCCGTAGGTTGTCATTTCTTTCTACGGTAGACCAGTTGCCATCCAAGTCTATAGAACACGGTCTGTCCTGCTATTTACTCAGGGCTAGGGGGAGAAAAATTGGATTCATACCTTTACCAACGATATTAGCACGTAAGTGAATGTAACAGATTTGACTGGAATTATCTGATTCCTCAATCCGAGCCGCAACCCATTACTCAACCGTGCCACTTTAAATAGTAACTGTCCTAAAAGAAGTACAATTCCGAATTCAAATCATAGATGGGTTGTTTGGTGGCTTCTTGGCATCTTGGGAGATGGATTGTTTGTCACACTACAACCCCTTTCCAGCAGAGGAACAGTTGCTTGCCTCTCACAACTCTCGATATTTTCATGGTCGGACGAGCAATATTCATTTGTTCTTCCTGTTCATAGCATCACAGCTGGGATCCAACAGGGTACGTGCGCTGAGTTGACAAAAAGCTGAGCCCAGAATGATCGGCGATGCTATAATCAAACCGGTACAGAATTTTAAATATCTGCGAAGCGTTCTAACAGTGAGAGGAAACGTGTGACACTGAGATCTGAAGATGTATCGGGATGCTCAAAGATGCATTCCAAAAGCAAAACACAGTATTAAGAGACAAGAAAATTTCGTTGGAAAAAAAGAAAACAGTACTGAACTTTTACTTGATATCTGTCCTCCTGTATGGCAGCGAATCTTTGACTGTGCGGAAGGATTTTAAGGATACCATGGACCGAACATGTGAACGACGACTGGGTTTTGGAGAGAATAGAAACTAAAAGGAAATAACAAAAAGACAAATCTTATTAAATGTTAAAAAGCACAGGAAGATGTGGAGCGCTACAGTCGCCTACGTCCTGAAGGGACACGTCACATAAAAGAAGAATAAGTGTAGGTGGCCCAACCAGGACAGCTTCTTTCCCAGAACTGTTATTTATGGAACGGACTCCAGAGAGGATGATTCCGCTATTATTATTATTATTATTATTATTATTATTATTATTATTATTATTATTATTATTATTATTATTATCTCTTGATGTCCAAGATCAACTGATTTATATGATGCAATATCCACATTTTGTTTCATATGCTTTTATATGTTTACATTATTTTATATATCTATTATATTATATTTATATTATATATTTTTTTTAAATATTATATTTTTTATTTTTATTCTATATTATTTATGTTATTTATTTGATATTTTTACATTTTATTTTATATTTATTTTATATTTATATTCTGTTTCATATGCCGCATATCAACATTTTGTTGTATATGTTTTTATATTTTTATATTACATTTATATTATATATTATAATATATATTATACTATTTTATAATATATTATATTTATTTTTTATTTATTTTATATTTTTTGTATTATTTTATATTCATTTTATATTGTTTATAATTTGTTTTATATGCTGCATATTCACATTTTGTTTTACATATTTTTATATTTTTACATTATTTTATATTATATAATATTTATATTATATATTATATTATTTTTATTATTATATTTATTTATTTTTATTTTATATTATTTATTTTTATTTTTTATTTATTTTATATTTTATTTTATATTAGTTCATATTATTTTATTTTGCTTTATATGCTGCATATCCACATATTCTTGTATATGCTTTTAGATTTTTATATTATTTTATATTTTATTATATTTATATTATATTATATTTATATTATATATTATAAGTATATTTATATTATATTATATATTATATATTTTTTTACATGTTATATATCCACATTTTGTTTTCTATGCTTTTATATTTTTTATATCATATTACATTATATTTATATAGTATCATATTTATATTATATATTAGATTAGATTAGATTAGATGCAGCTTATCCAAATGCACCCATTTCTGCATCTGTACACACGTACAACCACGCCATTTAGTACTCATCGACTCAGTCCTAATGGATCGAGCGGGACAATCTTGCTAACCATTAAACCGCATCAAAGTGTGTTGAGATCAATAAAACATCCTTCGTCGCCACTGTTGAGATGTTGAGTGTTTCCACGTGAGTATATGGTAATAACGAACAAACACAGTCGTAGGGAAAAATACTGGTATATTCAGAGAGGTATTTACATCAGAGAGATTAGTAGTAGAACGAACGTAGGTTAGTAGTAACAATAAGTATTAGTCATAATGTCCAACGGTATCTTCCGATCGAGAAACAGAAGTGTAAACTGATCACTACAGAAGTCTCACTCTGCACTGCACTACACTGCTACACTCGTCACAGTCTCTAGAACTACTGTTCTATTTATAATAATAGGATTAGTCTATTGTGGTTGTGAAGGTGGGTGCGCCCCAACAAAGTGCCTGGGAAAAAGCCGAAAGTATGACGCACCCACTGAGGGTCAAGCTCACTACTCAGCCGTAATTGTTCTATCGAGAGGAACTCGATTAGACCATTAGACCATATCGCGTGCCCAGTGATTTTCGAAACGTAGATTAGATTATTTACACTATTTACATTGTTGCCATATTAGCGACGTTTCAACCGTTGTACGCACTAGCCTTCTTCAGCTGAATGGAAATTCGAAATGAAACCTTTATTTCCTCCACTCAGAAGGGATGTCTGCGAAGTGTCGACCCAATTTGGAAGGTCGTTCCCATTTTATAGGGATCACAGATCTTTTGTATTTAACCGATAATCACTTCACAGCTTTGGTCTTGCCTATCTCCATGTGATGGATGAAAAATATCAGTGGCACATATAACTGTGAAAGAAATATAAATGCGAAACATGCCGTACCCTTAAGGTAAGACTCCAAGAACCTCGCAAGGCCGTTACACGAGGGGAAATAGAAAAATCAGGCATAGCTTAATATATATGGAGGGAAAAGGGAGATCACCGCCCCCATTCCGATGAGTTGAAATAAGAGACAGAGAATGTCATTGGTAAATACGAAAACTTAAGGAATCTCCACATATTCCTGGTCATAAATCTCTTATTGAATACAGTAACCAGTAATAGGGAGTGCAAAAGAAAAACAATAATAAAAAATTTGTAATATGAGCTCTGGTAAAACTTTAGAGTCCTCAAGGAAACATGGTCCAGTGGATAAAAGCGTTGATTGGATCTAGTGACTTGACCCAAAGTGCTGCCAGTTCAATACTTACGACTGCAGGGGTGAACAAAAATTTTAAGAGTTGAGATAAAGGAAGATAACTGGGATATCCGGAAGAGGCATGGCACGTGGAAATAGAACTAGAACAATCTACACCGGTTGAAATTCCAGACATTTGAAGAAGGCCGGGGCGTACAACGGCCGAAACGTTGTGAAAATGGCAATAAAGACGAGGACAACATTCCGAACAATGCAGATAATTACAATATAGACAGACACCGAATAATAGATGTGTAACAAGGCCGAAAATGCGGATTGAACTCACTACTCTACAGATCTAGAGAGAGAATTTTGTAAACATTACCCCACATCGAAGTACCCAGAATAACATGAGTATGAACACGACAGAAAGTAATTAATTTCAATAGGTCTGGCTGAAGTAACTGAGGTTAATATAGGTGTAGACATCGTATAGATATATTCTGTATGAGCAATATGACACAAACAAACCAAAAACAAAAACAAAAAAAAAACACTACCACATTTTCAATTTGGAGGCTTAGGATATATCAAGATATTTATCTGCTACTAATTTCTTAATCCACGCACGAACTATCTGCATCCTTCGTCGTTTTTTTTATAATAATTTTAATTTTTTAATTTTGACCTAAAATGTGTTTTCTTTCAATGTCAGCCGTAGGTACGGGGAAGGTCTTAACAAATTATACACTCTACCCTCATAAATCCATGATCGAACTGTTATTTAATATAAATAAAGAAGGACCCAGCAAGCACAGGATATATATATATATATATATATATATATATATATATATATATATATATATATATATATATATATATATATATATATATATATATATATATATGTATATTTAAAATTCATACATACATATATACATATGCATAGACATACTTATATATATATATATAAATACAAGCATGCATATATATATATATGCATATACATACTTATATATATATATATATATACATATATATATATATATATTTATATATATATATATATATATATATATAAATATAATATATGTATATCCATACATACATATATATATGCATGTACATACTTATATATATATATATATGTATATGCATGTATATATATATATATATATATATATATATATATATATATATATATATATATATATATATAAATAGATCTCTACTAATCATTTCATCCTACACATTATTACTGAAAGGATTAGATAACGTCAAACAATCTCTATATATATAAATTCATACATACATATATACATATGTATAGACATACTTATATATATATATATATATATATATATATATATATATATATATATATATAAATTCAGGCATACACATATACATATGCATTTACATACTTATATATATATATATATATATATATATATATATATATATATATATATATCCATACATACATATATATATGCGTGTACATACTGATATATATATATATATATATATATATATATATATATATATATTCATACACATACATATATATATATGCATGTACATACTTATGTATATATGTATGTATACGCATGTGTGTATATATATATATATATATATATATATATATATATATATATATATATATATATATATATATATATATATATATAAAAACAGATCTCTACTAATCATTTCATCCTACACATTATTTCTGAAAGGATTAGATAACGTCAAAAAATCTCTTATTAATAACGGATTGCTTAACTATATTGTCGCCGAACAAATAAAAGTGGCCCTAAATAAAATAATTGGAACAGTAATCAGCAAAAAATATAAAATACAATTTCTATTGTAAGCAGATGCATCGTAATTAGAAATAAACAAGATGAGATAGCAATTTAGAATATCTTACGTAAGAATATATTACCCCTCAGTCATAATGTATACAATTAATTATCTATTAAGAAATAAAACGGTACCATTTTATCGTCACTAAAAACAAGTCCTAAAAATACACGCTATCTTATTCCCAAGGAAGGTAGGAATTTTTATTTATTGCCTGGCAACTTTCTCTTCATTCTAGTCATATTAAATCAACACTATTTCCAAGATTAATTACCCGTTGTCTGATCGAAATACATTTTGATCACAATTTAAGGTCCATTAGTTAACGTTTGCCCTTGATCTTATTGGATAAAAATGTATGACAAAGTGCAAGAACACTATTTACATTATTCGGACTAGTGTCCTCATCTTTATCGCCATATTTATTACAACGTTTCGAGACTTGTACGCTCCGGCCTTCTTCAGGTATTTTGGAATGTCTAACTGAACGCTTTATTTCGCTCACTGGTGTAAACTTTTCTAGTTCCACGTGCCATGTTTAATGGATGTCAGTTATTATTTATCTCCTGTTAATTTCTCTCTGAAAAGAGGGGCGTGCGTACACGAAGAAAATTAAATGAATCCCTTTAATGCATTCTCTTAAAGAATGGCACGTGTGAATAGAACAGTCTACCCCAGCGTACGAAATAAAGGGTTCAGTTCGACATTCCAACCACCTGAAGAAGGCCGGAGCATACAACGGCCGAAACGTTGTAATAAATATAGCGACAAATATGAGGACAATAGTCCGAATAATGTTAATAATGTGAATACAACTGCGCATGTCAGTAAGCTGCGCAAAGAACTTTTTGTTTTCTTTATTTAATAATGTTACAACAAATCTTAAGTTATCCGAATATCTCTAGACTGGAATTCTCATAATTTATTCTCGTTCAGTATTTCTATTATCACATCGTTGCAACGCCTAATCTGATAGGTGACCGCTTGAGAATATCAGGTGCTGTAAAGCTTCGATGTGCGGGTGGTGTAATAGATAATGTTACAGAATTGTTAATCGGAGAGCCGAGTTCCAATTCAAGTTGGGTTCGTAATATTCACTTTCACCGAAATACACTTAGGAAAGTTATGAATCCAGATAATCTCCAGCTATGGGTTAATTAGTAATATTTTAGTACTAGATCATTATTATCTAAAAAAAATCTTATAATCTAAAAAAAAAATCTTATTAGCTTTAAATAAACTACGAGGTGTTGATAACCTGTAGAAAATTAATAAAACTAAACGAGGAGTACAACGGCCGAAACGTTGTAATAAATATGGCAACAATGATGAGGACAATATTCCGAATAATGTAAATAGTGTACATAATACCTCATTTCAGAAATATAGACAGATATAGATGGATATGTAATCATGTTTAACCATAGGTAGTGATTTTCCAAGCCTAGCTCATGTGTGGCACAAGGCTGAATATATGTGGCACCCAGTGAGGATCGAACTCACTACTTAGTCGTAATTGTTCTAGCAAGACAAGCTTGCTAACCATTACACCACCGCGAGGTGCCCATGCTTAACCACAGGTATACTGAAATGTTGGCCTCATTTCCTGAATTAACTATTCAGCACCCACTTGAATACAATGTAGCTCAAAATCGTATCAAATGTCTAATCATCAGAATTATTTGAGGAGCGCGATTTGAACAGATCAAGAATTTCTCAGACCACTATTTTTTTCTGTTTGCCTGTTTGTGTACGGATATATCGATATATTTATATGAAGATAGAATGCTATCAGGAAATTGTATCACATGATAGGCTAAGGTAGGAGTTTTACATTGCAAGATGTTACATAACAGTAATATTAAGTTAAAATACTGAGTGAAGTCTTTATATAACTTCGTCCAATCAAGATCCACATATGGATGCTCTGCCTGACGTCAAAATCATTCATAAATTTCCAAATGATCAAATATATGCAATCGTTTCCTAAGATTAATGATTAGCCATGATTTCAAGTAAATAAATCGTTATAAGTTTTATTGGAAGAGAATCCTCCATTAGATTATATAGACAGGTTCTATAGGATCACAAGCTAAAAAGTTTACCAAATAACAAAAACTCATCTCTTGAAGATTTCCAACAGCAGCAACCACTAAAATGATTTGCACGCGTAAGTAGAATAACTAGAAGAGATAAAATGACATATTACCTTAAAAAAATTTAGAAAAAAATTCCCATCAATACGAGAATAAAACTAATAACAATCAATATAGTGCAGAAGCCTATACCCTCGAAAAAAATAAGAGAAATATTTCATAAATTTCAAATAACAATAATGCTACCTGCTCGGTTCACGAATGAAGAATGCTTCCTCTATTGAAATTGGTTCATACTTTAATTATCATATAGTCAACAGAACTAAAAACAAATCATACAGCGTGGTCTATGAATGAAATACGATGAAAATACGGTAACAATTTTGACAGACGCCTTTCATACGCTCATAAAGAAAGCATGGCCTTGAGAAAGCCTGAGTCATGCATGGGAAATATTTAATAACTCTTAATTCAAATGTTAACACATTAAAATAATAGGAAAATTAAGATAGGGAAATCAACACATTCATCTGAAATAAATAAACATTTTTGAGGATTCATCTAAAATTAATTAAATGTCAATGAAATATGTAATTTATGTTAAAATACAGAAAATATATTTAACTCATGTAATAAACAACATTCGTCATAATTCAGTAAATGTGTAAAAATTCGCGGTTATCGCTAGAAATGTTAAAAGGTATATGTTTCATAGCCTATAGCATTATTAAATATAATAATTATATATATATATATATATATATATATATATATATATATATATATATATATATAATTATATATACATACATATATATATAATTATTATCATTATTATTTTCAATGCATTAATATGCGCAACTCAGCAGATGCAAACTTTTTATAAGACGAAAGAATTAATACGAATAGTTTATGACCAAATTAGTAACATATATATATATATATATATATATATATATATATATATATATATATATATATATATATATATATATAAATTCTGTGTATTTAGGCAACGTTTTATCATTGATGCATGTTTCATTAAATAATTTAGATAAGTTTTGTCTATTTATTTTATGTAAATTCCTTTCATATTTTCTGATAAGCTTAATAGCATTATCATTAAAAGAATAAAGACAATCAAAATATTAATAAATATTTTTTTAATCCTATCTAAGCTTTCGGCTGACATAGGCCATTATCAAAGATGACAATTACATTACAATATATTAAGCAATACACAGACAAATCAATAATGATAGTATGTTTATGTTTACATGGAAGATTTCCAAGCAACGACAAACTTGTGCATACGAGACGCTGAAAGCTAGAATCGCACCGCAGATCATGACTTCACATATGACCACGCAAGAGTGAAAACGAGAATTTTTAAGTATGGGAAGCCGTTGTTATATACCAATTGCTTCTGTTATAAATGATACCCACTTAAGAATATTAGTGGAGATTTCATAGTTTATTTTGTTCAGGTTCATAGTTTATTTTGTTCAGGTTCATAGTTTATTTTGTTCAATATATATATATATATATATATATATTGCGTATATTTTGGCAGCATGTTTTTATTGAGATGTTTCTCATTAAATAATTTAGACAAGTTCTGTCTTCTTATTTTTAATAGGATCCTCTCGTAATTACAAACCAATTTCTTAGTATCCTTATTAAGGTAAGAAAGAAAATTACAATATTTTATAGAATGGGAATACTAACAAATAACATCTTCAGTATCACTTCCATCATTTCTGATGCAAAAGTTGATGCGCTCTGCAACATTCACGTGAACTCGATGTAATAACTTCACATTGCCGTCGATTTCAGAACATTTACTCTTTATGCGTTCAATCAAGTGTGTTGCATCCATGATTTTCATTGACTACACCTTCTTCTTTAGCGGAAGCCAGAATATGTATTTAATTCTTTCTTCTTTCGACAAAACTATGTTTAATCTGTGGACGCAAAAGAATATAGTTAATGAGATTTCCTCTTTGTGCAGACTTTATGGACTCTCTGTAGAGTCAACTGCGTGTAAAGCCCTACTTCGCTAGAGGGAGTGATTTGTCTTAACTTAACTTCGTCAAATAATACTACCTCCAGTTTAACATTATCTCACCATAGCTTATTAATTTTCGAATTAATTACATTTCTAGAGGCAAAGAGTGTATGTTATAATTTAACTTTTATCCTAATTTAATTGGTAATTTCGCTGTGATATACATTGAGAGAAAATTGAGAAAACCTTCAAATTTACTGAGAATTCTTCCTCTGTCTATAATTGCATATGGCGGGCACTGAAAAGTTCCTGCTCTATCCACGCGTAAATATTTAAAGAAATGGCCAAACATCAAACGTATCTTTGAAATGATTTCTTGGCCGTTTTCAAGAATGGTTTGGCATCGGCACATCCATCAATCGTATGCACACGCAGCAGACTGCGACTGTTTGTATTTTCACACATAGATAAAAAGTTAGATTTGTTTTTTTACGGTTTAATATCCTTTTGCAGTTTATTTAAAGCCTGAAAATATTTTTAGATTGTAAGAACCTTACAATGATTTGCTTATACCAGTCATAATATCTAACCCATAATGTGGGCGCGAGAATTAATAACTTTCTCATAAGTATTTGGGCGTAAGGGAATACAGTGAACTCGACCGGAATTGAAACTTGGCTCACTTATTTCCAATTATCTATTACACCACCGACACATCCAAGATTACACCATCTTTATTACCCTGTGGTTACTGAACAGGTTCAAAGTTGCTTAACTTCAGTGAAAGGACAAGAACCGTTATTTGGAGGGGACACCATCATAAGTCGTATACATTGATAAAATACGATAGATAGATAGATAGATAGATAGATAGATAGATAGATAGATAGATAGATATGAACAGCCTTAGAGAGATAGACAGAAAAAAGGAACAAACTGAGATAGATAACATTGTGAGATAGATAGATAGATAGATAGATAGATAGATAGATAGATAGATATGAACAGCCTTAGAGAAAGACAAAAATAAACAAACAAACTGAGATAGATAAATAGATAGAGAGAATTTAGAAGAAGAGGTCTTTAATTTATACTTTATTGCCATATTCATGTCGCTTCGGCCGTTGTACGTTCCAGCCTTCTTCAGGTGATCAGAATTTCGAATTGGACCCTTTATTTCGTCCACTGGGGTAAAATGTTCTAGTTCCACGTGCCATTCCTCTTTCGGATGTATTCTTTATCTCCATTTATCTAAATTCTCTAAGTTTCTGTTCAGCACATCAGTAGCCAAGTATTGATTTCACAATATTTTGAGTCAAGTCACTGGATCAAACCAACGCTTTTATCCACTGGGACATATGTTATACAGTGAAGATTTCCGATCAGAATTCAACTATATATGAAACTCTTAAATTTTATGCACTCTTATATAATTGCACATTACTGATATTTTTCTTGAGTATAAATAATGTCTTATTTTGAAACACTATACATTGTACCTCTGATAGATATTAAAGTGTAACTCTTAAAGAGCTAACATCATATATTAATAAAGGCTTTAGAATTGTCTCTTCAGGGCGAAAGCCGTTCCTGTCGTTTTCTTCACGGTTTGGGAAGAGTGGGTTTCTTCTTTTAAACTGGGTACCACTTGAGTTTAGAGTCTTAAATATTGTTTAATCCATAGATTGAAAGAGAAAAAAAGAGGGTTACAAAAGCATTAACGCTAAAACGAGGGCAAGAGATGAGCGCCAATTTTGAACGAAGATTTCCATTTTCAGCTTCCGTACCAATACACTAATTGTCTGTTCATTTTAATAGGACCCTTCCACAGTAACCTGCTGGTAAACACATAATTAAGAATAAACCAGGATGTATGTCTAGAGGCAAAACAATTAAAAAAAATGATTGATTCATTGAATGATTTGCAGCAAGTATTTTGTTAACAGGTGAACGAGCAAGGCTTGTAAACAAAACATACATAGACTAATAGTATGAATGGTAATTTTTAAATCATATACCTAACTAGCTTATAATACTATATTTCTAAAGATTACGATACACAGGGATATACATTATATTTTAAGAAATTGCATTACTACTTTTGTCGTTTTACAGTTCAAAATTAAATGTTTTTTCTCTGTACACTCGATTAATTTATGTCTAATGAAGCGGCGATTCGGCAGGTTTACAGAACTTTATGGATAGGGGTTCATATGAATTCGAGCCAAAATATGTCCTGCGTGTCACAAATACACACATATCTATCTATCTATCAATCTATCTATCTATCTATATATATATATATATATATATATATGAAGAAATATAGTCTTAAAGTGTGCTATATTTATGGGATAAAGTGCTCAATATCAGAGATAGAGCGTGTGTAAATGTAAAAGTGAACATGGAAGTCAATACTTAGAGGCGACAGTCTGTTTCATGCCAGATGCAATCGTCAGGCAACAAGTTGCAACACTTTCAAAGTATAAGAGTGGTGTATACGGAATAAATTCCAATAACCAAAAAATACTGTTCTTAAAAGAGTGCTCACTACAAAGTTGAGTTTCAGCAACATCACTTGATAAGACACCAGAAGTTCTGAAACAAAATAGGTATTTTTGTAGTGATTTTATAACATATTTTATAATTTTCGAATAAATAGTATGAATAATCATTTCCAAATAAAAAGTCTCATTAGAGAATATGAGTAAATTGAAAAGAAAATATGCAAGACTATGTTGTCTTTAACATTCAATACTACATTCTTAAAAGAAAAGTTGCTGCCAAATTACATATATATATATATATTTATGTATATATATATATATATATATATATATATATATATATATATATATATATATGTGTGTGTGTGTGTGTGTCTGTGTGTGTGTATACACTGACCTCAACACCTAGCGGCTACATTCTGTTTCATATTTGATTTGAACGCTGTATTCAGGAGATGGAGATGCATGAAACAGACGCCCGCCACTTTGATATTTAAATAAGCAATATCCCTGATATTAACTACATTTGCTCATAAGTGTAGCATACCAAAGAACTATATTTTTATCATACGTACACACACACACACACACACATACACACACACACACACACACATATATATATATATATATATATATATACTATCACTGAAACATATCAAATATTTCTAATCGATGCCACCATCCTCTCGTGTAAAATTGCGGGAAACATACAGATTTAATCGGAGGTTTATATAAAAATGAATAAGAATTTTTCGTCAATGTTTATTCGTAATGGTAAAGCTTTTATTACTGTCGCATTAACTTCGTCTTATTTGCGACACTTATATAAATTGATTCTTTATACATATACGGATTATATAACAATTTCAATGCTTTCATGTGCTATTCAGTAAAGATGAACAGATGTTTCACAGCATTGTAGAACTATTATGCTTATTTTCACTTCATACACAATGTGCTGCTTGTAATATAAATACATTCAAATCTCAGTGGAAATGCATTATTCCAAAATATGTAATGAATACAAGAGAAAAATTTGTCACTTAGCTGATTGCTGTTAACTCCAGTATCGTGACTCCACTCATTTGCAAACGGACTCGCCATGAATCACTCCATACACTCATCAGGGGCTATCAATATATATCTACATATATATATATATATATATATATATATATATATATATATATATATATATATATATATATATATATATATATATATATCGACACATATATATGTAGTATATATTATAATATAATGTCTACTTTTAAGCCTATTGTATATATATATATATATATATATATATATAGATAGATAGATAGATAGATAGATAGATAGATAAATTTGAGGATTTTTTGCTTTTGCTATATTAATGGATCTATGGTACACAGCTACTTGGCACAAATTGACCTTGAACTCTGTCTTGTATGCACATAACGTTCTCGTTCATTTCCGTTGTTTACAGCTATGCTTAGAAGGAATGTATGTAGAGTATGGGCATCTCACCGCATCGTCGAGTTCCCCACCCCAAATGACCAGGGCTTGTGGGAGAGTTTTTGCCCAAGCACATCATACCCCGTGTCCAGCAAACACTTTACAAAAATCAAATCCCACATGAAAGGAAAAAGATGTCCAGGAAATCCAAGCATGTGTCAAAGCAGCTGCTTGCCATCTCCCAAAAATAAGAATCTTCCAAGAATAATTCAATCAATGGAACCAACGTTGGATAAAGTGTGGCTTCAGAAGGGGACGACATCAAAGTAGATAAAATGCTGAATTGTGTTGTCGTTTTCTTTTTGTAGGATCAGTCACATTGTTTTTTGGTCAGACCTCGTATGTACATGTAAATACACACACACACACATACATACATACATACATACCCATATATATGAAGAAATATACTCTTCAGGTGTGCTATATTTATGGGATAAATTGCTCAATATCAGAGATAGAGCATGTGTACCTACAAAAGTGAACTTTGAAGTCAACACTCAGAGGTGACAGGCTGTTTCATGCTAGACGCAATCGTGTGTGGCCTGATGATTGCGTCTAGCATGAAACAGCCTGTCGCCTCTAAGTGTTTACTTAATGTTCACTTTTATATTTATATATATATATATATATATATATATATATATATATATATATATAAATAAACACATTATCAATGTCTATGACTCTTCGGTAAATCGAATCGAGTTCTCTCAGTCACTGTGTGTTTATCTAAAAAGAAATATATTTAAATTCACCTTCATCCCTGCCGTGCACCAACGGGTTAGTGGTAGAATCCCCAACTGACGCCAATTCAGTCGGGTTTCAATCCTATCTAGAGGCAACCGGACGTCTAGCCACATTGATGAGCTGTGATACAGCGAAACAGTCTTTCAGTGGATGACAATATTACTTAACAGTCATTTTTAGCGGATACTCGTATTTGAGTAAACGCTCCGTTTATTTATTAAACATAGTATTTATTTATTTTTTTCTACCAACCTAAATATTCTGAAAAATTTGAACTGGCATTCACCTAGGGTATATGTCATTAGATCTGACGTGCTTATGTCTCTTACTTACAGAGTCTATTTAAATTCTCGATCTAAATTTGCTTGACCATCTACACCCCCCGAACTAACTCCGCTCCTCCATAAACTTTAAAACAAGTGGCATTATTTCTTGCTTGTTGGAAATCCTCTTTTGTCATTCATATTTTCAAGATTTCAGGCGAACCGTTTAGATACTTCTAACTTTCTGCCTATTAGCCTTCTATATCGGTCCTCTTAGATGGCAGTAAATGCTGGACAATTTCTAAGAGCTGTCTACACTTGACAGCCTTGCTGTGACTTGTTCCAGCAAGACGGTCGAACTCTCTGCCTGTGAGCAGAGAAGAACTCGGACGAGGCTCGGCCGAAGGGCAGAGTCTCGTTCGGGGAGGTTGACCAACCCGATTCTGTTTATACAGTTTCTACGGGCATTTTTTGGCCGAGCCTAGGGTCTCAGGAATACCCACATTAAAGTCGGCCTTGTGCCACATCTATCCCTCGTGGGGGGGACAGTAAATATTGCTGGACAATTTCATCAAAGACTTGAAGCAACAGAAATGTGGTTCTTCTGCAAGATATTGTTGTTTCCATCATTCGAACATGTGAGAAACGAAGAATTTTTACAGAAACTCAAAACAAAAAGGAAACTTATACTTAACATCAGGAAGAGACACTTGAGGTTTCTAGGGCTCACAATGAGGAAGGAATGATTGGAAAATCTGGCAGTCACAAGACAGATTGAATGCAAGAGGGACAGAGAAAAACAACGCATAACCTACGTGGTGTGTTTGAGCAAATGTATTGAGGAACAGACATTGGGAGAAATAACAAAAAGACAAACTTTTTAAGAGCTACAAGAGACAGGAAGATGTGAAGGTCCATGTTCGTCTACGTCCGGAGGGGAAACAGCGCATAAAAGAAGTAGAACACTTTTTGGCAAAGTTGTAGAATCTGGAATTAACTGTGTATTGGGGTAGCATCTAACCTTGCATAGTCTTTTTTAAGATAAGCAGTATGGAGTTCGCTTCTCAAGGT
>OZ038488.1:28438785-28483785 GCA_964036315.1 Acanthosepion esculentum
ATCGCAGACATTACATATATATATATATATATGTGTGTGTGTGTGTGTGTGTGTGTGTGTGTGTGTGTGTGTGTGTTACAGTCATGACTTTTTGTAAAATAATTGATTTAGTAGGGGAAACAAATATTCCTACACATACATTTTTTTTTATTTATTGTATTTACAACTAATGAATAAACATACTTTTCATATAAGTTACTGTACACAGATGCATAATAACTAAATATGCATAGAAAACAAAAAAAAATTATTTAATAGAAATAAATCCGATTTATCCATTTCAATGGGTGTAAAAAGTATTCGTACAATACAAATTTCAGATTTTGAAACTTAAATTTCTTTAATACTCTAGATTATTCAATTAGAATATTCACGAATGATTCAATAATGTTATCAGTAGTTATTTTTTAGCCTAAAAACTAAAACAGAACATTCTGTAATTGATATTCGTGCAAGAACGTTTTCATCATGTCAAGAAGTAAAGAAGTGACAAATTCCCCAAAATAACTGTGGGTTGAGCTCTGTAAAGAAGGTAAAGGTTAAAGGAAAATCGTACACACCCGAATATTCCACTTAACTATCAGTTCATTCATTTCAAGGTATAAAAACTCAAAACTGTTGAAAACCAAAAACAGAAAAAGTTCTCCACGGGAGATTTCTGCAAGATCTTAGAGGAAATTATTGCGTCAAATTAAAAGAAATTTAGTGGTTGCTCGTCAAGAGTTGCAGGTTAATTTGCTTTCATCAGCAGTCTGTGTCACTAAACGGACAATAAGCAATAAAATCTAAAGTCACGCTTCCTTCGGCAAAAACACTGCTACTGAAAAGACACAGAGATGCCGGGTTGAAATTCGCTCGTGAACATAAGAATATGAAAAAATCGTATTGGGAAAGAGTATTATGGGCAGCCGAAACCAAAGTTTATTTGACGTAAAGTCAAGTATGGAGAAAAGATGTCGACGCCTTCAAATAAATGAACACAGTTACAACAGTGAAATTTGGTGGTGGCAGTATCATGGTTTAAGAATGTTTTCCTGCAAAAAGGTACTGGCAACATATCAGTAATAGATGTTAGAATGAATGCAGCAGCATATCAAAATATTTTGGAAGCCATTTTAATGATTTCTTTTGAAAATCTTGAACTTCCACATGATTGGATCTTCCAATAAGATAATGATCCTAAGTACACTGCAAAACCTACGAAGAAATGTTTTGCTAAAAGTAATGCAAATATCCTGAAATGGCCAAGTCAGTCCCTTGATTTAAAACCATTTGAGAATCTGTGGCATGATTTAAAAATTAAAATCCAATCGAGAGCTCCAAGAAACATACCCTATCTGAATATTGTTAGAAATTGCATTATTTACGTTTCGGATACGAAAGCGAACATAGATGGGTTTTCGAGACGAGGAACGTTGTATTCTTTAGTAAAAGAGATAGAACCGACAGTTTAACAAAACGAAAATAAGAAATATGCATCTCAGTACATTATTTACTTAAACAGTATAAAGATCACATAGTGAATCACTCCCACTTTAACTATTTGTCACACTTTCTCATAAGATTTCTTTTGCTTTCTCTGACTCTCCGTGTCTCTGCTTCTTATATTTTATGAAAGTTAATTTCTAACATGCTATTCTCATAGGAAAATATGTTTTAACTTTTTTAAGTAATTTCACCCCAAAGAAGGAGATAAACTCACTAAGACACATGGGGTTACTTGGAATAAAAGAAACCTAATAAAATGTCAGGAAACAGAGCCCATTAAAAGACCAGAATTCAAAAAGACAGATCTTTGAATGAATATTACTTCTCCTGGAGATTATTTCGTTTAGTTTTTACATTGTGTAATTAGTTAAAAAATAATTTTAACGCTAAACACTTACCTTATAATCTATCCGATTTTATATCATTAACGTGCCTTCTCTACATTGGTCTAAGAAAAGATTTTAGCCAGGAGAAATAAACTACCTCGAATTTCAAAATTTAATTACATAATCCCTATTCAACATAAACAGACAGTAGGTCCTTCATTTGCTAGTTCCATTGCTTGCATTCGATTTTTCATGGATTTGATCAAGTTATCAACAATCGTCAGAGACATATTTTGCCACTCCTTTAGCAATGTTTCTTTAAGGGTTGCCACTGACGTGATTTTGGTTGCACGCTCTCGAAGACTTCGGTCTAGGTGCTCTGTACGTACTCTATTGGATTCATGTCACGATTTAGGGCTACCCATACCAGTCTCTTGATTGCTTGCGATTCCTTCCAGGCCTTTTCTACTTTGCTCGTATGACTTGGCGCTCCATCTTCTTGAAAAAGGTAGACATTCTTGTCAATATTATTGGTTTCAAAAAGTGAGTGTAGCCTTTTCTCTAATATTTGTCAGTATTTTGGACCATTTAACCGCTAGTCAACAAGAATCAGCTCAGAGTACCCTCCAAAGCAGAGAGCGTCCCACACCATTACACCAATCTCTCCTTGTTTCACGGTTGTCTGCAGACATTCAGTGTTCCAAGTCTCATTCTGATTTCTTCAAACATAAACCAATCACGAATTAGAATATTGGGAGAATTTACTTTCATCTGTCCAAATTACGGACTGCCAAAATTCAAAATCTTTGCTCTCAAATTCTCTCGCCCAGTCCATACGCCTTTTCCTGAAATCAAGGGCTTCTATCTTGCAACTCTTTCAGAGTCATTTTCACTGCAAATGGCGACATTTCCATGCTGTTGGCGACATCTTCGACGCTCTGACAACGTTTTCTGATGATTTTACCAATCAGTGCCCTTTTCCTTCGCTCAGACACGATGTTTGGCTTTCCTGGACGTTGTTTCACACGACAATCGCCTTCTTCATTAAATCTCTTGACATTATTATTAACCGTTTTATGATTAGCCTGGAAAAATCTACCATTTCTTTCATTATTTGACTTGCAACATTGATGCCATCCTATTTTTTACACTAATTTCCTTAATTGCACAAACTATTGTTCATAGTTGAGAGTAGCTTGATACTAACACGGTATTGTCTGAAAAAGAAAAAAAAGAGACGTTATTAAACAAGCCAAGATTACTGTAATCAAGGGTGGCTAAAACTTATCATACCCAACTGTATAGTCTACAATGTTCATAGTTTTAAATTATAGAAGCCAAAATGGCATATATAACAAAATATACATTTGCGTTTTCCTTATCTTTGCGATTAAAAAACCAGTTCCTGCTTTTATAATAAATAAAGAATCATTAAATAAATAAATAGTTTGTTTTTCATTTGGACTTCAGAAATTTCAAATTACATACTGTAAACAGAGACAAAACTAGAGTCCACGTTTGCTATAAATTTACATGGTGAATTGAACATTAGATATATAATGTCGGGCTTAAAATCAGCCACCAATTTAGCATAATGCGTAAATATTTACTTGCAAACACATTTACGATTGCGTTCATTTCAAACTTAAATTTTCCCGAAATAAAAAGAAGAAGAAATGAATAGCATGTGTCTTGAAGCAGGCAAAAATATTAAATAAATATAAATTGCCTACAAAATTATATATTTTGGCTAACGGACTAGTAATTGTGTTAAACAAGTAGTGCGTATTACATGTTGAATCAGAATAATTTTGAGAAGGTTTTTAAAAGTATTTATTTAAACTTGGCGCAATTTAGTCTTAAATGAAAATAGGTATAATTTTTCGTGCCGAATCTAAATGTAGCGTCATATTTCTATTATAATCCAGCATTGATAGCTGATGATAATTTCAGATGTTTTTTTAGAAATTGTTTCACTTTTCTCAAATATTGTAAACTGGCGTTTGCGCTTCCATTACATTCACTTACGTGCTAATACCACTCGGGAAAGGTATTAATCTTCTTCTTCTCCCTCCAGCTATGGGTAAATAGCAAGGCAGACTGGGTTCTATAGCCTTGGATGGCAACTTGTCTAGGAAAAGGACAACTCTGAATTCAAAACCTGCGGGGGGTCTTTTGGGGACTTTGTGGCACGTAGTGCACCAGGTCTCTGTATTCGGCCCTTCAAAAAGTGTGCACAAAGCATTCACCACTATAATCACATCATATGCGCTGGTGTCTAGGCTGCCGCTTCCTAGGAACTGATCTGGTTGACGCTCATACGTCGAATACGACAGGAGAGCCCACCACATATATGTATATAATACAGGCAAAATTTGATGACCTTTTTGAATTTCTTTAAAACACTCATGAAAATGAGATATTATGTTTATGTTTATAAGGTAAAATATAAATGTTCAATGTCTACAGTGTATTTGCCTTAAATTGTCAGTCTTTCTCCACGTTCCATGTATTCAAAAGAAACGTTCAAAGTAGTATTAAGAGTAGAGGGAATATGAGAAGAAGCCAGGGTAAGGCCTGAATGATGAATGTGTGGTTCCAAGAGTAAAGTGTTTTTGGAGTAGAGAGAGTTGATAATTTGGTTCTGGTCAAGGGATTTGAAAAAAAGAGCAATATCATTCGATTTTGCAAAGACATGGAGTACCATCAGGTTTAAGAATAATTTAACATGAAAAATCCCATTTCATCAAAACAACGATTCAAAATACTCATTAAATTTATGTCAAGATAACCTCGAGTCTAATAGAATGAAAAAACGCGTTTTTCAATTTGACATCGAAAGCGCTTAATTTACAGCGAGGCGTCGATTTATTTGTTCAGCTGTTTGCAGTCAAATATCGCCATATTCATAACTTAATAGTATCATTAAGCTCCCTATAGGTTTTGTTTGTAATTTTCGTGCTATTATATTTTGCATATGTCGCATTACAATATCAGTAATTTTGTCAGGAATGTTGTTATGTTGTATTAGTTTGGACGTAAAATTCTAAACGTCGGACACATTCAATAGATCTCAGCGTAATAAATTATTTTCACTTTTAATTAAATTAAATTTAATTCGTCTTTCTTGACACAACCTCTGCCCATTACAATGTGGGGTAATTTAAATATTAGCGATAAATATAAAACAAGAAACAACTCTAAATAAGATCGGTTATTTTATGCATCTACATACATCAGAAGCCAAAAATCTTTTAAAAATGTTAAATCAAGTTTCAGCAGAAAGTTCATTTCGGGAGAAAAGTACAAGAAATAGGGTCCCCGCTTTCGACATTCTTAAGTCATCATCAGGGTAGAGATGAATGGTGAGTCTCATAGGACTAGTGAGTAGTGTGACGTAGGCCAAGAGTGTTGTGACATAAGCCAAATGGGACGTTTTTTTTTTATATATAAATATGTGATGTTTTTAATTTAAATAAATCAACAGTTACAACTTTTATTTTTGTACTTTTCTTACGAAATGAACAATTCGGACAATTTTTGAGGGATTTTCCTCATTTTTTAGGAAAAGTCGATCAGTAAAATAATCCAACTTATATACCTGTCATTTTCAACGTATATATATATATATATATATATATATATATATATATATATATATATATATATATATATATATAATGGAATCTACCGTCGGGTTCGACGTATCAGGATATGACGGCTTAGTTGATTCAATTATGAAATTTTGTGCGGTAATCTTAAGTGGCATTTAAGACCCGCTACTTATTTACAAAGGAGGCCACATGAGTGAGGATTGTGAGATGAGATCACTGTTAGATTGACTGACCTTTTAGATCTTGCTCTCGCTTCTTGGAGATGATTCAGTCAAGCAGATTGAAAACTGCTGAGTCCACTGTAATACGTTGATCTCCATTCTACCCGCTCCAAGGCTAAGCGCTCAAGGGTGTTATGCGCTATATTGACACCTGACAAGTAAATCTACATACACATACATACATACATACATACATACATATATATATAATAATATAATAATATATCAGAATAAGGAACAACTATATGAACAACCTGGCTAAGGATCGTTGATTAATTTGAAACTTTTAAAACCATTTATTCTATATTCTACATCGTCACTTGATAAGACACTAGAAGTGTTGAAACAAAATGGCTACGTTTGTCGTGGTTTTATAACATATTTATGTTGTAATATTCAAATAGATAATTATATATATATATATATATATATATATATATATATATATATATAATAAAGAGAAAGAACAGTTACATATATAATTTCATTTTAAAGGATATATTTACCAAAATTACACAAAATATCTTGAAATACTAAAGAATAAACTTATTCAATAAAATCACCATTGTCTTTAGCCAGGGCAACCTGACGACTTCAGAATCTCGAGAATCTCTTGTACATGGTTTTCTTCTTTAAGTTGTTGAATGCTGCCATAATACTTGCCTTCAGATCATCTTTACTGTTACAAGGACTTTTGTTGGACTCTCACCCAACTGTGCCTCATACATAATCTAAAAGCCAAATAGCGCTCTAATACCGGGAAGCAAAATCCCAATATCAGAGCATATCATTCAAATATAGTAGAAAGTAAGCAAATCCTAAAGGAGTGTGCTACAAGGACACTACTGAAAAATGATCTTCATGCCATATTACATGACAATGCATCAACAGTCAGCGGCCAAAAATGAAAGTTTCATGGCTTTTTGTGCATAATTTTTTGTGTTGAAAATATGATTTTATAGCTCCTCGGTAAATTTAAGATGTTAGAGCCAGGGTAGATGATGGATACATTCTATGCACATACCAACTATACTCACCGATGTACACACACACACACACACACACACACACACACACACACACACACACACACACACACGCACACGCACACACATACACACACACACAGAAACCCATTAATTCATACATATATATATATATATATATATATATATATATATATATATATATATATATATATATAAAAGTGAACATTGAAGTCGACACTTAGAGGCGAGAGGCTGTTTAATGCTAGACGCAATCGTCAGTGGTCGTTTTCTACGGTTCTAATCTTCATCTTACGCTGATGTTCAAAGAATCCGATCAGATCCTGATGAGAAAGACGGTTGCCTCGCAAGACTTCCTCCTGTCGGGTCGTCCAAATCACCATTCGAGCTGTGGCAAGCAGCGATAGAAACAGCATTCGTTTCACCCCGCAATACAAGGGCGACACATCAAAAGAGTATAAACGATCAATGAGCACTTGCTTTTCGGAAGCAAAACGAGCAGTCAACTCGCCGACATGGTCTCATAGTGGCCGGACTCGAGGACAATGGTAGAAGGCGTCCGAAGCTGTTTCTTCAATGCCAAAATCACATCGTTCACAGTCTGGCAAATCCACCAAGCCCCATATGAAGGCCTTGTCATTGAGAGATCGCCTATTCCGAGCCAGTCGTCAGGTAAGCGAAAAATTCAGGGTTGCTAAGGTGATCCGCCGCTGGCGCCCAAGATCAGAGGGAGCGGGACTCCTCGTCCGACAAGTCGAGCCGCTCACGTAGTGGAGCTTTCTCGGAGGGGACGACACGAAAGTAGATATGTCATCAGCTTACGTGAAAACCCTGGCTCAAGCCTCTGCAGGGACAGCGATTCCATGTATGGCCGGACTGCACGCCCTGTCCTTTAGCCGGCGATGGAAAGACTCAAGTGTAAAGTAGAGGCGACAGTGGACAATCCTGACAAGCCAACTGAGACAGCGTGAAAACGCAAGACATCTTCCCGCCCACATGTACCACAACACTGGGGGAGCGATACAGCAGGCTAATCAGGAATAGATGTCGAGTTCGAATCAGGCTGCCTGCAGGACAGCAGAGAGATATCAATGGTCAACACTATAAAATAGCTTGGACTGATTTAAATTGATCAGCGTGGCATCATCGTCGTCTTTTACACCGTCTGCGATCGTGGGTATCAGATGAAGGTTAATCGGAATTGTTTGGCCCTTCACAGCGCAAGTCTGCTTAGGTCCCAAAAGAATTTCGGCAACCGTCTGAAAACGCTCCGTCAGGATCTTGGCCAAATGTTTAACTCTGTTTTTAGCAGGGTTATGGGCGTATAGTCATCTCAATTCCGCCCAATATCCTTGCCTTTTTAAAACAGCGTGATCACACTACTGGAGATCCAGTCGGGGACGGACCCCTGGCGGAACCTGTTGTTGAAAACAGTCAAAATCGGGACAGAAATGTACAAAGCCTCAACTCATAGGGCAAACCATTTAGACCGGGCGACTTGCCTCTACCGACCTTCTTCAATGCCTCGTAGACTACGCCCTCAGTGATCTCTCCCTCGCAACTAGCCGCTTCTGTCAGCGAAAGCCGAGGAAAGTCAGACAAATTTCTACGAAAATCCTCATCGCGGAGACCATGCTCTTTGGTAAACCACCCCTCGAAATGCCGCCGAAAAGCCTCGCACATATCAGTGGCCAAAAGAGTATTTCCCACCGGGGTTTTGATCTCACGAATGTAACGACATGAACTAAAACGGATCTCTTCCTTCCACAATTCTGCGCCCATATTCACAGTTTCATAAGACATGCTGCTTAATTACCAGACGCATGTAGCGCTTGCTACACAAACGCTATGGGGCCTCCCTAGCTAAGGCTATCTCTAGGGGATCTCACGCGGCCACCGCCCAGGAAAGTCTATCCTTAAGAGCCTTCACCTTGTTAGTCTTATCTAGCGCGAGCCGTTTGCTAAACCCGGTGGTGAACGACCTAATCCTATCCTCAACCTCTCCCACCACCTATTCCCAATAACAGCCTCAACTAGTTCCCTCTGATCTACACTAGTTAGTTTTTCCTGGAAGTCCCGCCTGTCCAGTTAAGACAGAGTGAACTTCCATTATCCAGCCATTCTAGGCCTACAATCTAACGCCACCTGGGCGCAAACGATATTGTGATCCGAATAGCCTAACCAGCGAGATGTGGGACAAGCTAGTAAATCTAAATCGACCTCTCTAACATTTTATCGAGATAGCAGTGGAAGTATGAGGTGGGGGTAATGGACGCCGGACCGGCGGAGTAGTTGGAGGAAGTGGGGAACAGAACTCAGACTGGCGAAGGGGGAAGTCTCGTGGTTAGGCAGCGTATTTGCCCCCACTTACAATAGTGTTCTACCTATTTATGAGGACTGAGACATAGCCATTTCTGTTCATAGTTCCAGTAGATACTTCCAATTTCCGAACGATATTTTCTATATTGAGATAAAAATTATAAATTAATTGTCATTTTTGTATTAAATACTTTCGACTATCTGAGCCATTTAGAAGAACTGGCTTATGTCAATAAGGGAGACAATATTTTCTGGCTAACAACTGGCGGTGTCAGATCGATGGAATTGGAATGATAACAAAAAACGGCACCATATGTAAAGGTCAAACGGATAAGCATGTATCAAGCTTTTATCCGTGTTAGTATTTCTGTCTTAAATATCGTACGCATGTTACATATTTTACACCCATATTACTATAACATCACTTGTACAATAATATATTTAATTTAATTTGGGTTGCTTCTTTGGTTTTATAATGGGCTAAACTACTAATAGTAATTTAGCCCATTACATTATTTGTTTACATTTGGATAAGCCATTAGCAGATATGAATGTACGTGAGGGATTCATGAAAGATTAAAGTTTAAAGACAGTAAAATCGACGTTGCTAATCGAACGCTCCTCTGTGGCCGAAAAGGTTAAGGCACGTCAGGCTATATGACGGTTCCGTATAGGATATAGGTTCGATTCCTGTCAGAGAACAAAACTTTTCTATGAACATTTCTCGGTCATTCAGGCCGGTAAATGTTGTTTAATACTGTTAGGCCGGTAAATGTTGTTTAATACTGTTTATTATAAAGCAGAGCATATACTTAAATATTTGTATCTATAAAAAGAACGTATAAACATAAAAATGTCTTTATATATATATATATTTAAAACTTTATTTTAGGGAAATGGTGACCTTCTAGAAAAAGCAACGTGTAACAGAATTTATCCAGTGTGTCATTCCGCTGCTTAATATATATATATATATTTCCTCTCGACTACTCTTCCTCAAAGAACGTAATAATGTCAAACAAAAACTAATCAAAAACGGCTTCCCTAACCACCTTATATACCACCAAATTAGACTATTTTTCCCCAAAGTGTGTAATAACGATAGTGAAAACACAGTAAAAAATCACATACACATTTATTACAAAAAACAAATGCACATTAATTATAAACAAGACGAATCTTCACTAAGACATATTATAAAGAAATACACTACCCCAATTGACCCGAATAAAAAAATCAAATTAATTATCTATTATAAAAAAATTAAGACAGCTAACCTTATACTCAAATATAACAACACACCAACTAAGTCAAAATTACAAAGAACGAACATTATCTATGAGTTCAAATGCCCCTTAAGGAACTGTGTTCCTAATCAAACCGGACTCATAAATAATTACATCGGTTACACAACTACATGCTTATCCAGACGCCTTACGTTATACCTATCTGATCACAGCTCCATTAGAACCCATTTAAACACACACACAGACTTACCAGACTCCTTTAGAAACATACTCGTAGAAAACACAAATAGATTAACAGCATACACCTGTTAAAAACGATGAAAAATAATGGGATCTTTAATAAAAAAGAAAAAGCCAACTCTTAACAATATTAACTACGAACAAAGCCACAATGTGCTAACCGTATTCGGAAGTTAAAAACATCCCTACCACACAGTAAGACATGCACATAACGCACACGCTCAATTAAGCTAAAAATCCAAACATCCTTGATAATGGCTAAATGTATAGTCGAAAGCGGTCGGAAATATAAAACATTTGGACAGTTTTTACACAGTCTTTGTCCAGAAAAGAAAGCTCTTGTTCGAACACAAGAAAACTTAAATAAAAAGCTTAATTGTAGTACCTTGTCTGTCGCACACACGATACACAGAAATGGAAACAGATTTGACAATATCAGGTGTGATGTGTGGATATGGTAGCATCTATCATCAAAACATCTATCATCACCACCACTAAAACCAAACCAAATGATATTATTACCACTTAGGCAGGAAGTTACGTTTGCCAACAGTCGAAAAAAAGTGAGATTAAGGCTCACAACAAATACAGAAAATGAACAATGATATATTAAAAGAACATGAGGAAATTTTAACAATTGATTCCTTTAATTTTCCGAAGAAGTTCACGAGGCCGGAAATAGATGTATCAAAAATATGAAGTATAAAATATAATATATACACTAAAACAAATTCACATTATAACCAAAAACTTTTGTGATTATTATTTGTAACTCTTTTTTTTCTTTAATTTATTTTATTTTTATTGCATCAAAACAACTCTAATCCTGTCTCCATGCACAACACATTTATAAGTTTTTACCTTTCTCCTATTCATATCATTATCTTTATTTTTAGTATTATTTTTTTTATTTTTTCAGAGTATTTTTCCGCACCCCATTATCTAATAATGATTTTCCTAAAATAATTCTTTCCCCCTTTTGTGCCATTTCTTACCCCCTCCCCTCTCTCTCTTTCTCTCTCTCTCGCTTTTTTCTCTTTTTTCTTTTTCTCTTTCATTTTACTTTTATTGACAATGTCGCTATGTTCCCACACTGATCCTAATTCACAAATGCAAAATCTTTTAACACTAATACCGCCCCCACACAGGGTCCTACGACCACTTATATTCAACATCTCACACCCCTACCACCCAGCAGGTCTCACAATGTTTAAATATGAGTTTATTTTTACATTAAGTTTCGCACAGCGTGAAATCAAACAATGAACGATTTTTTTCTAATAATTCCAAATACAAGCGAATCTACCCACCTAAAAAAAACAAAACAATGTTGAATATTTTCCGCCACTCCTCTGTTTATTTCTTGCATCTGCTGATGAGGGACACAGGCGTGTTCGAAAATTCCTCAATCTCCATGCTTCATTTTTATTTTTGTCTCCTGTTTAATATTAATATATGTTTTTAGTACTGATCTCATCGGTAACATTTCGTTTAACTTATTGACCAACTTATCTACTCTACTTTGCATATATATATATATATATATATATATATATATATATATATATATATATATATGTATGTATGTATGTATGTATGTATGTATGTATAAACCTTTGATACCATCTTGTCTTTTTATTATTCTTCCCATTTTCTTTCTTGTAATCGATTTACATATGCTCATAAGTACGTTATTCACTGTTTCAATCAGTCTCCCCTGACTTCAATTTTCCAAGCCTTATGTCATTATTATGCGTCATAGAAATGTCATGGGTTGATATACCGTAAAACAAACCAAACCAAACCAAATCTCATCTAGTAGTCTCAACTGTCCCTTTCTGATTCTAATTAGAAATGTTTCTTTTTCCACTTTCTTTGAAAATTACTCCGTTTTTATCATGTCCCGTCCGTTGTTATCTAAACATCTTTCTCATAAACTTGACCACTGCAAGGAGGTTGTAGAGTATTGACTGTCATATTATAAAGCATTGAAGCACTAGATATATAAAACGATTTTACTTCATTTGATTACCGTTCGTCCTTCATTGGTTAAAATTATTTTATCTTAATATTACTTAGCCGCGTGGAAATAAAACTGACTCATAATTTTCCGTCGATACAAAGAAGGGTTTCACCGAACAATGCGTTCTTCTTCGATGTCTAAACATTGTACCAGAACGAGTTTCATTAGTTCTATCTATTACTTGATTTCTAAATTTTAAAAAAAAGTGATCCTAATTCTCCAACTAATTAACAGAATCTAATGAGTGCTATTTTACTCTATTTAACGATATTATTTGTGAATCTTTCTTTGTTCAATTATTAGATGAAAGAATACAGAGTTGTAATCATTCGAGAGAGAGAGAGGCTTTCTAGAAAGGTGTCATTGGTGACAGCGGAATGCAGAGATCCTAATGCAGATAATTACAGTTCTTTGAATAGACCTTTGTTGATCGACTGATTGGGGTTGTAATGATGGCCTTTGCTAAACAGTTTGTTATTTCTTTTAGAATTGTTTCCAGTCTATTGCGACATCAAAGATGATCTTCATGAAACCGAACGAGAACAGCTTAGGAATAAGCAAGAAAAGAATACCAGACGAGAGCCATGCTAGGAATTTAAAAATAGGGTCGGAATAAAGAAAGTAAAAGAAAACAAAAGGTTGAACATTATGGATGATAGGAAGGCTTATGGAAAAGTAGAAAAAGAAACATGAATGAAAGAAAGAAACAAAGAAAAATAGAAAGAATGACTTTGAAGAAAAGATAACAAAATAAAAGATGTCGAAAAGAAAAAAAAATAAAAGGAATTAAAGCATTTTAAACTTTATACATTGTTCAGACTATTGTCCTCATCACTATTGTAATATTCACGATATTTTTGGCGTTGTACACCCCGGCTTTCTTTAGGTGATACACGCTGGAATTTCGAACTGGAGCCTATATTTAGTTCACGTGGGTAGATTTGGATTTTTTTGCCTTCTTTGCATATCTCAGTTTCAAATGATAGCTGGCCCGGTGGATAAAAGCATTGTTTGAGTAATCCATAATTTACTTGATCCAAAGAGTTATGAGTTCATTACCTGGGCACAGCAGCAGGAACAAAATCTAGCACACACTGGAAATTAGTTAACAGAGTTATGCTGTCTACAACCATAGAATTATTATTTGAGGTCCGGTGTGGTAGTGGCTTAGAAGAAACGGTTGAAGATAAGGCAGGTCGATTTCTGTAGAGCAAGTGTGATCCGAGTTAGAGGTGTTTCAAACACAGAATTTTTATTTATTTATATAGAGAAGAAGATATCTGTCTATATTTCTGAGATGAGGCATTGCAACTATTTATACCATTTACACTCTTCAGATTACTGTCCTCATCTTTATGGTAATATTCACGACATTTTGGGCGATCTATACTCCGGCCTTCTTCAGGTGATATACGCTGGAATTTTGAACCGAAACATTTATTTAGTCCACTTGGGTAGATTTGGATTTTTTGCCTTCTTTGGATATCTCAGTTTCCAATGATACCTGGCCGGGTGGATAAAAGCGTTGTTTGAGTAAACCAAAAAGTGACTTGACACAAAAAGTTCTGGGTTCGATACCTGGGCACAGCAGCCGGAACAAAAACTAGCACTCATTGGTAATTAGTTAACAGAGTTATGCAGTCTACACCATGGAGTTATTATTTGAGGCCCAGTGTGATAGTGGCTTGGAAGAAACGGCTGGAGATGAGGCAGGTCAATTTCTGTAGTGTAAGTGTAGTCCGAGTTAGGGGTGTTTCAAACACAGAATTTGCCGTTTATTTATTTATATAGACAATAAGATAGCTGTCTATATTTCTGAGATGAGGCATTTCAACTATTTATACCATTTACACTGTTCAGACTATTTTCCTCATCTTTATTTTAATATTCACGGCATTTTTGGCGTTTTACGCGCCGGCATTCTTCACGTGATATACGTTGGAATTTCAAACCTAACCATTTATTACATCCACCTGAATATCCTGATATTTTTAAACAGAATACATCTCAGTTAACTGGCTACTACACTCTTTGATGACACACTTTAATTACCCCAAAATGTACAAGAATGACAAATAGGAACTAGTCTACAGGGCAGCACAGTTCCATGAACCGTAAATTATCTTTAAAGTTAAAAACGAAGGATTTACGTTTTTTGGTGTGAGGAAACCGCCCCCACCCCCACAAAAAATTTGTAAAAGCATTTTTGATACAATCTGTATAAAGTTTATAAGCAGATTAAATTGCGTTTTGCAGGTTTCGAAAGTTGGTGTTCGATCGCAGATACAAACTAGTGTTTCAAATGCGAACTTTCAACAGAGACAAAAAGAGAAAGAAAAAGAAAAAAACGAGTTTCGTTTAATCATTAACGATCTGTCTCCGCGTTTTCTCCAGTCATCATGGACGGCTTCATTCTCACTGCAGCTCAGTGTTTTGAACATTTGCTGGGATTCAGATTAAGTATAGGTTTCATGTTGAACCGATATGCAGGATTCATGGCTGGGGACAGTGAGAAAATACTAAGCATGTGCTATCTCTGCAGGAGGCATCTGCCATATTCTGCCCTGCTTTATATTGACGCTAGCTTAAAAGGCGCCTCATCGGGGGTCATTTAAGCTAACTCTTGATTGGGCCATTATCACAAAAGGTAGGGAGGAATAGATGAGATAAGGCAACAATAAACTACAAAACTCAAAATTGATCGCTGTATTTAAGTATTGCATTAATATTTAATATTGCCTTTATAAACTTCAACGATAATTCTTCTGTCGCCACTTAATTTAAAAACATTTCGATGTACGTAGGTCCTTAATTTCCGTACAAACAATTATTTTTATTTCCTGGGTGACTTTCGCTGAATTTCGCAATTAATTTGATTATTACCAAATTTATTTCCAAGTTATTAAAATTGTTATTCCACACAAAAAAAACAATTTGTCGCAAAAAAAGACACTTAAAAAAATCTCCGAAAACAATTACAGTAGTGAAAATTGGGAAAAACCAAAATTTATTGATTGCTGGTCCGGATCCGGCCCAGAATGTCTTTAATTTTCTCATGGAGTCGGCTTAATTTCAAAATGGTATATGTTGGGCTACGGCCTGTTGGAGTAAATATGAAAACACGAACAATTTTATTTTGCAACACTGTAATTTCAGAAGACTATTCTTTTTCATTTGAACATGAGCTATTGAAAGTTAGAGAGTTATGTCTCTTCAGTTGTTTTTATCAGTGGAAACGAAGATGGCGGAATCCGAAAACAATCGCAGGAATTCAAAAATTAGAAATCCGAAATTTCAGAATGGAGGGTCCAGATCCGACCGGGACTGTTTTCAATTTGCTCAGAGAATGGGTTTGATTTTAAAATGGTAAAGTAAAGTTGAAAAAGAGTGTTACTGTGACACACTGACATTCGCATTTATTATATAGAAGAAGCGGAATAGACTATATATCTGGAGTTCTCAATCATCATTTTCCAGGTTTGATAAGATTCAAATTATTTATAACTTTTTTGAGTCAAAATGTTTTCCACTCATCAGTGTCTTTCCCAAAGACGCTAACGTTTCAAAAACATCGTTCCTTTCTCGGTATTTCTATCGCAAATATTCACATGGGCTCGATTTTTTAGTTTCACCCGTTTAGAAAGTTACTGCTAGGACACGCCATATTACTTGCACGGGATGTAATCAAACTCATTTCTTGTGTATTGCAAATGTAAGGAGATACTTCCACTCATTCTTTTCCAAAAACTGATACTTTACGCAGACTCCCGCCTGAATGCTTCCAGACAATCTGACCCTCTTAAACTCAAGACATCTCTTTCCACCACCTCCTTCACTGATATCATACGTCATTCATCATAAACATTTTAACCGTAACACGCTACATTAAGCAGCTTTCGAGCCTTGCATTGGTTGAATTTAAATACAAAAGGACACGCCATTTTCAGTTGGAATAATAATGTAAAATACATTCCTTGATCGTATAAATGACTCACGGGAATACTAGCATATCGATTTTAGTTGGACATTCAGGTTAGTTTCGGTTTGATTGATTTTGTTTAGCGGCATATCAAGCTCTACGGTTTATGTAATGCCAAAATCAAGACATTTTCTACGTGATTTTATGGCTTCATATATTTGAACATGATATCATGCCTTCAGCTACATGTTGTACATAATATTATACTTTCCTGGCAAAGGTACGATTTTTTAGATATATAATGTTGTAGAAGATAAAGATATCTTTTGTTATGTTTATCTTTTGTTATCTTTAATTTTTAAATGAATTCACTAGGAAATGCATTGTTGGTATTTTTTTATAAAAATGTATTAGGACCAAGGAAGAACAACACGAACACAAGAGTAGAAATAACGAAGATATATTACACGGAATAATAATACAAGATGTAGAAGGTGTTAGTATGACTGTCAGTCTCGTTTGGAGTGAACTACTATCGGCTCGACTCGATTCGTCTCTCTCTCTTGAGAGGTGTAGTATACATAGTTTTAGGAAGAGTTCATTCTGTAGTTATAGGTAAGGACCCATAACAGTATTGTTGGTAATTTTTTTATAAAAATGTATTGTTGCTAATTTGTTTTATAAAAATGGATTGTTGCTACTTTTCATTAAAAAAAAGTACAGTTGCTAATTTGTTTAGCGAAAATGTATTGTTGCTAATTTATTTATAAAAATGGATTGTTGCTAATTTTTTTTATAAAAAATGTATTGTTGATAATTTGTTTATAAAAATGGATTGTTGCTAAAATTTTTTATAAAGATGTATCGTTGCTAATTTGTTTATAAAAACGTATTGTTGCTAATTTGTTTATAAATATGTATTGTTGGTAATTTTACTATTTTACTAGTTTTGTACTGACTGTAATTTTACTATAGAGACATATTTTTGGATATTTTATTTTAAAAATGTACTGTTGGTAATTTTACTATAAGAATATATATTATACTTTTCAATGTTTTACTTTTTTATTTTGATCAGTATTTACCCATAGCTGGGACCCAACCAGGCGCTACCACCCCAGGAGATTCAGGAGAAAAAAGATTGTATATTTAAGCATATATTTATTAAAAAACCGTTACCAGTACTATAGGAATAATTGTAACTACATCGGAAAGCATTTTTTTATAATTACAATGCAAAGTATGGGGTTATACAGATTCCTTTTTCTTTATTATCTCTAAATTGAAATAGTCTGACAAAGCTCCCAATGGGCATTACGGTTTGAGTCTCAGTGGTTTAGAATTCGGTATTTTAGTTCCCTGAGACTTGTTGCTCCAGCAAATCTAGAGAAACCAGTCTAATCTGTAATTTAACTCATAGCTGTGCGCCTTACTTTTGTGTTTCACATTACAGTGTTTTGTACTTTTTTTGTATTGCCATTATTTTTAATCACGTGTCTTCCTTCTGTAGTTCAAGCTGTTTAAATATAGGGTTTTTTTCCGGGTGTAATTAGTTATGATGAATTAGCTGGTACCGAAGAACTATCATTGCAGGAAAAGAAAGCTTGATGAATCACAAAAATAGTATTTATAATGTGAAAGTCGAAGCCTGTAATGGAAAATACTTGTAAAAAGTGTTTGCAAAAGTAACCGAAGGTGAGAAAGATCTAAAAGTCTGGAGGCGACACAGTTGAATTTTAGAAATAAATCGAAGACGGCAATGGTTTCACAAAAAAAGCTGATACTTCCATGGACGGTGTATGTAATTTTATGGAAAATATTAAATGTTAGGGTCAACATTTTAATGTATTTTATATACATTAAAATATTATGAGATGGAAGTTATGTCCCTGAAGAATTTTGGCGTCTCCAAAAATCATGCCATCTAGGATATAGTCAGTCAGTTATGTACCATGAGTGATACACACGTAGCTGATCATGTATCTTTCGATAAATGACTGACAAGACAGATTTTTCCCGCACTAGGCTGCCATTTCTTTCTGTGGTAGACCAGTTACATTCCAAGGCTATAGTACCCGGCTTGTCCTGTTATTTACCCGTAACTGGGATGAGAAGAAGAGGATTAGCACGTGGATTCGACTCGAATTCGAACTCGTCTCTTCGATTCTTCAAGACGAGCCGCTAACCATTACTCCAAAGCAAAGAGGATGCCTATGCACAGAAAAAAAAAATTGGATTTGTTCCTTTAACGGTTAACTAAATTATTATGGATTATTTAATGACAACCGTTCAGATGCAGACATCTCCGCCACTGCCTACAGAGGGGAGAAAGGGGATAAGAAGAGAGGATGATGGATGCGATACACTACGTTCCTGTTAAGCAGATACAGCATTTATTTCAATATGGCAGAATATATCTGATTGGAGGAAATGAAGAGAACATGTTCTCTTTTGTGGAAATTCGACTGGTTTAGAAAAAATATAAATCGAAATATTAGTTTTCATTTGCATTTGAAATCCAAACACGAGCGCTAATGTACAATATGGGATTCTAAATGCGCAAATCCTATTCTGGGGATCCTTGCTGTGAAAACTCAAGCATTCATTCGAAATTATAGATAAATCTTGACTCGAGACATCTGACACCAATTGGAAATGTACAATTATAAATGTCAACATGGTCTAAATTAGATTATTTCCGCTCAAACCCTGCTTAAGATAAATATATTGGAAGATTGTTATGTATATATATATATAAGTGTGTTTGTGCGTGTGTGTATACATATGTATACACATATACTTGTATATGTGTGTATATATGCATACACAAACACACACACGCATATATATTTTTAGGCAGCAATCCTTCTTTCATGCACATTTCATTGAATACGACAGACAAGGTGTTTTTATTTAGCTTTTTATACAATTTCTCATGCGGTCTAATAATTATTAAGATATATATATATATATATATATATATATATATATATATATATATATATATATATATATCTATATATGTATATGTGTGTGTGTGTGTGTGTGTGTGTGTGTGTGTGTGTGTGTGTGTGTGAGTGTGTGTTTAAAACTTGTATGAATGAATATATAGTTTACCTTAGTCGATGCATATCTAATACACCTTCCGAAACATTTTTATATTGTTCATATATATATATATATATATATATATATATATATATATATATATATATATATATATATATATATATTATATATATATATATATAGGCAGATGATAACTTTTGTATATTTCTGGTTGTATATCTTAATATATGAATGGATATTTTTACATTCTTATGTGACTTAATACAAGTATACAAGTAAAAATATAACCAGGATGGTGGACGCATTGGGAGGGTCAACCGTGAGAAATATGATAATAACTTTTCGTGTTTTTGCGAACTAAAAAAAACATACTAATAGAGGAATACAATATTTTCAATGATAATTGAATTCACACCTGGTCACAGTGAAGACGATGTAGAAAAGAAAACTGCCAATAAGCCGAATTTCTTATTTGCTGAAATCCTCTAGCAAACGAAACTATTTTCGTTCAAAATTTGACGCCTTTTTAAATAAGTCAAGAGGTGACTGGGAAAATTATTTCAAAGTGATTTTTTTTTAAATTTTATTTTTATTTTACCGACAGTGTACAAACTTACATTGCATTACACAAGACGGGGACTTATACTTAAACATGTGTTATCACAGTAAAAACCTTTTACACATACATATCGAATCTTTCGTCTGCTCCAATGGTCCTTCTGTAGACTCCCATCTCTGTTGCCTCACGTCTCTGCAATTTTGATGAAATTGTCCAGCATTTATCCTATAAAGACGGAGCCTGCGTATTTCGACGTTGTGTAATGGTTAGCTAGTTTGCCTCGTTAAATCAATTACGACTGATAGTTAGTTTGAACTTTACTCAGTGTCCCATACTTTCGGCCTTGTGCACATCTAAACTAAGATAACTACATGGACGGAGCCTTTTAAGGAAAATGGAAACAAAACGAACATTATACTTAAAATTAGAAAGAGACATATAATGAGGCAAGATGTAGAATTTAATACTGATAGCATATTGAATGAAACAGCGACATAGGAAGAGAGAAATGAATCTGCCTACGGAAGGAGTATGAGTGGATTTCTGAGCTGGTAGTTAGAGGGATAACACGTAGATACACTTTATTAAGACATACAAAAAATAGTAAGTTGTAGAGAGCTATGATTCTCCACATCTGACAGAACACGATACACAAAATACTCTGTTCTTCCAGCTAAGTTTAGTCATATTCTAAATATTAAAAAAAATCATGATAAAAATTTCATGTTTAATCGAAAATTTAAAAAATATACATGATATTATGGTTCATGTTCTTTAAAGTAATATGACAAAATTTTGAATCAATTTAACGCTTTTCTGTATTCATCAGCGAGACAAATTCTCTTTCTAACAATCTTGCTTCTAAAGGTGGAACTCATTAATTTTCAGCTTTTTTTACATTCAAATTACGGTGTTCATAGCCAATTAGTAAACAGGGATTCTCAAAAATTAAAAAGAATTGTACTATCTTCTAACAGATTGAGGATATACACACACACACACACACACACACACACACACAAACACACGCATATAGCCTAACGTGCGTTACCGATTGAGCCACAGAGGAGCGTTTCAGTTAGCAAGGTCGAATTTACTGCTTTTAAACTACAATTCTCCATGATTTTCTCTCGTACATTCATATCTGCTCGATGCGTATCCAAATGTAAACAAATGACGTCATACATTATGAAATGGAAAAAGTCCGACAAATATTTTAAGACATGTTTTATGTTTATACGTTCTTTTTATAGGCTAAATGACGTTTCCGTATAGGATACAGGTTCGATTCCTGTCGGAGGACGCGTATTTTCTATGAAAATTTGTCGGACATTCAGGCCGGTAAATGTCATTAAAACTGTTTATTATAAACAGAGCATTTACTTAAATATTTTTATCTATAAAAACAACGCATAAACATAAAAAATGTCTTAAAATAATTGTCGGGCTTGTCCATTTCATAATATAACAGTATATAAATATCTATTGATTTTTTTTCAAATATCTACTTTCCTACGCCAATATCCTGGATCATATATTTTAAACTAGGAGATAAGGGTTAAATTGAAACCTGCGTTTTTGTAAATTAAGTTAAATTATTCATCAAATTAAAATTGAATATTAAATAATAATTAATTACATTAATAAAAAGTAAATATATAAACATAAGATATATAAAGTATATATATAATGTTTTCATGTTATTTAAATCCAGAAAATATTTTTAGACTGCAATAATGTTTTGACGATAATAATGATTTTACTGATACATGTCCTACGATTTAACCTATAGATGTGGGTTGAAGATGTAATTCATACTTTTCTCAAGGATACTTGCACGTAAGTGAATATAACGAACCTGATTGGAATTTGAACTCGGCTTTGCGATTTTCAATTCCGAGCCGTTATATATTACACCACCTGAACATCCAAGTTTACAGCACATAGTATTTCCAGTTGATCACCAACTTAGGTTGTCTAACCTCGGTGATCGCACGGAAAAAAAGTTAGGAGGGTCTACGAAGACCAATAACTGCTCGGACATGTCATATAAAAGAATTTACAGGATGTTGCAATGTTTGCTCTCAGTCGGAGTAGTTATAGCCATATCTTTTGCAATACTCTAAAAAGTTTTATTCAAAATTCATTTTTGGTATTGATTTTTGTTCCTAGAAAATAATAGTCATTGAAAAAATAATGAAATTAAATATATCGTTATTTTTTTAATTATTTTCTTTCTATAAGCAGCGTGAATTGAAAAGGGAAAAGTTTTGTATGAGTTGAACTTTACTATTTTTTCCAATACCTTTTTAATATTAAATGAAATGCTTTCACACCAGTTACGTCATATAATATATACTCAGTATCAAGTGGTAACATGCCTCCTCATTATCCTAGTACATTTCTCAGTAATACCGAGGATTTTAAAAGCTTGAATTGAAAAGTTTTATGCTTGAGAAAGAAGAGATTTAAACGATTCCAATTCTAATTGATTAATTGGAATCGAGTCCCAAAACATTCCATCACACTTCCATATGTCCCCATAATTTAATAAATCTAACACTAAAGAAAAATGCTAACCTGCCAGACGAAAACGGAATTCGGTGGTGCCTCACATATAAAAATATCCCCAAAAAGAAAATGGCGGCTTTACGGTTCGTATATTTTTAAAAAAATATTGATTTTGGAGTCGAGTAGACTTTCACAAGAATCTCTTCGAATCTATGAAAATATGAATTGTCCCTCAATTCATAAAATAATATGTGGCGCAACTCGTCTATTGAACAGAAAGTAGAAACATGTTGGATGTATTGACTTAGACTACTTTGACGGGTGTGGGAAACGGTTTAGGGGACTTTAATACAACGTAGAAGAAACTGGCGGTAATAACTGCAATGTCCGGAAATTCAATTACTCTCTAACTTGCCTCGTTTGATAATTTAAGTTTCGTTGTCAATAAGCATCTAGCCATTGTTCGAACTGACACCTCAAGTATAGAGCACAACTGATATAGGTTTGGGGGGCATGATGACAATATACAGTGGCGCCATGTACTATTAACAGTATATACTATTTCAGGGGTCATGCCATATAAGTGTAATCATTCTTCTGCCATAGCAGCTAGGAGTATATCTTTAAGATGGTTAATCTTAGAGATATGTTTTTCATACCAGTTTAAAATACTGTTGTATTTATAGTTTTATTTCAAGAGAAGATAATATCTACAATCATTTGCTACAAAAGTATTCTTGAAGTACCGTGTTTACTACAAATATTTGGGCAGTATATTAATAGAAGATATACGTACAGGACAGCAAATATTTCTTCCGAAAGTGATTTTTTCTATGTCGAGTTCAAATTCCAGCCACACTTTAACTTAAATAATAAAACAGTCTAATAAAGTGTAGGTATATTTTAAATGCTTTCTCTCCCTCACTGAAAATGAAAGCTAGTGAATATCTGTATTTATTCACAAGTTCGTCATGACATCACAAAATGCTGTGAATTATCCCCATGTTACATAGAATTTTTTGCAGCATTCGCCTCCCCTCCCCTCCCCCATTAATCTGTTTTCTGTATAACCTAAGCTTCACTTATTGACTGTTACGGATAACCTGACAAGCCAAGGAGAGCAGACTTGGTTCTCAATTCTTGGTTAGAAAACAGTCTAGGAGGAGGACAAATATTAATTCAAGGCTGGTTCAATTCCTCACTAAAAACTGCAGCATCTCTGTTTCACCACACTTACGAGTTAAATATCAGAGCAGGTTGATATTTTCAGTTTGAATAGCAACCAGTGTAGGAGAAATTCAAAACCGGTTGAGTATGAAGCTAGCAACACAATCCAGTAAAATGTGAATTGCTACAGAAAACACAGTAGGAACTCCTATTGTGTTGAGACCCATAATCAGTTGATTCTAACATGACTGGAGCGAATACGGGATAATTAGTATTGCTGCTGTTTCGTGGGCCGTCTATCCTTTGAAATATAGTAGGCAGATTTTGTCGGGGAATAACAAAGTAACGGCATAAAAGTGCTCCTGTAGGGTGACTCTAGCGCAGGTAAGTCTTTCTTTCGAAATGATTATGTCTGAAGAAATATACGTGATTGACACAGACCGTACCTTAGACAAATATGCATAGCAATTCCGTTGCAGACTAATCAGCATAGAAATGACAGGGACCGATTATTAACCGATCTTAGCGGAATATGTAACGCACAAGTTTTAATCTTTTTTGTTGTTGCCCGGTACGAGAAATCCTTTCTCTGTCCGGCAAGAAACCCGTGTCAAAGCGATGCTAAAGATCAGTCAGTGTAGTGTGAATTCCGTGTTAATGTGGTGAGAAAACCGTATCGGTGAGTAACAAAATTTGTTAGTGAGGTATGGTTGGGCGGCTGCATTCATAATAAGATTTAAGAAAGCCTATGCTGATTCCTAAAGGAAATGAAATTGTGGAAAAAAGAATCCCAATATTAAATTGTCGCTAACTACTCCGTAGCTCACGCTTGTATTTGACAACTGACAGTCATCGCTTCGCTCTGGGCCGAAGCGGCACTCCGGGCTAATACGCACTGTCATATTTTCATCATTCGGAAAGTATGCTTGTCTTAATAAATGATACAACAGATGGTGTCTGCATCGGCGTATTTCTCTTCTTTCTTTTTGTTTCGAGAAGAGAAAAAACTGCCGACTACTCGTCAGTGATGAAGATGGGCATACATGTGAGAGAAACTCCATAATCCAGGCTGCTTGAAACCATTGAAGGAAAAACCCCTATTTTTCATAAAAAAACTCGCTTGTGCATGATTAATCAATTAAAACCCAAACGAGAAGATTTCGCCACATCCTATTTTATTTACTGTTATTTTGTTTTTTGCGGGATTTGTAACCGTCAACTGGCCTTGTCACATATCTTGTATTTCAGAAATACGACATATTTCTCTCTGCCTGTGAGTGTTTTTGTTAAACTTACCCTAGTTTATTATCCACACACAGTAACCAACCAATATTTTATATACAATGATGTTGTTTGAATTTTTAAAATATACCCCAGTTTTTTGCATGCTCTGAAGGAGTCGTATTTATTTTTACAATCGATGTAGTGTCGTTTTATTGCCAAACTGTGTACTTAAAACTAAGTTCCTCTCAGTGTAATTTCGATAATATTTGTAGAAGCAAACAAATATTAATTACATTAGATTTACTATCTGGATATTGAAAAATTATCTCATATTTTTCCTGCATTAATAGAAAATTGGGTTATGAGTTTTAGATAACGTATGAGAAATCTTACTCTCAGTGGTGCTACAGACGTGCCTATAAGCCTATTAATATATAAATAAATAAACAGAGAGGAAACCACAGAGCAAGAGTATTCCATAAATAAATAAAGACGTGTTGAATTATATTTATCTCTTTTCCATAATAACATATTTGTAAATCTACGTGATATTTAGTGTGTATATCTATGTTATGGCTTCACTTGTTGAAGGCTATTGCTGCAATATTTGCTTTCGTGACTGCGTGCAGGCATACTTGTTTTTCCTGTATATGGGTTTCTACTTTATGTCATAAAAACGACTAATCATTTGCTGCTCTCTTTAAGATTCCATATGCTTACTTCTTCATAACCAGAACCAGAACCAGATATGTCGGAAATATTTGAAACATATCTCTATTTAAATGCAAAATATTTAAAAGAAAATAATAAAGACATCATAAACCACTCCAGACAGTGATTTATACTTAAGAGTTTTTCTAAATCTACTTCCAGTTTGTTGCTTTTTCAAAAAGAATAACATTATTAATAATATCTTTATTTTATATATATATATATATATATATATATATATATATATATATATATATATATACCCAAGTCTGGGATTGGTATATACGGAGTAAATTCCAATAACCAACAATTATTATTCTTTAAAGAGTGCTCAATACAGAGTAGAGCAGATATAATCATTTATTTAAATATTATAACATAATTGATTTTATAACATATTTATGTTATAATATTTAAATAAATGATAAAGTCCTAAGATATCATGCATGGTAATAATGAGAGTGTAATTTTTTCCCTGTATTTTAGGCATGAAACGACATCTTTCTTCGGACTCTATAGATGCTGGGAATGGAAGTTGAGTTAGTGTCCCGTGAAGGTTCGAAAATTATGCGCTCTTTGTCAGAAAGTGTAACTAATAGTCGCTTAGCCTGTTTGCTGCATCTTATGGCTCTATGGGTGTTGATACAAAAACAAATGTTCGTGTTCAGGGAATACGTAGTTTATCAGGACAAAATGGTATATTCAGAAACAGTTAACAAGCCATTAATTATTATTATTAACAATGAATTTATCATGGTACTCTTATTCTTTAGATATCATGCGTATCAGAGAATATACTCCTTGTCAAGTACAAGGATATCAAATACAGTATTTCTCTAAGTATGTTTTGTCTACCCAGTACTTTTTAGCCTTCGCAAAGTTCATTTTGTTTCTCAAGTGGATGGTCATATTTTTAAATTCACCTGGATGTAGCCAAGTACTCCTTACACGACTGGGATGACTTTAAATATTTTTCTCAGGCATTTTCCACAACATGGCAATCTTGGTTTTAAGTTCAGAATTGTTGCTGATCTTTTCTGTTTGTTTTTATGCTTTAATATAGTCAACAGGTATGGCCACATCAATTATTTGTCACTTATTTTCATTTTTCTTGAGGCGACTATATTTAGTTTTCCATTATTTTCATTATTTACTTGGTTTAGACAATTGCCCTTACCTTCATTGTCATATTCATGACGTTTCGGTCGTTGTACGTCTCGATCTACTTCAGGTAATTCGACCTGAACCAATTATTTCGCCCACCGGTGTAGATTTTTCTAGTTTCGCATGTCATGCCTCTTCCGGGTGCCGGAGTTCTCCTAAACTCACCAAGTTTCTGTTCACCACTGCAGTTGCCAGGTATTGAACTCTGAATCAAATCACTGTATCCAACCAACGCTTTTATGAAGAGTCCGAAAAATGTAAATCATGTAAATAATTAAATACATCATTTCAGAATCACAGAATCGTTTCCCTAATATATCTATCATCCTGTCTTTTCGTTCATCTTTCATTCTCCTTTCCCTGTAGATATATTATATATTCTTGCTGCGTTGGAGACATGCATATATATATATATATATATATATATATATATATATATATATATATATATATATATATATATATATATATATATGTGTGTGTGTGTTTATGTGTATATATATATATATATATATATATATAGTTAAACCTAAAGATCCAGACAAACCTAGCAAGTTTTCACCTGAGCGGTTTTTCAGGGAAGGTTGGCTAAAGAGGTAAGAAAGGAACGGTATAATTATAGTCAATAAACAAAAGATATATATATATATATATATATATATATATATATATATATATATATATATATATATATATATATATATATATGTATATATATATATATATATACATATATATATATATATATATATATGTATATATGTATATATATATATATATATATATATATATATATATATATATATATATATATATATATATATATTTCTGTATGTCTTAATGGTAATAAAGCATGTTTGTCATTCCTTTTCCTTTCAGCCATTCCGTTCTGTCCGTGGAATGCAGTGTTATTATATCCTGGATATAATAATACCCATAATGGGGGAAATAAATGAGAGAAGAAAATATTCTTCCGTTATAATATTATTACTCTAATTTGTTGTGTAATGCATTACCATGTCAGTATCACAGACCTAGACCAGGTAGTAAATGCAGCCATTCATTTTGCAAATATGATGATATTAACTGCAACTTAAGATAGACATTTTGTACTTATTTTTTACCGGGATAAAAATTTCCTGAGAAGTTCGGCACACTGCACTTCCAGAATCCTTCATAAACAGAGGCTCTTAGGAATCTCTCTGATGTTTCTTGTTTTACCTTTTTGGACATATGCAGCATTTGAATTTTATAGGTACAACAGTAGTCTTATGACATCATATATTATCCAATTTTAAAATGTACATATTGACTTGTGTTGCCTTTTATTTAGCATACGTATTTTATCTGATAACACTGCCACGTCTATGACAATGTGTTTTTGCTTTGTTTATAGCCTTTGTCTGTTCTGTTAGCTTTTATATGTCAAAGTATGAATGGTAAAATCCTAAAGCAGGTGTGCCCAATTTTTTTCCAAAGAGAGCCAGATTTGATGAGGTGATTATACCTGAGGGCCCAAAAATCTTCCTTGCATTCCTTGAACTATTACAATTAAATGAAAATTAACTATCTTATGAAAATCTTATTGAAAATGGCATATTTCCATTTCTTCACATGGATGACAAATAAATTTAAACAGGTCTTACCAAAATCACCCTATCTGAAGCCCACATATGATGAAGTAACATATGTCTGCGAATAAAGAACTTCCAGGAACTTATACATCCGCTTAATTTTAAGCATTACATATTGTTTGTAATTAATATTGTCTGCCATCTATTAAGTTAAAAACATGAATTGGAACCTAATACCAGCATTCATCTTATTAAGAAGTAGAAACCTAAAGTGACACAAGTCACTGAATTTGACCAACAAGCAAAACAAATTCATGAAGATTTTAGAATTTATTCATCACAGATGACTACAACATATAAATTGCCTGTAATAATATGAAGGATGATACTGTGATCTGGACTGCACTATGTGGGTCAGGTTGGTTCAAAGGTAGGGATTTTAGAAATTGTCTGGAAAAGGCCAAGGTTAGGTGTTTAGTCATTTCTTAGTTGTTTACGTACTGTGATAGACAATACTGAAGGGCCGCAAGTGATACATTCTATGACAGAGAATGGAGGTGGCGAGCATATGAAATTTGACAAGGGTCCTTAATTGGCCTCGGGCCGGATTATGGATATGTCTGTCCTAGAGTGTTTTAATTTCATGGTCATCATTGACTTGTTCATATTATTATTTTTATTTTCTTTGATATCTGGCGTTTACACATTTCTTTCCGGGTCCAACCCAGGGACCTAAGGTTATAAATTGTATCATGACACTTTCCACTGAAAATATATATATATATATATATATATATATATATATATATATATATATATATATATATATATATATATATATATATATATATATATATATATATATATATATATTACATAGATAAAACCCTTCGTAAAGCGTGAGCTGTACTTGTCAGAATAATTTTTTGTATCTCCTTGAGGCATGGACTTCCAGGGATCCCTTCAATTAGTCTACTGGAATCTTTTCTAACCAATCCTAAGGCTCCAACTACAACAGGGATTGTTGATGTCCCCATGTGCCACATTTTTTATTTATATTATTATTATTATTATTATATTAATGTTTACGCAATGAAAGACCAAAGAAGGCAGAGAATTATTGAATAAGGTTATTCTATGTATATTAGAAATGAAAATAAGTAAAGCTTATGCAGTACAGATAATGGTTGAACCTAGACTTCTCGTGAGTCCGTTCCACAAAGTAGCCTTTCTCGGAAAGAAGTTGTCTTAGTGGAACTTCGTCTTTACCAGTATAATACAAAGGGGATACTTATGATTCGACCATTTACGTGGCATATTTTTGTTGTTTTTGTACGTGAACAAAGATTATATATATCAAAGTAAATTTCACTAATGACTAATAAGACATATGACCTATTGTATATATATATATATATATATATATATATATATATATATATATATATATATATATATATAACGTAAATCATTCAAACGAAAAACAAATACTGAAGCTAATTATACGGCAAGAATCACTCTCGCAAACAATATTTAATAATAAAATACAATCAACTTCGAATCATTGTATTCTATTATTAAATATTGTTTGCGAGAGTGATTCTTGCCGTATAATTAGCTTCAGTATTTGTTTTTCGTTTGAATGATTTACGTGACATAAATTGAATAGGCACTACATAATTGATATATATATATATATATATATATATATATATATATATATATATATATATACATACCGATAAGTTATGCTATGCATATTTTAAATACGCTCGTCAAATATTAAAATAGTTTTCTAACTCTGAGCAGCTGAAATTATTATATGATTTAAATTTCATTATAGCATTTTTTTAAAAGAAAAAATCATATGAAGTCGGAATCAAATTACCTTTTGACTTAATTTATCAAAAAAAAGAACGTCTTGCGGAAGATTTCATTCTTTCCTTTTCCTGCAACCGAGTTTAAAGATCCCGCTGGTTAATTTAATTAAACTTTTAACTTGACCGCTTAGTAATTGCCTGTGTACCTTAGCTAAAGAATTCTAATTTTTTGTCAGCAATTAATATTAGCCAATGGATATGTCGGTAGATTAATAGCCATTTGGGAGGTAAGAGGAATCGGTTAAACGAATTTCACAGGTGGCAGAACCAGATCCGTTCCCTTGGCAAATGCGTGAATTCATTTTTCTCCCATTAGACGTGGATTAAACAGTAAGGTAAACTGGATTCTCTAGTTTTCTCGTATTACAATGAATTCACAAGTGAGGAAAAAAAACTATCGAGATACCTCTCCACTATCTTTCCAAAAACTGTCATGGCAATTCAGTAAATAAACGGAATCTATGGAAAACTATGAACGCCTCTGTCTTCTAGGTACGCGGTATTAAAAGATACACTATATTTTAATATTCTTTTCAACATGAGAATTCTTTCTTCTTTGTTGTATATTGGTTTGCCGACCTCGCATTTAAAAATGTCAAATCCTGATGGTTTCAAAATGTATTTCACATTCTATTTTCATGTGTAATTTACAGAAATAATACACAAAATAGCTATTCATTTATCAGCGAATTAATTTGCTGAAATATTATTTTTCCTGAGATGTGACACATATCTTTTGAAGTTAACTGCAGTAGCTATCTAACTATCTCTGTATACAGGCTGGAAAAAATTTACCAGGAATTTTACACAATATATTTTGTTAAAGAAGTAAATTTTGTAATATATTACTTGATTTTCATTGTATTCGGCCAAGTTAGCTCGGGCATTGATGAATCTATAACACAATATATGACGTATTGGGATGGCCAAAGATGCATCTCAAAAGTTAACTTAGAGTATTAAGTGACAGAAAAATTTTGTTAGAGACAAAGAAATGGGTATTGCATGATATCTGTTCTCCTGTATGGCAGTGAATGCTGTACAACCTCCTTAATGATATTTAAAGCAAGGGAAATGTGGTACTACAGAAGGATGCTGAGGGTACCATGGAGCGAATATTTAACTAACGACGAGGTTTTGGAGAAAATGTAAGCGAAAAGGTAATTCATACTTAATACCAGGAAGAGGCAGTTGAAATTTCTGGGGCACGTAATGAGGCGGGATGGTTTGGAAACCTGATACCCCCAGGATAGATTGAGGAAAATAGGGACAGAGGAAAGCTGCGCGTAACATACTTCATCACCTTGAATAAAAGGATGGTAGAACAGGGTTTGAGAGAATCTGGCTATATTTCCTGGAGGTATTATGCATAATATTTAGATTATTCGGACTATTTTCCTCATCTTTGTCGCCATATTTATTACAACGTTTCGGCCGTTTTACGCTCCGGCCTTCTTCAGGTGGTTGGAATGTCGAACTGAACCCTTTACTTCGCTCACTGGGGTAGACTGTTCTAGTTCCACGTGCCATGTTTTAATGGGTGTCAGTTATCAGTTATATCCTGTTAATTTTTCCCTCAGAAAGTTCTCCACTGCTTTAACCGGGTATTGAACTCTTTCGGTCCTGTCACTGGATCTAATTAACGCATTTATTCACTATGCCATGTGCCCTTGCGGTTTGAGAGAAATAACAAAAAGATAAAACTTACAAAAGTTGCAAGGGATAGAACGATGTGGAGGGTCATGATCGACTACGTCCTAAAGAGACACGGAACATAACATTGATGGTCAATATAGGTGGCTGCTGGGATACCAATTCTTCTTGTTCCATGGCTAGGTGTCCGGAACAGTAGCTCATTCGCTAGTTCTCGTTTTGTTCGCCAAGCAGTGTCCTGAAAAGCGCATTTCGCGTTCACGTAAGATACTAGAAATATCAGGGCTGGGTGATGTAGTTAGATGTTGCTTCCGAGAGTTATTAAATATAGCTCTCAGCATTAGTATATAGCTCTCAGCATTAGTATATAGTTCTCAGCATTAGTATATAGCTCTCAGCGTTAGTATATAGGTTCCAGCAATCTTAGACTCTAAAGTTTTAATTAATGTCCAATGGCACTATACATCAAAGTTCTTCAGTGGTCAGAAAGTATTTCCGCTTGAGGTTGTCTGGTAGTCCAAATTTTCAGATTACACCTTTTTTTTCCCAAAGGCGTCCCCGGGTTAAGCGACGCGAATTATAACATCCGTTTCAGTATAATTTATTTCGCTTCCTAGGTATGTAAAAGATTCTACAGATTTTATTAATTCACCCCATACAGATGGCAATCAGGTGTGGATGGCATTAAATAATAACTATATTGCTGTATTTGAGGTAAAATTCATTACAGGTATTGTGTAAGGATCAAAGCAGTATTACTTCTGCAAGTATTATCTAATTCAATATTCTTCTATGTTCCGCGTCTCTTCATAATTTTGGCGATCATCGTTCCTCACAACTCTGTAGTTGTTAGTAACATCTGTGTTTTTGTGATCTCCCCTAAACCAAGTTCTTCCAACCATTTGCACAATGTGTCCCTTTACGCAGTACAGGGATAAGACGGGATAGCAAAATTAAAACAAACGCTATCAAGAGTTAAAAAAAAAAAGAGCAGTTGTGGAGAGCAATGATTGATCACGTCCTGAAGTAGATGAGGAAGTGCATTTTGTTATCAATTAATATATATATTTCCAAAATTAAGGGAAAATATCTGGAGCTGCTAAAAAAATCATATGATTCTTAGCTATTTGCTGCTGTCAAAAAGCAAAAACAAAATTAAATGGCGGACAATGATAGAGTATGATTTTCATATTTCACTTCCCGAAATGCACAAATAATGTGCTGTTATCTAAATGTTTTAGGAACAGTTGAAAGGATGCGGTTCCTATTGATATAATTATAGATTGACGTGTGAGATGAAAATAATTTTCAGGATACAACTGATTGAGATTTGCTAATGCTCGCACTTGATTGTTTCCCGTATTTGCAGAGAGAAACAATTTTAAAAATCATATTCATCATATTCAAGCCAGCACAGCCACTAAGCCATGTGGGTTACAGTCTGTGAAAGAATTAGAAAACAGGGACATTATTAAGGATTGATAACAATAGAAGTGTAATCAGGAAGATAGTAGATAAAGTTTGACGTTGCATTTAAATTTTCGAAGAGAAAATTTGCTTGGAAAGCATGAAGCCAGAATAGTGTTCCCTAATCGAGAAGTTCGAGAAGGGAAATTGTCAGCGTATAGCTTATTGTTACATCTAGCCAATTCAACTCTAAAATGATGAGACCTTATGGCCAATCAATTACTGCGCTCAAATTCCAAAATTCTATGTACCACAGACAAATTCTCATCCGAACAATTACAATGAAATTATTTTGGAAAGGCCACAATGAAGTCAATTTACGGTAGTGGCAATGAAGCCGAAACCCCAGATCAAAACCAATATAGCGATTGACATTGCATTTAAATTTCTGTAGATCAAAGTTAGCTGGAAAGCAATATAGGCGGAAGAGTGTATCACAAACGGGAATTATGAGAAAAGAAGTGGGAGAAAGAAACTGTTAGCAGGGAACTTACAGTTACCTATAGCCAATATAAATGTAAATTAACGAGACCATAACACTCTAGGATATTAAATTCATAAAGTCTAGTTACCTTAACAAAGACCTCATACGAACAATTATCATGAAAAGAATATATAAAAAAAGAATAGGCAGCAACTTTACGATGGTGGGGAAGTGACTGAGTTAGAGATGCTTGATCTACGTTCTAGGTATGACGATAGACTACACCCGGCAGCAACACGTCAGATCGGGAGATTGTAGTTTTTGACTTAAATATATTTTTGCCCTTCCTTGCCTTTAAAGGAGTGCCCTTTGCCGTGCTGATGTTGCTACATGCCTTAATTCTTGCCTATGCCACACTGCGAATTTTTTCTAAGCTCTATACTAAACATTAAATCTGTTACGAAAAAAGAACTAAATAAAATGAACACAAAACGATCATCTTAAAAAAGGACACGTAACTGGAAGAAACGAATGAAAAAAGAATGTTAACAACAATACTTTTTCACACCCAATACAGTTCTGCGGAATCAGAATCAACGTTGAGTTTAAGCAAGTGAATGAGCCAATTGGAATAAAGTGCCATGCAGATTTAAATTTTCCCACTTGTGATGAATGCAGCTATCGATTTTTTTAGCATGCTAGTTAACAATTCGTGTCAGTCAGCTGTTGGCTCTCACGCTGGCCAATAGAACCTTCTGCCTATTCGTGGCAGCCAGCTACAGGCTCTCACTCTGGCCAGTAGAAAATGGCCGCAAACTACATGAAAACTACCGTAGAAGCATGAAAAAATCGATTATTTCCACTATCGATGGGAGTTGGGAAATTCAAAGCCGGTGTTGGCCTTTTCACTAACTTGGATCATGTGCATGTAAATTTTAGTGCAAATCCGTCGAAAATGCGGCCGTGCATTCGTTACACACACACACACACACACACACACACACACACACACACACACACACACACACACACACATCCTGCCTTTTATAGATAGAGATAAATATACATTTTTTGCGTCACCTATAGCACGTCTCTGTTTATCGTTCACCACAGTCTTCTGAACGTTGCGTTGTGCATGAAACCATATATATGAGAATAAATATGAAAACACTGTTTATTGGCATGGAAACTGGAATCTAGATGTTACATTCACATTCCAGGCTGAATCCCTTGCGTTTCCTTTCCCACAAGTATCCAGCTATTTTGCCCCATCTATGGGTTAAATAGCATACCAGACTGGACTTGTTTGGAGAGTAGACTAAGAGAATCAAAAACTTGATCTAAAACCAGCTCGACGCGGGACTAGCTATAGTTATAATAACCTTCTTGATATAGAAGTCAGGCCTGGTGTCGTGATTCTGTGGCGCAATTTGGTTGGGTTTGTTTTGTTGTGTTTTACGGCATATCAACTTCAATTTAATGCCGACATCTTTTTTCCTGGTAATATATTGTTTTGTCAAAAATCCATTTCTTGTAATATTTTTTTTCCTGAAAAATGTATAGCTGGTAATATCATTTTAAAAAATGTATTGCTGGTAACTTTTTTCTTCAAAAATTTATTTCTGGTAAAAAAAAATTACAAAGTGTTTCTAATATTAAAACCTATTTTTATACTTTTACAATGCTTTTTACCTCAGTTTCGGGGGTTAACTATTTGCCCATAGCTGGGACCCTAACAGTTGCTACCACTCCGTGTCAGGGTAGATCTGGGAACACCAGCAATTAAGATGTGGTTCCACGCTCCTCAAAACCTCCTGATCAGAGGCCTTGCTTATTGGACGTAGTTTATTGTCTTACCCTGGACGCGGATGTAGGTTATCGTCATACCCAGGACAGACTGTGACGCAATATTTTAATATTCTAAGACTATATATATATATATATATATATATATATATATATATATATATATATATATATATATATATATATATATATATATTAAACAGCCTGTACTACGTCTATCCGCCTTTACATTCAATAAATAGTAAAAACAAAAATGTATTTACCAGTAGGGATAGTACCCGTATCCTCGTTTGTAAATGCAATTACCATTTCAGTGTACTTATCTCTAGTCCAGGAAGAACGTCACAGCGAGAAAGTTTCTACTTTATCTTTTTAAAGAAAGCCCATCTTCTTCGGAAGCTGATGTCTCGTCAGTTTCGTATGCGAAACGTAAACAAAGCAATTAATGGAGTTATCAGACATTTTTATTACATCACACGGTATTATAATGGACATGTTATATTTGAAATAGACGCCCCAGATTTATTGATTAAACAGTGGGTATTACAGATACGCATTCAAATTATCACAATAATGAATATGTCGAATCTTTCCCGAGACAACCACCGGGTTTTAATGCATGTATAAGTCAGTTGCTCAGATATACATGAACATCATCACGAATAACCAAAATGGTATTTAACGTAAGATACATTTTAATAGATAACAAAAAAGCATGATTTAAGACTCAATACAAAGAAAAACTTAAATTCGTTGAAGCTGTTGTAATACAAGTGAAGAAGCCAAAATTAAAAATACACGTCTAAACTCAGTTTATGTTGAATTGCCATTTGTCAAAATTTAGGTCAACACATTATATATATATATATATATATATATATATATATATGTATCTCTGTGTGTGTGTATATATATATATATATATATATATATATATATATATATATATATATATATATATATATATATTTATATGTATATACGATGTGAGTGAAAAGTTACCGACTATTTTATGTATAAGTAGTTCAGACTTAACATGCTGTACCTTTTTTTATTCGCGATCGGTTAAAGGAGCAAAGTTACTATACCACACCAAGAATCTGGAAGAAACTAAAGGGAAAATACAAGAAGTTATGCTTTCCATATCACAAGATTTCCTGGGGAAATTAGTTGATGCGATTTCTGGACAGATCGAGAACCTGGTAGCGAAATCTGGTCCCGATATCGAATTCGAAATAAAACCTCAAAGTAAAACCTTTCCGTTCTGTATCCATTTCTTGTAGAAGTTATAGTTAATAGAATAATTTATTAGTATATTAAAATGGGGAGTTAATTTCCAGTCAACCTGTATATATAGGGATGTCAAAGAGAGCATGAAGCGAGAAATGCTGATAGTCAAAAGTATATTGAATGAAAAACATTTAAAGCAAGCCGTCTTTACAATAAAGTGGTCGATATCAAAGATGTAGGATTAACAGGATTAACATGAGTAAAGATCTGTCTCTTAGCTGATTGATGTTACCTTCAGAATCCCGACTCCAGAGATTCATTGAGGGAGCCGTCCGTCCACTCTTCATAGGGTATCGGCAATTTAGTGATTTTAATAAAGGTGACAAAATTTTATTGATATTTATCATATATATATATATATATATATATATATATATATATATATATATATATATATATATATATGTGTGTGTGTGTGTGTGTGTGTGTGTGTGTGTGCGTCTCTCTGTGTGTGTGTACGAGCATATGTTTATATGTTTACCCCTCGACACTAATGAATTTTCTGATATTATTCATTGTAATTCTATTTACACTAAAACGTCTATCAAAACAAAACGTCGGGGAATCAGAGACTTAACGCTAGATAAGTTGTTTTCATTGATGCAAACAACTTGGCTGGGGAAGAAATTGGGCAAACAATGGTAATTACAGCAAATACTTAGAGAAACAACGTCGATAAACATGTCTATAATTCTGAGTTGTCAATAAATATAAGAGAGCGAGCTGAAAAGTTCATAGGCTGTATATGAAGTTGTGATGCTGGAGATGTGAAATCTTTCATGCATTAATTTAAACACTTTTATTAATGACTATATTGCTTACTTCCTGGTAAACTTACATACGTAAAGTTATCAAGTAACTGCAGAAAAAAGGGTTTATACTCCCCCACCAAGGATATTCACGTTGATATATTTGCTACATTGATGCGACAATATTACCAACAGTGCAAAAGCCGGCAGCTGAATTTAGTAGGTGAAAGGTGATACATGTATATGACCCGAAGTCAGGTCATTCTGCAGCTGACATTACCGTGGAAAACATCGATGGTATTTATTTGTGTTTCTGAATAACAGGGAATTGACTATAAATTAAATAGCTAAGCCTATTAGAATATCCTGTGAAAGACTTCAGAATATTCTGCACAATGAATTTAGCATGATGAAGGTTTCTTCTTAGCGGGTGTCACGTCTTCTGAGACCTGATGAAAAGCGCACCAGGCTGATCGCATCACGGGAAAATCTGACATTGTTGGATGCAGATACATCTGATTTTCATGAACTTTTCCAAAACCATGATGAGTATAGGATTCATTTCTATGAACCGAAGACTGAAAGACAGTTCATGGAGTGGAAACAACCCTTCTCATCTGCTCGAAAGTAGGCCAAAATCAGTTCATCTCCAGGGAGGTTATTGTTGATCATGTTCGCCATATTATATGGATATACAATCCAGCGCAGTACGTAATCTGTTCAATGAAACAACGTTCAAAATTAACTCTCACGTGTCGAACACTCTACTGGATCTGACTATATTGCCAATAGCCGCAGCAGCTGTTCCGTAATTCTTCAGTCTTCGATATCAGAGGTTGGCAATGAATATTCGGAGAAAAGAAATGGCTGCCTTTATACACGTCCTACTGAATATTCTAATCCTTCTGATTGGTTAACACTTCAATTGCTGAAATATAAAATGAGTCAGCTCATTTTGGTTGTCTCACTAGTACATGAAGGTACCACAAAACTCCAACAATTATTGGGCTCAGTTTCACGGGACACAAAAAGGATTGTGTTTAATTATTATATTTAAAAGGGTCACACCAACAATGAATAGCATATGCCAACTTGCTGAGGCAGTTACTAAAGTTTATCAAGAGCAAACGCCCAAGTAAACTGACGAAAGTTATCGTGTTTTATCCTAACAATGTTCAGTACATGTCTTTGGTTTCAATATATTCTTTGCGTGAAAATGGCTTTGAATTGGTTGATCGTCTTGCCTATTCTTCTGATTTCTTCCCATTTGACTATCACCTGTTCCCGAACATGAAAGAAACATTTGCCTGCGAACCAGTATCAAGAGATGATGATGTCACATCTGCTGTAGATGACAGTTTCGATCAACAGGTTGAATGCTTCTTCATCAATAGGACACAACATCAACAGAAGGACACAACATCAACAGAAGAAGTGTGTGGACTTCAAGCGGGGCTATGTTGATAAATAAACATCATTCAGTCAAATTCCTTGAGAGCATCTTCGTCAGCCTATGAACTTTTCAGCCGAACATCTTACGTATAAGAGAACAGAAAAGAAATAACTAAATAATTCAAAAAATACATTCCTACATTCACATTTATTTTTTTTACGTTCCTTAATATCTCCTGGGTGCGTCTGATAAACAACTGATTTCAAATGGTCCCACAGAAAAAAATATAAGGCTGTGACACCTAATGACCCCGGTGGTCACTAAACCGGAACTCTTGCAACTATCCTTTTTAACCCTATGGGGCAAACTTTTGCCTCAATCTGTATATCAGTCTCTCTTTCTCCCCTATCTCTCTCTCCCTCTCTCTCTCTCCCTCTCTCTCTCTCTCTCTCTCTCTCTCTCTCTCTCTATATATATATATATATATATATATATATATATATATATATATATATATATATATATATATATATATATATGTCTGTGTTTCTCTGTGTGTCCGAGCGTGTATGTATAGAAACTGAACCTAGAATAAAACTGCCGGAGCTGTGCATTCGTTCAACAGCCCAAAGTACTACCCACTATTAAAAACGTTCTTCTTTGCATAGCAAGTCTTGTCATGAACTTAAATAGTCTCGCAAGATAGAAAATGTAATATGGATGTCATACACGGTATCGAACCCGTTCAGAGATATGTAAACTGTCACATGTTTACAACAGCAAGAAAGGAGTTGACGGTACACACTACTTCAAATAAAAGTTTTGAAACGATCAATACTGAGAAGAGCGGTAACAGAAAATGGTCTGAGGAAACCTATTTTCTTGAAAAATAGTTTCAAGTAAAAGATTTTTTTAATTTCATGCAAAATTAACATATATATATATATATATATATATATATATATATATATATATATATATATATATCAGTGAACACTCAGAGACGTGAGACTGTTTCATGCTAGACGTAATCGAGTGACTCGCGGCCTGACGTCTGTCGCCTCTGAGTGTTGACTTCCATGTTCACTTTTATATTCACATAAGTTCTATCCCATAAATATAGCACACGTTAAAACTATATTCCTTCACACACACACACACACACACACACACACACACACACATATACATATATATATATACATATATATATATATATATATATATATATATGTGTGTGTGTATGTATGTATGTATATGTATATAATGTGGGTTTTTACACGAAACACCATATCGTTAGATAATCAGTGTTGACTATTAATTTTTATTTCAGGAAAGAAGTATCATTAAATTAATATCAATTTTAAAAAAATTGAAATTGGAAATCTTTAACAGAATGGTAATTAATAATCTGTGCGTAATTGCATGCATTTTTGTTTAGTAATGAGATTCAAATCGAAGAATAGTTTTATGGATCCTATCACTTATGGCGGAATAATGCTGCAGATCATTTATGCAGGTTTAGTTGTTATTGGCTAACACAATTTTTTCTTTTATGTGGAGTGTCCATTCTTGATGTTGGCGATCATAGCTCACCGCAATTTCTTATTATTTGTAGTTCTTAATAATTTTCGTCTGTTTGTTATATCTCAAAGACCTTGTTCTGCCATCCATTTAATCAAGCTAGTTAAGGTGGTTATAAATTGTTTTCCTTTGTTTCTCTTGCCATTTTACTTTGTCTTCCTGTTATTATGTGTCCGTTTTCTTTCCATGTTTTCTAAATCTTCTTTGGCGCGTACATGTTTGATCCATGGTATTTCATTATTTATCTATAGAACCATATTTCTGTTGCTTCAAGTCTCTTCTTCTTGTGAGCAGATTGTCCAGCACACATAAAAGAGGACTGATATTACATAACAGTTCAGTACTTATATTTCTTTGTTTCTAACGATTCTATTGTGTTTTTTAATATATTGCTTAGATTTGGAATGCATATTTCGCTATTCCAACTCATCTTGTGGATTCAAACTGTGACACAAATTTTTTCTCACGTTTTACTTCCTTTAAATCAATAACAAATTCTTCCATTACTCTTTACAAAAACCTTATTTTAGAAAAACATTTATTAGGTGGCCAGATCAAAGCAAAATATAAAGAATCTATGTTAATTGGAAGTGAATGGGGACTGGCGAATAATCATCCAGATACAAGTTACATTATATGTGATGTGTCTCTTCAGAAAATGGGAAAACCTTGTTCTGCAAAACTCCCTGTTAAGTAAAATGTATATTTTTACTAAACTCGTATATTCCATTTCTGTCATCCATACAAACACATAACGTAGGTTACTCCTTTGTTATCTTCTGCTTCTTTTGGAACATTGCATCTAACTAATAAAAATGGCAATTTCTCTCTGTCCGTTCGTGTGTCTGAAAATCCTCTAACTCGACCATACTTGCTTTACATTAACATATAACTTTTTAGAATCAGGATGGTCCTGGTGCTTGAATATTTAGCATTTGGGTTTGTGTCCAGATGAGGGGGGGGCAGTTAAAAATTCAAATTTTAAAATAACTCAAAAATATTGATTTTATTGAATTTAAAGTAATAGAAAAATATGACCTGAGTTTTTCGCAGAATGTGTGATTTGAAGAACTCAATCAGTTGAAGTTCCACGGAATTTGTGATCTGAATTGGAATTTCGGCCCAAATCGAACTTTCGGCCCGAATAGAAATTTCAGCCCAAATCAGAATTTCGGCCCGTATAGAACTTTCGGCCGAAATCGAACTTTCCGCCCAAATCGGAATTTCGGCCCAAATCAAACTTTCGGCCCAAATCGGAATTTCGGCCCAAACAGAACTTTCGGCTCAAATTGGTCTTTTTGCCTGAGTTGGACTTGTAACCCGAATCAGGGTTAAAGTGATGTTTTGAAGTTTCATGGAGTAAATTGTAGAATTCAAAATTATTTCTTCAAATTATCATTGCTGTTTTCTAAGCTGGACCAGAGGTCTCTTCGGTTTGGGATCGGAGGTAGGATTAACCCTCCACAGAACCTAGCTTAAAAGTCGGCACAGTCTAAGCTATAATTGAATATAATGTGAGTGTCAAACCATTTTAATTTCCAGTTTAATAAAAACTTAATTGTTTATTATAAGGCTATGTTATTCGCAGCATTTGTTGGTAAATCTATATCTATATAACTTCAAATTTCATCTTCATCTATGAGAAAATCTTTCAGCATTGCAAACCAATGTTCTCTTGATTGAAATTTATTTTCAATCAAATCAAAAAGTTTCCTTTTGTTTCCATAAGTCTTTCTTGAATATCTTTGATATCCATTAAAAAAATCATCGTGGCACAACGTGTCTCCCTCTCGAATTGTTTCTGGATGAGTGGCAATTAAAGGCGAATAATTTGATTCATCTATTTATATTTATACTTTAATTTATTTATTTCCTTCATCTCATTACTTTCTACCTGCGGGCAGCAGTTGTTTTCTTTGAAGTTGTCACATCTAGACTTTAGTATCATTTAGTCAGTTATGTGGCATGCGTGATACATGACTGACGAGGCAGATTATTTTTTCCCACAGTAGTTGGCCATTTCTTTCTGCGGTGGACCAGTTGCCATCCAAGGCCATAGAACCAGGTTACTCCTGCTATTTACGAAGAAGAGGAGGTTCCATACCTTTTCCAAGGTATGAAATGGATTCGACTGGAATTCAAAGTCGGGTGTCCGATTCCTCAATTCGAGCCGCTATCCATTACTCCACCGTGCCTCCTTAGTATCATAAATAAGACATAAAACGTTTCACGTCTTTAACTTTTTGCGTACCCTAAGCAATTCGAGCGGATGACGCGTTGTGACACGGTGTTTTTTTGTGATGTTTTTTTGTTTTGCTTTTTTATAGATATCAATACTTTACTGGATAAAACTATGTAAGCAAAATGGGAAAACTGTTTGATTTGATAGGTAATAAATTTCAAAAAATAAAAATTGGTCTGCAAACCGTTATTCCCAATGTGAACATCACTGAGAATCCTTATTCTTCAAACTGTGAATGTATTTCCTGTCTAAATACTCATCAGCCATCAGGCTATACGTAATACACGCTTAGGCGATAGAATATCTTTCGATACATGACTGATGGAGCAGATTTTTTTACGCAGTAGGTTACCATTTCTTTCTGCGGTGGACCAGTTGCCATCCAAAGCTATAGAACCAGGTTTCTCCTGCTATTTACCAATAACTGATAGAAGAAAGAGAGAATTCATAACTTTTCCAAGGTATGAAATGGATTCGACTGGAATTCGAACTTGGGTCTCCGATTCCTGAATCCGAACCGCTATCCATTACTCCACCGTGCTTCCTAAGTATCATCAATAAGACATAAAACGTTTCAGGCCTTTAACTTCATGTGTGCCCTTTCGATTCATAAATGACGAATCAGATTTTTTCCCGCAGTAGGTTGTCATTTCTTTCTGTGGTAGACCAGTTGCCATCCAAGGCTATAGAACCCGGTCTGTCCTGCATAGCCGGAGGAGAAAAAGAGGATTCACGCCTTTCCTAGGTGTATTAGCACGTAAGCGAATGTAATAGATTCGACTGGGATTCGAACTCGACTCTCCGATTCCTCATTCCGAGCCGGCATCCATTACTCCACCGTGCCTCCTCATCAGCGCAAAACGCGTAATTAGATAACCTATAGATCTGTAATGCCAGTAGAATCTGTATATATTTCTGAAATGAGGTATTATAACTATTGACACTATTTGCATTATTCGGCCTGTTGCCCTCATCCTTAATGCGATATTCACGACCTTTCGGTTGTTGTAAGCTCCGGCCTTCTTCAGGTGAAATTTGTTCGATTTTCGATCCGAAACCATTATTTAGTCCACGGGGGTAGATTGTGCTAATTCCACGCGCCATGTCTTTGGATACCTTCATTTTCTAGTTAATTTCCCCTGATAACTCTCTAAGTTTTTAGCCCTCTATGATGTGGACAGATATTGATTCAAACATGTTTGCCTCAAAGAGTTGTTTCTTCAATTCATGACCAGAGTAGCGAGAGCAACAATATGGAGAGTTATCAAAGGAAAATAGTAACAAACGGAGATATCCAAATACACTACACGTAGAATTAGTAGTATCTACCTCTGTGGACCAAATGAATATTCGACCCAAAGTTCCAACAAATATCACATGGAGAAAGCCTGAGAGTAAAACGACCGAAATGTCGTGAATATGGCAATACAGACCAGGTCAAAAGTTTCGAATGTAAATTGTATAAATAGTCTACGTATCTGATCACTTGCTTTCTTTAGTTACATGATAGTGTCGTATATGTGAATATTACTGAATATTACAAAGTAACCCAAAAAGTTCTGTCCTTTTAAAAAAAAAAGAAAAAAAGAAAACGCTTCACAGTATGTGTAACTTATATTTAGTCTTCGAAGTAATCGCCATCGGCATCCAGCACCTTCTGCCAACGTGTCTCCAGCTGTTCAATGTCATTGCGGTAGAACCCGGGGAAGTCCGTGAGGGCTTTGCGCAAGTCTGCTTCATTGATGAAGGATTTCCCACGAAGATGATTATCCAGGGAGTGTAAGCGGTGGTAATCGGATGGCGCAAGGTCAGGTGAATAAGGTGGATGGCACAAAGTCTCCCACCCAAGTTGCTGTATGGTATCCCTGACCAATCTGCAACATGCGGCCTGGCGTTTTCATGGAGGAAAAGCACACCTTTGCGGTTCACCAGTGCTGACTCCTTTTGGCGCAATGCCTGCTGCAGACGTTTCAATTGCTACGAGAAATAGGTCTCCAGTGACCGTTTGGCCCGTTGGTAGCAGTTCATAATGAACCACTTGACGACCTGTCCACCAGACACATAGCATAATCTTGCGTGGGTGCATAGGCGTCTTGCTGTGTGAGGGACAGCATCCTTAGGGGAAACCA
>OZ038488.1:28488785-28491285 GCA_964036315.1 Acanthosepion esculentum
AGAGGATGGATGTCACATAGAAATCACGCACTCTGTTTCTAACGAATTTTTTCTCTTCCTTTGTACCTTTTTTTGATTTTGAAATGCTCATTTTGATAATCCAATGCGTGTTCGCATTTCGGTATCGCATATTTTTCATCATCAGTTAAAAGATTTCATAGTATTTATCTGATTTGAACATGTTTGATGTTGACATCGCTAATTCGTAAATCGAGCTTTTGAAAATATTAAAATAAAAACGTTACGTTTCTGATGAGCAGGAAATATAACGTGACACTATATATTGCTATAAAGATCCTGAAAAAAATTGATGTGCTTACGTGTTGGCGGATACAGGGGCTCGCGCGCACAAACTATGAATTATATATATATATATATATATATATATATATATATATATCAATTATGTGATGCAGTTCAATTTACATTACAATTTTAGTAAATTTGTTTGCGAAGATGTATTCTCGCCATTTATATCATTAACTTCTATATTTGTTGTCTGTATGAATGATTCATTGTAATATATATATATATATATATATATATATATATATATATATATATATATATATATATATATATACTATTTACATTATTCGGACTATTGTCCTCATCTTTGTCGTCATATTTATTACAACGTTTCGGATGTTGTAGTACGCTCCGGCTTCCTTCAGGTGGTTGAAGGGTCGAACTGACCCCTTTATTTCGCTAACTGGGGTAGACTGTTCTAGTTCCACGTGTCACATGTCTAACGGATGTCAGTTATCAAGGACAGATGGCACAGTGGATAAAAGCATTAGTTAGATCCGGTGACAGGACCCAAAATCTGTGAGTTCAATACCCGTTTAAGGCAGTGGAGAACTTTCAGAGGGGAATTAACAGGAGATAACTGATAACTGACATCCATTAAACATGGCACGTGGAACTAGAACAGTCTACCCAGTAAGCGAAATAAAGGGTTCGGTTCGACAGTCTAACCGTCTGAAGAAGGCCGGAGTGTACAACGGCCGAAACTTTGTAATAAATGTGGCGACAAATATGGACAACAGTCCTAATAATGTAAATAATGTACATAATACCTCATCTCAGAAATACACACACACACACACACACACACACACACACACATATATATATATATATATATATATAAATATATATATATATATATATATATATATATATATATATATATATATATATATATATATAATTACTCGCTTGTATGTACTAAGACAATTTGTCCACATTTGATTATTACATTAACCAAGATGCAAATGTTGGCATACATCGAAATATGACTGTGAATAGATATTCACACATTTTCAAACTTTGCCATTTCTTGGTGAGTGCATTTAAATGAGGGAATATTTATTACTTTCTTAAACTGAAGTGAGTTGATGTCACATCTTATAATGTTTAAGGAATGTAAATTAATGAGAGGGTCTTACAATATTAAATATGACATTCGACGGACAACCTCTTAGTATATCTCAGGTAGATATATTCGTTATTTAAAGTTAAAACTAATATATGAATCGAATTATTGAATCAGTGAAGAGCGGACTTAAATTATGTTTCTTCTCCGACAAACGCCTGGGGATCTGCACTAAGTCCAGCCGATTCAGCTCAAATGCCGTCATATGAGAATGCCAAACGTCAAATTTTCATTAGTTTCAGAACCATGCATTTCAGTCAATCCTAAAAATAGTTTAGTTCACGGCATCTAGACACGACTCACTCCACACAGACACCAGTTTAAACGCTAGTATTCAACAATCAGAAAATAAACAACTGTATCTGTGAACCTGTTTCAGTCAGTAAACAGAGAAGGGAAAAGAAAAGAGGCGTTTCATATTTAGCACGAATTAAATCCACGTTACAATTCACCGGAATTATTACAGACTTACTTCAACCTGCATAACGTTTAACTTTTATATATTCTGGTCTTCGCTTTGAGCCATAATTCATTCCACGCAAAATTGTATATATATATTTCACATCGGTTATCCTTTGTTACATATTCCTTCGGGATTGATAGATGGTTGATTATGTCGGAGTACGTCTGCCTGACACATCTGCATTTGTTCAAGATTACAAATCAGTGATTTATACTGAAACTAAACCGAGTTTTTTTTTGTTTTTTTTGTTACACTGAGGTATATTATATACAGAGCCCGGGAGCAAATTGAGGTAGATAATTTCAGAGTAGCAGGCAGAGTTTATGCGTATATGTGGAGAGGATAAACGATTAACCCTTAACTGAAACAGGTTAAAATTGTCGTGATCGGGGAAACATCCTCACGAGAGCCGGTCCCACAGAGCAGTGGTTCGCAGAAACAAGCTTCAAATGGAATAGGAAGAGAATGAAGGTGGTTCACTACAATGCGGGTAGCATAGCGTGTCCTAGCCGTGAACGTTAGAATTGGTTGAAGTACGGAATGGAAGTAGCGATATACCAGTGAGGCGCTTGCGACATCTCATCTGTGAGAGGAGGGTT
>OZ038488.1:28496285-28506285 GCA_964036315.1 Acanthosepion esculentum
AAAGGGCGAACATCATCTTGAAATCATCTTGAATTAGTTAAAAATGATCCTGGAATAATATATATATATATATATATATATATATATATATATATATATATATATATATATATATTGAACTGTATTTTAATACTTCATGAGCTTTCGATCCTTAGGGATGATTAATTAATTATGACCATGTCATTTTGATTTATGATCGATTTAATCACGATTCTTCTGTTAAGCTTAGAGAGTAATTATACATTCTTATTTCTCGAGGAGAGTTCCATAGTTTGTTTTTGTTTTCTTTAAAAAAAAGCACCTCGGTGGATTCCAGTAACATATCTTTAAACATTTCTAATTTCTAACAGTTCATATACATATATATATATATATATATATATATATATATATATATATATATATATATATATATATATACGATTGTCATTCAATAAATAAGGTGAATTTTTCGACATGAGGACTTCTAATACAGATAGAAGTTTACTTTTTAAAAATTTTTCAATGTAGTTTCCCAGCACTGTCACACACTTTTCCCATCTGTGCACAAGCTTCCGTATTCCCTCAGCGTAAAAATCTTTGGACTGATGTCTCAGCCAGTCGCTCACAACACTTTTGACTTCATCGTCACTTTTAAACTTCGTGCCTCTCGTGAACGCTTTCAAGGGACCAAACAGGTGAAAGTGTGAAGGGGCAAGGTCTGGCCTGTAAGTGGGATGTGGGAGCAGTTTCCAGCCCAGCTCGTTGATGGTCTGCACCGTTTGGGTTGCTGTGTGAGGCCTTTCGTTGTCATGATGCAAGATGACTCCTTCTGACTGATGGCCCCTGCGTTTGTCCCAACAGATAAGTTCAAAGTCCTTGCAATGTCATCCACTGTCACCCTTCTGTCAGACTGAATGTGGTCACTGATTGATTCGATCATCTCAGGAGACCTCACTTCTGTAGGCCTCCCAGGCCTGTCTTCATCCTCAACACTGCTCCGTCCTTCTTTAAACAATTTAGCCCACTTGTAGACATTGTTTGGTTGAAACATGTGGCACCATACACAGTTGACATTCTCCTATGAATTTCAACTAGTTTTCACCCTTCAGCAACCAAAAACTTGATAACTGACCGCTGTTCAATCCTGGAGCATGCTTCTTGGTCGGCCATCTTTGTTATTCGCCAAAACTCTCAAAGTTTTTTTTAATCTGCAAAAGAAATTAAATCCACGTGAAAAAGAAGTAAAACAACAAAAAAAAAGTGTAAGCTTCTATCTGTATTAGTAGTCCTTATACCGAAACATTCACCTTATTTATTGAATGACACTCGTATATATATATATATATATATATATATATATATATATATATATATATATATATATATATATATATATATATATATATTATATATATATATATATATATATATATATATATATATATATACGATTGTCATTCAATAAATAAGGTGAATTTTTCGACATGAGGACTTCTAATACAGATAGAAGTTTACTTTTTTTCATACGACATGTGACAGCCTTTGAGATTCCCTGCACTCATCAACAGCCAACCAGGGGAGCTAACACAGTTTTGATGGTTAAAGCGGCACTGCACTCCCTGGCGACATCATTAGTGCCAACGAACACGGCAATTGTTTTTTGATTCACACATTTTAGTCACTGTGATTTTTATGCAACTGTGAGTCAGATATTCTAGCAGGGCATTCAATAAAAGTATTTGCTTTTGATCGTTAAGCGTTATTTTTGTTGTGGGGGGGTGGAGTTGTCCACTGCACAGTATAGCAAGATTAGTTGGGCACGTCTGTGAGAAAAAAAGCACGATAACGCAATCCACACCGCCAGAAGTTGGGAAACGGTATGCTAGAATGCTTGGCATTCGCACCGGAAGCTCCAAAAATGAATACTTTAGGGTGTTCGAGTGTCAATCTGATGTAAGTTCAGATGATTCGGTAACAGTCAGATAGGTCTTATGGTGATAACGATGGTTCGTATATTGGAAAACGCTGATCGTTATGGTAAGAACAAGATTCCCGGATTTGTTGATTAGGGCCTCAAGTTCAACAAGGGGTCCTACATCAAGTACCTTGAAGACATAGTGCTGCCCTGAGTCAAGAGGGTGGTTGGAGGAGGACCCCAGCACTGGCAACAGGACTCTGCACGATGCCATAAATGCAGGAGAAGCCAGGCATATCTGTCAGACAATTTATGCGACCACATCACCACTTAAATCAAGCCACCCAACTCTGCAGACTGCAAAATCCTTGGTTATTATGTGTAGTGATCAGTTGGGTGAGAGACCAACAAAACTCCTTGTAACATCGAAGCTGAACTGAAGGCAAGGATTATGGCAGTATCCATCGTCCAGAAGAAATGCAGGATATATATATATATATATATATATATATATATATATATGAAAAGTGTGTATATATATACATATATATGCAATATATTATATATATATATATATATTATGCATATATTATATATACGCGGTACTTGGGGTTTCACGCTTTTGCAACCCAGGTTCTCAAACACACATCAATCCATATATATATATATATATATATATATATATATATATATATATATATATATATATATATATATATATATATATATATGTATGTATGTATGTATATGTCTGTGTGTTTGTGTGTGCGCGCACTCGCATGCGTTTGTGTGTATATATATATATGGGGGGGTGCGTGTATGTGTGTTTGTATATTTGTATGTGCGAGTGCGTACAAATGACGGAATATCTAGAATTGAAGAATAAATTGAAATCAGTCTTTTCAACACTTTTTTAGAGAAATATTCATATTTCTATGAATCTCTTGCCCTAGTATTTCCATTCATTTGTGTTGCAGTCGTTAAATATGAATGTGTATACATTTTCTATCAATAATATTAAAATAAATCTAATTAATTTTTGTTGTAAAACGTAATTATTTTTCTCCATACCATAATACTAAACTTCACTGATTGTTTTAAAAAACCGGATCATTCATGACTGGAGACACGAGAATATTGATCATTTCTAAAGGAAATTATCCATGTCCAGTATATATGCGTTGCACTAAAACATGTAAGTATTCTACGTTTATTTTGACGTACAAAAACCCAAGCCCTGAGGGGTCCTGTTAATTTTTGTATCATGAGCTTTATATTTTGAAGTTGTCAATTTAAAAAGACGTCTTGTGTTGATTTCGATCCCTCTAATATCTTGTATCCCAATACTACCTGACGTTATAACCGGAACAAACCTTATCTCACCTCAGCCAATATCGTGAAAAGAATGGCCTAATAACATATACAGGAATATAATAATAATATTCCCAGAAGAATCCCCGGTTGTCCGATTCTCTGCCGGTGGAGGTATCTGGGTTTGAAGAGATCTCAGTTAGGATTTTCAGTGAACTGCCTGCAACAACACTGGGTTTCAATGATAGTCCGGTGTCCTCCATTGGTTGCTCAGCATTGGTAGAATTCACTGGCTAATGTTTCAAAATATATTTCGAGAATTCAAGACTTAGTTCTGTCCATTTGTTTCAGCCATCATATTATGCTCCATGCTAGGCTTTAAAATCGTGTTCGGGTTCTAACTTGCGCAAGCATTTCACGGGATATCAAACGTATTTAACATCTTTGGGCATTCTTAGACAGGTGAAATCTGTTTCTGGTGATGAATTGATTTAACATCTTCATAGCAACTAGATCAGAATTTCTCAGGTTTGTAAGTGCAGAGCTTTTCACTTCTATAAAAGAGTAAAGGCGTTCAAAGACGGTCAGGAGCTTTGACAAAACTATTATGGGATGGGTGCATTAAGTAACGACCCCCAGGTTGTCAATTTGCCGCGTGACGATTTACTTATTGATATGGATCTCTAATTATGTTTTGCATGATGCAAATATCCAGATGAGTGAACTATTGCTCCTCCTTGGCCTAACGTTTATTATATTGAATCATTTGCAAGGTCTTCTGATAGTAAAGTTGGTCCGTCCTCAGAGTGCTAGCCAATTTTTCTCGTCAGCATCCATCTTACACCATTATAAGTAACATTTGTTCATACATTGAATGCTGCAGCCATTTCTGTTCTGGTGCTGCTGCCATATATATATATATATATATATATATATATATATATATATATATATATATATATATATATATATATATATATGTATATATATATGTATATGTATATATGTATATGTGTATATGTATATGTATATATGTATATATATATATATATATATATATATATATATATATATATATATATATATATATATATATATATATATATAGACATTCTTGATAGTATTCAAAGAATCAGCAGTATCGTCGGTTTTGAAATAGCATTACGGTTTCAGTCACTTTCGCACCACTATAAACTATCTTATCTGTTCTTTTTCTATGAAAATTTCCATTTTAATTGTTCTGGTGACTTTTTCCCATTGGCGTTTAGAATTTAAGCGCAGGACAAGATTGGCAGCTCGGTCTCATCATTTTTCAATTGAAATAGCTATATGTAACCATTGATTCTATGATAACAGTTTCCTCTCTCGCACTTGTGGAACTCAACGTCTTGCTTTCCAGTTAAATTTGATCTTCAGTAATTTAGATGCAATTCCAATCGTTATCTGCTATCTTAAAATTGTTGTTCTTTGATCGTTTTTTATGTATTTTCCCCACATTCTTTCAAATTCATTAACCCCTTGTGTCTTAGTGATTTTATTAACCTGCTTGCGGGTTGGAAAATGATTAAAATTGTATCGGCAATATAATCTTACCCTGGATGCTGAAACATTGTCCTTGCATAGCATTCTTTAATTTGCCCCTATATAGCGTTCTTTTTGTTATCAAATAAAATGAAGAGAACCCAGTGGACTGTGTGTTTGGAGGTTGAATTCCTTTTGTTTTGAACATGCACTTATTCCCACAGGAAGTGCTTATTTATGTGTTTGTAATTGCTTTTAAGAGATAATACTATCAAATGATATAAAGAAAACGTAAAAACAAAATTCGGTTTCCATGTTAACAGCTTCAATGAAATTCGTTCTCTTATCGACGCGAATAACTCATTTTTTCGAATGTTTTGTTTCGTCTCTCAACGGAAGGAAAACTAAAGTCAATAAAATCGAATTTCCATCCATATAAAAAAAAAACGAAACGAAACTGCTTCCAATATTAGTTTTCATTTCGTCTTGCGTTTCCGGCTCTGTTCTTAGTGTGTATTCGCTTTCTTTTGTTTGTCTTCTCGAATTTCCATTCCTCTCTTTCTATTCGAGCCATTTACTTGGCTTCTCTCTCTAACTCTCCCCCAAATTTTACCTTCTTTCATTTTCGTATTTCCTCTTTTTTCATTAAACATACTCTATATTAAACGATTTTTCCTTATCGGAAGCTAGTATTTTTGATAGTTTTTTTCAATAAGAACATTTATTCATAATTAATTAATATTATTTACACTATTTACAATGTTCGAACTGTTAGCCAAATTCACGACGTTTCAGTCGATCTACGCCGCGCCCTTCTTCTGGCGACTGAAATTTCGAATCGAACCCTTTATTTCCGAGACCCAATGGATAAATTTGCTGACTTGAACCAAAGTTTTGTGAGTTCGAAACCTGGTTACAGCAGAGGTGAACAAAAACCTGCAGAGTTGAGTTAAAGGGAAATAACTGATACTGAGATATCGGGAAGAGGCATGGCACGTGAAACTAGAAAACATCCCGGTGGACGAAATAAACGGTTCGGTTCGAAACTTCGATCACCTGAAGAAGACTTGAGCGTAGAAGGGCCGAAACGCCGTGAATATCACTAAAAAGATGGGGATAACTGTCCGAACATTGTAAATAGTGTAAATAATTATAATAGCTCATCTCAGAAATAGCGACAGATATTTAATATCATTAAAATTGTTTATTAACTAATTAATACTATCAAGTTTTAAATTAATGCTTAACTCAGAAATCAATTAATATAAATGTATTAATTATTATGGCTAATTAAAATTTATTAATTCTAACTAAGCATTAAATGTTTAATTTAATTGCTAATTAATATAGGGTAGATTATAAAGTAATTATTAATTTTTAATTATCAATATTATAAATATTTTTCGAGAAAATTATTTGAAGTTACTCTAATCTGAAATTGGGCATCTTGACGTGGTGTGATGATTAGTAAGCTTGTCTTGCTAATTCAATTGCGACTAAATTGTCAGTTCGAACCTCACTTGGTGCCCTATACATTCGGACTTGTGTACAGCTAATTTTAAAAAATCGCCCCGTTTGGGTACCTCGACGATAATTGTTAGCAAGCTTGTCTCGTAAGTTTAATTACAAATGAGTAGTGAGTTCGATCCTTACTGGGTGACCCATACTTCGGTCTTGTGTCATATCTAAGTTAGCGCTTAGAAAATCACTCTAAATCTGAAATTGCCTCTGTTTTCATATCAATTAACATCTCCTGTACAAATACATTAGCTTTATTTCTCTCTGTCTTTTCTTTTCAGTTAAAATAATATATTTTATATTATATCTCTATTCTTCGCAATGATGGATTTCGCTTAAGATTTTTTTTTTAATTTATTTATTCCGTTTGGTCGTCTGCTCACCCTTCATTTCATGAAATGGAGCTGGAGACAAAATGACACCATGTCTTCACAGACCCAATTTCTTTTCGATGATATTTAGTAAACTGGGTTTGACAGTTGGATAAGCGAAATGCAGCCCGTGTTTTAAGAGGCTAATATGGAAGTAATGACCGTTGAGCGCCCATAAAGGCGAAGTAATGTCGTCATCTAAATTGGTGAAATAAAATAAGTAGACTTTAACGATGGACATGTTGTCGCCTTAATTGTCTTCATCGTTTTCCAGTTGTCCTTTGTATAGCCATAATTGATCATTTCAGCCTTTCTGCGATTCATCCTTTAAGTGGGTATACTGAACTGAAAGGAACTAATATATTTAACCAGCATCTTGATCCTGAATAAGGAAAAAGGCAGATAAATGCCAATTGACTCTTATAACATTGAAAATAGCTGTTCGTGCGCAGTGTGGCTTTGAGTGGTTTTAATTTATGTTTCAACAGTGGTAGTGGGAATGACTTACTGGTTGCTGAAGTCGAATGAGTTTGAAGTCCGCGAAATCTATGCTGTATTCGAATCGCAAATCTGAGAAAGAAAACAGGATGTTCCACCTAATGGAGTCGCAATAGTTCACTCATGTCTAATGTTAGTTAAAATCCAGAAGTCATGAAGTATATCGTATTTTTCCCTTGGTAAAAATTTAAGTTAAACTTGTTATTTATTATTTCCTAATCCATCAAAATATGTAGCGCTGAATGTTACTTTTTGAACTAAAGATCCCTTATTATAAGATTCCTGTAATTAGAATTGCTATGACGAATGGGGTGTGTATTTGGAGTAAACGCAAAGATGTAAGTAAGGGAAGATTATGAAAATAATGAAGGTGCATGATAATTCCATCATTTTTAGTTTTTACGCATTTCACTCCAGAGTAGGCAATAATGCGAGTGAAACACAAAGGTATACTGATAATAAATAAATAAAAAAAATGAGAAGTGTGGTGTTAGAAAAATAAAAGAACGGTATTCAGAAAGACGGAAGATGGTGATTGTCTTAGCATTTAAGTTTTTGATTATCTTCGTTGGGAGAAAAACAAGAAACCGGAAATGAGTTACACAGGTGGGAATTGCGAGAAAAGACACTATGAGCAAAGTATTTACGGTTATATAAAACTAGTTCCAGCGATGTTTTCCGGGACTGATTCACACGAGAGTTTGTTCCTCAAATTAGCAGATTTTGGAAAATGCTCTATAATGAAATTTTCTTCTGCATCTGGAACACCGAAGGGAATGCGGCTGATTCGTCTCAATGGAGGTAGTATGCCGTGTCCAATATCTGAAACTAAAAGAACTGGTGGAAGTAAAGAAGATATAAGTGTAAATACTTTCTTGAGTTACGTGCATGAAGACACATATTAAGTTGTTATTGAAAAAACAAAAAAATAAAAACAAAAAAGTAACAGATTACGCGGCACTTATTTTGATTATCCTCGTTACTTAGAATGATTACTTCGCTACTTATGTTCATGTAATAACATTTTTAGCAATAATGTGTCAGATGGGTGTAAAATGCTCAGTTGATTATTTACCTCTGGTTCAAATAATGCACTGATTATAGTCTATGTCATGTAGCAGCAATTGTAAGTAAAATGATGCACTAAAATAAGTAACCAATTAAGCGTTCCCACACCCTCGCTAACGAGTTAGAAATCGAAAAGGTTAGTTTTATGCATTAATCTTAATCCCGTAGATATATTTTTCGCTTATAGGACCATAACCTCACTACACTAGGTATTGTTATGGTCGTCTCCATAGTACAGTAGGTTTTTACTAGTCAGTGTTGCTAGTTCAAAACGAAACCGGTTTTGGGGTCAAAGTTGGCCTTCTACTAGACTGGTTATCAAACCAAGACAGAAGTCTCAGTTGAAGTCTGCTAATAAACTTCATATTGGATGAAGAGATATAGATTCATATATTTTCATATAGAATTTGAATTTGGCAAGAACGTTACTGATAACTGTTTCTTCATCTTCTTCTTCCACGTCTTCTTTTTTTTCTTGTCCTTCTTGTTCTTCTTCTGCTTCATCTTCTTCTTAATCACCATCGTCATCATCTTTTCTACTTCATCCTCTTTTTCTTCTTCCTCTTCTTTGCCTTATTCATTTTTTCCTCGACGTGCTGTTTTCTTCTTCTTTTTCTTCCTCTTCTTCTTTCAATTCGTCTTCTTTTTCTTCTTTTTCTTTATTTGCTTCCTCTTCGTCTTTTTCTTCTTAGTCGTCGCCGCCGTCGTCATCATCATCATCATCTCTTTTCTTCTTTGTATTCTTCTTCTTCGAACTTTTCGTCTTCGTCTTCTTCTTCATCTCTTTCATTTTCTTCTACTTTATCTTCTTCAAAATCATCATCCTCATTGTCATCTTTTCCACCTCATATGCCCTGATTAGGTGCCCTAGAAATCTCAACTGACTCTTCTTGATGTTAAGCATAAGTTTCCTTTTTTGTTTCCATTTTCTCTAAAACTTTGTCGTTACTCGCATGTTTGGTCCATGGAATTGTCAGCATCCTTCTGTAAAATCTTACTGACGTTGCGTCGACTCTTTTTTCATCTGTGAGGAGACTGTCCAACATTCACTACCACATAGGAAGAATGATTATGCTCCATAAATACATTAGCCATAAGGAAATTCACTTTAAGACATTTATGCCGGACTTTTTTAAAATTAAGATGGCAGCCTTTAATTCTTTTCTTTGTCAGCTCTTCTAGATACGAAGATTTACATGGATTCTCCTCGATGTGGGATGAACACCATTTGTTTTCCCGTAAAAGTAGATGCGTCCTGTCGAAAATGGAATAAAAAAAACATTTTGTTAGATACATGAACCTTACCAGTTATTTTTCAAAATATGCCACTCACCATGATGGAATGAAGTCAGTAAATCTAGTACATGATATCACTTCGTGTTATGGGCCAATATCCTCGTCGCCACTGTTATGGTCCACTATCCTCATCGCCACTGTTATGGTCCAAGGTTAGGACCAAGGAAGAACAGCACGAACATAAGAGTAGAAATAACAAAGATATATTACACAGAATAATAATACAAGATGTGAAAGGTGTTAGTATGACTGTCAGTCTGGTTTGGAGTGAACTACGATTGGCTCGACTCGATTCCATCTCCTCCCTTGAGAGGCGCAGTATTTATAGTGTCAGGAAGCGTTCACTGTTGTTATAGGTAATATCCCATAACACTTCGTCATTCCGATGAAAAAAAAATGGGAGCAGGTGATAACTCACTAGCAGCCAGAGCAGTTTGGATTTAGCTTTGAAAGTCGTGAAAACATTTATTTAACCATCTGCGTTATGTATGTCTTCGCAAATCCAGTTTCGATCGGTTTC
>OZ038488.1:28508785-28516285 GCA_964036315.1 Acanthosepion esculentum
CTATCAGACTTGAATTAGGGACCCCAACATAACCTGACATAAACTTTCCGAAGGGGACTGGTACGTAGATAAAAATTAACTCTTAACTCTTCGACCACCTAACAAATATGGCCGCCCCCAGCCGTTTCCATAGTAACTAATGTTGCAAGAGAGCATACTTATAAACACGCGCAAACCACAAGATAGCTTATTCCTAAATTTTCGCTTGACAATGAAACGAGACCAGATACCTTAATTCAACTTAATTTCAATGATTATATTGAGGTTTTCGGCTCTCGCTTTTGAAACATGAGAACTCTTATGTAGCGAAGGAATCATAATTTTAAAAAAAATATTATAATATATATATATATATATATATATATATATATATATATATATATATACATACATACATACATATATATATATATATATATATATATATATATATATATATATATATATATATATATATATATATATATATATATATATATAGCCATTTCGTTTGAACAATTCTGGTGTCTTTTCAAGTGATGGTGTTGAATGTAGAACCTATCACTTGATAAGACACCATCAGTGATGAAACAAAATGGTTTGTAGAGATTTTATAATGTATTCATGTTATAATTTTCGAATAAATTATATTTGCTCTACTAAGTATTGAGCACTCTTCTAAGTATAGCATTTTTGGGTTATTGAAATTTATTCCGTACACACCAATCCTATACTTGAGTATATACGTGTGTGTAGGATATCTGACATTGATTGCCGGTGTTAATAAAATAGTGATTAATGTAATATAATAGATCTATTAGGTATATATAATAAATGTACATATTTTTCTCGCCGGTAGCACAAGACGAAGTCTCATGATTCATGCTACTCGGAGTCTCGTGTATCGGGCTACCGGCGAGGAATAATATCTGTGTATATTAATATATACTTTGTAGCTCTGTTATATTACCTCGAAGATCAAACCCCGATTTGATATATATATATATATATATATATATATATATATATATATATATATATATATATATATATATATATATGTCAATAGATATAAATATATTTCACTGATAGTTCAACTCGGAGTTTCATGTGCAATATAACAGATCTTTTATTTAGCTTTTTATACAATTTCTCATTGCCATATAATTTGTTTTTCATTTCAGATGATAAATTATATATAAACTGTCCGAATGAACATGGACGCAATATCTTGACCGTGTTTTGAAAAATGAAAACATTATATAAATACATACATGCAACAAACTTTTTCTTATTTAACAGTTAAAATATTTAATCCTTGAAAATGGCTAAATGTATAGCCGAAAGCACTTGGATAAAAAGAACATTCGGACAGTTTTATATAATTTATCATCTGAAAAGAAAAAAATATTAGATGGCATGAGATATTTTATAAAAACTAAATAAAAGCACCTTTTCTGTCGCATTCAATTAACTGTGCATATATATATATATATATATATATATATATATATATATATATATATATATATATATATATATATATATATATATATATATATATATATATCAGTACTTGGAAATAGAATAAAATAATTTGGGAAAATTAATATTCTTCATTCTTGGTTTAGAAAGTACGCTTATCTGTTATACATAAGTAACGTCTATGCGTGATTGTATATAATGCTAAAAGTAAGACTAAAACATGTTAATGGATCTTTTCGAACAGATGCGAAAAATTGTAATAATAAAACTTTAGTTCTCTGTCCGTCAATGCTGGAGCATGGAGACGGATCTGAAAGGCCATTACACAGTTTTTGGCAGACCCTGTGATCGGCAAATGAAAAGAGACTATTTAAAATGCGGTCCTGTTGAAATTAGAAATAATACTGCTAGCAATAATACTGCCTCCTTAAATATCCAATGATTTAATTAGGTTAGCCTACAGACACCAAGACGACTAGAAACTGTTTAACCTTACTGGAATTTCTCCATAAATAACCTGATAACGTTTCATCCTCACCGTGCAGACCTTGCGTTTTATTCAGCCGGTGAAGATGAATGTCTGTACTCTCAATGACACTCCGTGATTTGATCGTCTGTTTGGACACGAGGCATTAAGTGGAACTCATGTAAGGGTTAAATTAATAGTCACGATTTTAGACTAATGGAAAGGAATTTATTTTTTTTCAGATTATATTGTATTTTGTGAAGATCTTGAAAATAAAAAAGCATGATATTTCGTCGTCACAGTTCTGAAATCTTGAGAGAAATGATTACGTCTTAAATAATGTATTGTGTTATGTTTTCTCATGCGAAATAATCATTAATAGGAACGCTATTTTTGTAGATAACAAAATACATGTTATATTTCTTAAACTCCTTCGAGATTCTTGACGAAATTCAGTGAACTATCTGTAATGTAATCGATCTTAACATGGCATATCAACATCAGCCGCTTTCTCCCCGTCGAAAAGTGTTTTCTCTATGTCTTTTCTGCAAATATTACCAAGGTAATTGTTCTGGTGAGCTATTTTGACAGAATGTACGCGTGCTACTAGATTGAAAACAAGACTTCACCATTTTACCGTTGAACTAGCTAGATGCACTTCTATTCTAATAGATTATTTTCTCACACTTCTCACCTGTGCAACTCCCTTCCGATTATTTCCCCCCACCTGCCAGCTACAATCTTCAACAATTTAAATGCATCGTTAATAGCCATCGTCTGTCTTCGTGGATCCTGTTCAGTTATTGTCCTTTTCCTCACTTCTTTTCACTAAAGCCTTTTTCGCGCCCTTTCAATCACAGCAACTTAGTGGCATTGTCCCCTTGATTGGTCTGAAACGATTAAAATGCTGAAATTAATTGGAGAATTCTGATATTTTTAATCGAACTGTATCATAATATATACAATACGTGGCTACCGGTGGCAAGGCCTCATAATTTTACATCGTGAGATGTAACGGAAGGTTCTATGCTAACAGTATTTTCACTCTCGCTTGTAGAAATATATTCCGTCTTCTTGCTTCCTAGTCCTCTTTGATCTCCACAAATTTAAACTCAATGTCAAACGTTATCTACTGTTTGTTAATTATTGTTCTTTTGATGTCCTCTCCCCTTAAATGTAATTTTTCTCTATGACTCAGTAACCTCCTTGCGTCCTAGTGGCTTTATTGCCTTACTTTCGGTGAAATGATTAAAAAAATGTGGGATCTTTGTGGTAACCTATCGAACTCCTTATATAAGCGTAGCTTAGATGTGGCACATGACCGGAAGCATGAAGCACCCTGTGAGGATGAAATTCACTTTTCAGTCATAAATTGATGTAACGAGACAACTTGCTAAACATTACACCGCGTCAAAGTGCCCACAGACTCCTTTTAATATGCTCTATCTTTATAAGAGGCATTCGACTGCCTGGCAAGAAACAAAATGGAGTATTGCTGCCAGCGTTGGACATGAGATACCCACTCCTTATTTTCTAGACCTGAAATAGTTCTAACTCGTTTACGCGGCCTTGTATGTGATATTATTATTATTCGTGTTCTAAATATGATGTTGTCATGAAAATATACGAAACCCAATAACACCATCATAAAATTCAGTCTGATCTGGGTATGCCAGGCACATGCATCATTGACAGTTGTGAGCAAATTCGTGATAACGCATAAACATGTAGGTGGGTATAAGTCATTATTATTGCTATTATTATTATTATTATTATTATTATTAGACCTTGCCTTTGCTTTATTTAGTACCAGTAGTCCCCAAGTTACAAGCAGAGACTTCAAGAGACAAAAACGTTTTGTGCATCAGAAGATGCAGACATTTGAGATGTCATGCAACCAGGAAGAACAAATGTAATTGTGGTCACTGCATAAAGAGAAATCTTCGCAAATTGTCTGCAATAATCACGAGCATGATGTTTTGCAATACACCAATTTTCAGGCTGTCAGCAATGTGATTCAAAATGTTTGGTCGTTTAATATCATCCACGAAGCCCCAATAACAACAAGGGATGTTTTCGCCTGCAGATATTATATTCTACTCATTTCGATTTCGGATTCCTCGTATTTTATTTGCCAATATATTATCAACGTTCTATTATTCTCGTTAATATTGTTGTTACAGTTTATAACATTTTTTATATTTATGAATCATCAACCTGTTAATGAAATTGTCTTTAAGAAATGAATAAAAGATAGAACAAATAAAATACTATTATGAAAACATATATATATATATATATATATATATATATATATATATATATATATATATATATATATATATATATATATATATATATAAACGCACGTATTCGACGTATGAAGGTCAAGCAACTTAGTTCCCCTGAACCAAAAGCCGAAACACAGCACATATGTTGGATTAATAAAAACAAAACTCACTACCCCTTTAATAATTGCTTTGTTTATGGTAGGAAATGAAACTAAAAACATATGAATGTTTCGAAAGTTGGTGAAAATTTGCGTTTATAAGGCAATATTCATCTTTGTTGGATCTGTGACATAATCAGTGACTGTGTCAGTATAAACACAAAGGACAGTTTCTCCCGCCAAGGGTAAGGCAGGTTTGAGTCACCCTGGATAGCGCATATTTTTCATATAATATTCAGGCTGATAGAAAATAAATAGACTGATCGTCTACTCAAATATAGATATCCACTAATATATATATATATATATATATATATATATATATATATATATATATATATATATATATATATATATATATATATATATATATATGTATGTACATATATATATATATATATATATATATATATATATATATATATATATATACCTGACTTTATTTTCTGCCCAGCTGCCTAGCTTGACATATGAATATCGTTGCCTGTCTCCATTGTATGTTTGTCTTTGAATGTCATTACTACTTTAATTTACCTTTTTTTGCCGTTGTTCGTAACACTTCCTTATGAACTTTTTTTAAATTTAATTTTTATTTATTGATATTAATTGAAGTGAATTTAGTCCTCACTGTTTCGAAAAGTTTGGAATAGTTCTTCTTTGATTTTTTTCTCGCTGACTCAAGCAAAAAGTGAACGAGATGAGCTCCCGGGATCTCATGTGAGGATCTCTTTGCACTCAAGAAGTACATGTTGGCAGAGTAACTAAATTAAAACTTTATATTTCAGTTTCAATACTGAGTGTCTTGCACGTTGTTGTTAGACTACTTGTAAGCTGCTTGTTTGTCTTTTTATTGTTGGTTTGTTTTGTTTTTTTTGTATGTGTGGGTGCGTATGTAATAGTAGTAGTTAGCCTTTCCTATCGCCCGGTCAGTACTCCCCCGATTCATATGAACAAGAACAGAAGCTCATTGATTCTTATTTAGAAAGGGGTTCCAAGAACATTTATTTTACTTCTCTCTGGCCTCCGTTTTAGTACTCTCGTGATTCTCTTGTGATGTGTGCAGTCTGTGATAACGCCTCTTCATTCTTAGGGTGCCGGTTGGACAGTTTTCTGTTTGCTGTTCCCCAATGGTGGTTAGGAGGCCTAACTGTAGCGTCTTCAGCGGCTGCTATAATCAACAGTTGTGTAATATCAGGGTGCTTGTAGTACCATGTCGCGCATGGAAGGGTGTTCCTACACGCACTTCCAGTGGGCAAATCTGAGACCACATTATGTTGCAGGCTCCACCAGCTTCTTTCAGACCATATCACATACGAAGACCGTCTGCTACTTCTACTTCAGGCCTCCTGATTTTCAATACCAATATTACCCAGCACTAAAACAAAACACACCTAAACTCTTTCCTTTTCTAACATGCGTGGCATTCGAACTAAATTCTGCAGTGTGGAACCTTTCCTCATTGAGAAGTCACCTGGCTCTCTGTGAGACCAACTTTATCTCGTTTACCCTTCCTCTGACTTCTCGATCCCAGGTTACCTTCCTCTCCTTAGAAAAGGCTCTCAAACCCACAGGCATGTCCTGGGAGTTCACGTCAGGGACCATCTCGACTAGCAATTGAGCCATCTCTCGAATCTCCAGACCATTCATATATGTGTCTCCGTCTCTTTCCTCAATGCTGTAAGCTATCTCTTCTTCCTCTATCGCTCTCCATACTCCCAAGACTCTGGGGTACTCGATAGCATTTCCGAGAATATAGACAAGGCTAATTCTTTTCATCCGTTTGCACATATATTCGTGTTCGGTAACTTTAACGCCATTCATACAAAGTGGCTTGTAACTGACCTTGCCGGCATACAAACCTTAACTTTTCAATTACTCAATCCCTCACAGAAGTGGTTGACTTTCCTAAACGTTTCTCCAATAACCAGGATGGTAAGGCTTCCCATCTCGATCTCAGTTTCACCTCCATCTCTGAGTCTTGTCGTGCCATGAAGCTCTGTCCTCTTGGCAACTCTGATCATATTGTAGTGTCTGTCAAAAATCTGATTTTCTCTACCCCCAGAAAAGAAACTCCCACCAACAAAACACCTTTCTGTTATCAACAATCAGATTGGCACTCGTTCCGTGACTCTCTCTTCGCAATGCCCCCTGGAATGTGGCCTTTAATCTCCCCGTTCAAAAATGCGCTTCCGAAGTTTCCTCCTGGGTAAAGGCTGGAAATATAAGGTTAAATTGCACTGATCCCCTTGGTTTTCTGTTGCTTGGTCAACTGCCATTACCCATAGGAATCATTTCTTCCGCCTGTACCGTAGCGATATGTCAGCTTGTAACTAAAGTCTCTTTCTCTCAGCCCGTAATGAGTGCAAGTGTGTCCTCAATGAAACAAAATTACCATTTGTAAAAGAATGAAACACCGTACTGCATCTCGCATATTCGGATCCAAAGTTTATTGCTGTCTCTGCAAGAGCGTACTAAACAACAGCAAACACATAATACCTCCTTTGTTCAACCACTTTTAGGTCCTGATTTCCTCAGCTGATAAGGCCGAGTGCTTTATCGTAAATTCTCAAACAATTCAACGCTCGACTCATCCGGTGTACCCACACCCGATTTTACCCTAGAGCTGAGGCTCTATTTAGCGAATTGCACATAACCCCATGGGTGTTATTGGGCATCGTCTCTAAATTAGATTCACATAAGGCTAGCGTTGGGGACGGGATACCAGTCGTTGTCCTGAAGAAATGTGCTCCTGAACTGGCTCCTGTCCTCTCCAAACTGTATAACTATTGCCTCAATGAATCTTGATTTCCAACCTGTTGGAGGTCCTCATCTGTTGTACCTGTCTCTAAGATTTCCGAAAACATTTCTGACCCAATCTAACTACCGCCCTATCATCTTCTACCACTCCTCGTCAAAGACTCTGGAGTTTTAACAAACGCTGAAGTGGTTAATCACCTTAGATCCCATAATCTCCTCTCTGACAATATGTTTTCCGCTTTGCTCGATCTACCGCTGATGTGATCACGGCCATAACTGAATTTCTTTACCAAGAAATTCACAATAACGGAGAAGCACGTGCCATGGCTCTAGATATCTCTAAAGCGTTTGGCATGACTGCCTT
>OZ038488.1:28523785-28548785 GCA_964036315.1 Acanthosepion esculentum
ACTTAGGCCGGGGATTTACTTTTTACAGTATTGACTGAAAAGAAAAAAAATATTTACTCATACCCTGTATTATCTCCCTTATGTAATTACTGTTATAATCTCACTCTCATTCTCTCCGTCTCTCTCTCTCTCTCTCTCTCTCTCTCTCTCTCTCTCTCTATCTATATATATATATATATATATATATATATATATATATATATATATATATATATTTATATATATATATGTGTATATATAAAAGTGAATATAGAAGTCAACACTTAGAGGCGACAGTCTGTTTCATGCTAGATGCAATCGATTGCATCTAGCATGAAACAGACTGTCGCCTCTAAGTGTTGACTTCTATGTTCACTTTTATATATACACACGCTATATCTCTGATATTGAGCACTTTATCCCATAAATATAGCACACTTCAAGACTATATATATATATATATATATATATATATATATATATATATATATATATATATATATATATATATGGGGGTTGCAAATATATTGATAAAATAGGTAAGAAAAGTTATATTGATCATCCGAAGTTCTATAATATTTTTGTTTTTATTTTGAAAAAAACAGCGCTCGATATACTAGTGGAGCCTAGATTACAATAATTAAAAAAAACAAATATGATTACATCGCTACACATTAATTACCATGTTTCAATAGCTGAAGCTAAAACTTCCAATTCCATTGAAGAAATAAAATTAAAGTACCTAGTTCTGTTTCATTTTATGTTATATATATATATATATATATATATATATATATATATATATATATATATATATATATATATATATATATATATATAATAAATATATATATATATATATATATATATATATATATATATATATATATATATATATATGAATGAGAATTTTATGATCAAATCAAACTTATAAATAATTACATCGGTCAAATTACAACATGCCAAACCGGACAACGTACGTTACACTATCCGGCCCCAGCTCTATTAGAACACATTTAAACACAAACACAAACCCACCAGACTACATCCGAAACATCCTGGTAGTAAATACAAGCATAATAACCTCATCCAATGGTAAAAAAAACTATTAAAAATAACGGAGGTCTTAATAATAAAAAAAACAAAATTCAATAATATCAACTACGAACACGGCCACAATGTGCTGACTGTTTTCAGAAAATAAAACTTCCTTATAATTCTAGACACATAAACGCAAGCGATACATCAAGTTAATATAAATAAATAAAATAATCCTTAATAATGCCTAAAAGTATAGCCGAAAATGCTTGGAATTACAGAACATTTGGACAATTTCTACAAATTCTGTGTCCAGAAATGAAGTCACTTTTTCGAACACAAAAAAATTAAACAAAAATCTTAATCGTCTTTAATGAAACATTTATGAAAGAAGGATTTTTACCTATATATATATATATATATATATATATATATATATATATATATACTTTAAAAATAGGGAAGTCAGATCCGTTACCTAGGTTTCAAACTTACGGTACCCGCAGGCGATTTTTATCAAATGACCACTTCACGCTTAATTTACATTATTATTTTCAAAAAATCAAACAAAAAAAACGCGCTTCGTTGGGTGTAAAAATAATAAAAAAAATAATAATAATAGAAGAAGAAGAAGAAGAAGAAGAAGAAGAAGAAGAAGAAGAAGAAGAAGAAGAAAGAGAAGAAGAAGAAGTGCATTGTATATGTATAGGTGGCAGGTTAATTGAAATTTACATTCCTTTTTTTTATTCAGCCTCATATGTGCTTAACGGAAATTTTCTAACATGTTAGCAAGGACTTAATACTTCCGATTTCTGGTTCAAATGTTCCTTTGGGTCCAGAAATGTCAGAATCGCCGCTAATTTTGTTTCTGTTGGCAGCGGTTGCTCATATTGTTGTTATTGTTGAAAAGCTTTGCCTTTTAAAAAAATGTCCACCTTACAAACGGATCCCTGTTGTTTGTTTCTGTTTAAATTCCACATATGGTTAAGCTCCTTTGGAAAAGGACATAAGATTTCCCAGCTTAAATGACGACCAATGATTGTACCAGCTGCGTTTGTACGCACAATCCGTACTTCAGAATCTGTCTATATTTATGAGATCAGATATTATGTATATTATTTACATTATTCGGACAATTGTCCATATCTTTGTCGCCATATTTATTATAACGTTTCGGCCGTTGTACGCTCCGGCGTTCTTCAGCTGGTTGGAATGTCGAACTGAACCTTATATTTCCCTCACTGGGGTAGGCTGTTCTAGTTCCACGTGTCATTTTTAATGGATGTCATTTACCAGTTATCTCCTGTTAATTTCCCTGTGTAAGTTCTCCAATGCCTTAGCCACAAAACCGAGCAAAAGTCATAGGTGGCGAGCCAGAGACATTAGATAAAGTATTGGTCAGTATAAGTAGTACTCTACAACGTAACAACTACCCTGGATACACGGCAGCAGCCCCCCAAAACTGGGATAGGCGGGTACAAAGGAGGGCAACAACACTCAGAAAACAGTCTGTCTACCTTATGTGAAGGGGTTATCAGAGAAAATACAAAGGATCTGGTGTCCATCAGGATAACCTTCAAAAGCTTGACGAAACTTCGCAGATATCTCTCCCGAGTAAGACCCCCCCCCATGACTAAGGACTGTGTGTAGACTATCCCGTGCAGCTGCGGAAATAAATATAAAGGGGAGACAGGCCGCCCCCTTAAGGTAAGGCTTCAAGAACACTATGAAGCTGTAACACGAGGGAAAGTAGAAAAATCTGGCGTGGCTGACCACATATGGAGAGAGAGAGAGAGGGAAGAACACCGGCCTCCGTGGGATCAGGTTGATATCATAGACAGAGAACACTATTGGAAGATTCGTAAACTTAAGGAATCAGCACATATAGAGGGTCACAAAACCAAACAAGAATTTAAACCTCAAATTAAACAACACATGAAGAACAATTCGAGGAAACGAAAAATATTATTTGATTTAACTCCCCTTTTAACTTAAAGGTAAAGTGTAAAACAGGGAAATTATTTTTCAAGTTACTTAAGAAAAACAGTCTCCAAAACCTTCAGAATTACATTAGATATTCAATAAAAACACAATTAAATTAAGCTACGCCTGCACTAATAATTTAGAAACAATAACGAATAGACAAAACGGCAGAAATCTCAAAACTAACGTGCATCAAAATATAGTTAACACGAGTAATGCATGCAACTGCAGAAATAAGAATAGATGTCCCTTAAAAGAGACTTATAAAACAGAAGTTATAATTTATAAATCAGAAGGAACAGATACTAATGGCCAAAAACGTAGATAGGATGTACGGAATGTTCTTTCAAACTTAGATGGTACAATCATAGGTCGTCATTTAAGCTGGCAAATCTTATGTACTTTTTCAAACTAGCTAACCATATGTGGAATTTGAAACAAAAGAAAAACAAGGATCCGATTGTAAGGTGGACATTTTTTTGAAAGGCAAAATTTTACAACAATCATAACAATATGTGCAATCTCTGCTAACAGGAAAAATTAGCGTTTATGACATTTTCGGATTCAAAGAACCATTTAAACCAGAAATTCGTAGTCTCAAGTCCTTGCTTACATATTAGAAAATTTCTCTGAAGCACATATGAGGCCGGATAAAAAAGTAACGTACATTTCAATTAACCCCACACATCGATACATTTACAATACATTTGCTTTTCTACTACTCCATGTTCTTGTTCTTATTCTTCTTATTATTCTTCTTATTATCATTATTATTATTATTACTAATCGCATCCTCCTCCACATCCTCTCTTTCTATTACACCAAATGTTGTGCGCTTGTTTATTTATTTTTGAAAATAATAATGTAGCGTTTATTAGTTTAAAAAATAAACCATTAAGAGGTCATTTGATAAAAATCGTCCTAGGATGCCGTAAGTTTGAAACCAAGGAAAGCAGATTCAACTGACCACCTGATTTTAAATTTAAAAGATCTACATGTTATTTCTTTATATATATATATATATATATATATATATATATATATATATATATATATATAGAGAGAGAGAGAGAGAGAGAGAGAGAGAGAGAGAGAGGGAGAGTCTTTGGCGGAAGACGGTACCTATTATTAGGGTTATCATCGACATTTCCTTCTGTGTAAAATGAGTCCTATGTTGAATATAACATGAAGAGATGTCCGCAGCCACATCATGTTTAGGTAGGACGTATTCAGAGGAGGGAGATCTTTACTTTGGTCTTTTTACCCATCTTCTATTTGTCTTCTGTTGTTTTCGAAATGTGTTTGGTTTTTCCTGGATTGCTCTCCTCCACGTTGTCCTTTTTGTAGCCTCCGTCCCACAATTCACCGGATCTATTCCTGTCCTCAGAACTGTTTTTAAGCTGATCCTTGACACGACGACGTGGGGTTCTATGAGGCCGGTCGCCATCTACGATCTTCGAGAAAATGATTTATTTTGGTTGGCGGATGTCTGGCATTTCCCGCAAGGTGTCCGGTCAATCGAAGTCGCTGGCGAATTATTATAGTTTCTAGTGTTTTCCATTTTGTGCAGTGAAGAACTTCGTTCTTTGTGATCCGGTCTTGCTACTTGTACCGCAGGATTTGACGAAGTTTCCCTTGATGGAATCTGTCAAGTTTACGGACGTCTCTCCGGTAGAGCACCCAAGTCTCACAGGTGTATAGGAGAGTCGAGATTAAAACAGTTCAGTAGACCATGATCTTGGTGGTTTGTGTAAACGTAGGATTGTCGAAGACTCTTTTGAATAGCTTCTCAAGTTGGAACACTGTGACGTGTTTCGTGCGTTAGGATTTCATCGGAATAAAAAAATGATTTAATTTATGGAATTATGTATGTGCAGCTAGACGAAGAAGAATATAACAACGGAAAGTTTGGTTAAAATTATTCACGGCTAGGAGACACTGAAAATATTGACACGGTGCAGTTCCTGATATATACATATATATATATATATATATATATATATATATATATATATATATATATATATATATATATATATATATATATATATATAAAGCTATACAAAACTCAGGAAAAGAAATACTTGTATAGATATTGTAATACGAAATTTATTCAGATATCACGAGATTACGAAAAGTTACCTATGGATCCTAAACTCGCAAGAGATGTTCAAAATGGTGGCCTTTAGTTTCTAGCTGTTTATTAGTACGGCGAACTGCAGCTTGGCCAAAAATGTCCAATGGGATAGCTGTGCGTGCATTTTCAATTTCTTGTAAGAGTGCTGCCAATATAATATCCTAATAGAGCAAGGAGTGTTATCGAAGTTTAATAAAACTACTAAATACAAATTTTCTTTTCCTGAAGTGTGTATATATTTCTTGGTCGGACACCGTATATATATATATATATATATATATATATATATATATATATATATATAAAATAAAAAAGACTTAAACACTCATATTCCATGGTCAATTACCACTAATATTATCTATCTATCTATCTATCTATCTATCTATCTCTCTCTCTCTCTATATATATATATATATATATATATATATATATATTTATATGTATATTATTTACATTATTCGGCCAATTGTCCTCATCTTTGTCGCCATATTTATTACAACGTTTCGGCCGTTGTACGCTTCAGACTTCTTCAGGTGGCTGGAGTGTCGAACTGAACTCTTTATTTCGCTCACTGAGGGAGACTGTTCTAGTTCCACGTGCCATGTTTAATGGATGTCAGTTATCAATTATCTCCTGTGAATTCCCCATTGCATTTTCTCCACTGCTTTAACCGGGTATTGAATCACACTCTCTGGGTCCTGTCACTGAATCTAACTAACGCGTTTATCCAATGTACCATGTGTGTATATATATATATATATATATATATATATATATATATATATATAAATTTAATTACCTTTTGTGAAATGGACAATGTATATATATATATATATATATATATATATATATATATATATATATATATATATATACACACACACACACACACACACACACATATATATATATATATATATATATATATATATATATATATATATATATATATATATATACCGCGTGTTACAGGAAAACTGTTTAAATCGTGTAACAGCATAATTGTCCGTTCCACAATAGGTAATTAAATTAATATAAAAAATTAAACTTAACTACACGTAACTAAACTTGACACCATTAGTCGTAAGAATCACTGAAAACCGTTTCAGTTATTCAGCGAGAAAGAGAACAGCCCAAAATCGTTTTGTGTCAGATTCGCTATCTTCCCAAATGAGCAATAGTGAGAGAAAAATAACATTCAGTTATGGTACCATCATTCATACTATGGCTTCCATCCTCAAATTCCGCTTAAGTATCATCAAGAGAACAATGAATAATTTTGAAAATTGTAGAAAGGAAAACTGAATCAGGATGTCACAACAGGAAGAGTGATGATCATTTCAAATTAGAGCTAAATAGTTCAGTTACGAAATATCCAAGTCAATCCATGAAACGTTCGGCACGTGTGAAAAGATTTTCAGCCAAGACAGTCCAAAGAGCAGTGAAAAAAAATGAAATCGTACGTGGAACGTGTGAGACAATTGTTACTCCAGGACAGAAAGTTAGAAGGTTAGAGAGACCGAAGATCATCTTGAATAAGTTAGAAAATGATCCTGGAAATCCAAATGTCTTCAGTAAACAACAAAACAAAGGAATATATATACATGAACTTTATTTTGAATCCTTCATGAGCTTCCAATCCTTAACTATGATTAATTAATTATGAACATGTCATTTTCGTTTATGATCGATTTCATCACGGTTCTTCTGTTTAGCTTAGAGAGTAATTATACATAAAGTAGAGTCCGATTGTGTAAAAATCTTGGAGATTTCCAGTAAGATATCTTTAATCATTTCTAAGATACAACAGTTCAAATCATTATCTAACAAATGGTCAGTTTTGCTTTTATACGATTTGAACAATTTTGCTGTTACACGTGGTATACAGTTTTATATAACAGAATAATTTGGGGAAAATATCTAATTGCATCCTTATAAACATGCCTGATGAAATCCTAAATATTCGAGTAATTTGTTTCCGTATTTAAATTTTAATTACTAGTCCAAAGAAATTTCATACGAGAAACGGTTATTTACTGAAATATATGCCACCTTATTCTATTGTCTGTTGCCATCGTTGTACCATAAGCTCAACTCCTTGGTTATACTATTTGGCTGCATTAGCGGCAAAGAATGCCTGCAACCGTTTTCCACCGCATCCACGCTGTTGATCTTCTGTCCGCGCGGGAAATGAACCATGGCTCGGAAGATGTGGTAACCTAATGGTACAAGGTCTGGATTGTATGCAGGTTGATATAGCACCCCCAGACCCTCGATTTCATCAACTTTACCCTTTGTCACTTTGGTAGTGCCTGTTAGAGTATTGTCATTCTGTAGGAGTGCGTGAATTTGATTGGCCAATATCGGATAGCGGGATTTCAAAGTGCCATTTGCTCGTTGCTGTTGTTGAGCAAAAAATGTCAACATTCAGAGATAGGCCATGTACGACAAGCTCAAAATTAAACACACCCTTGAAATTCCAACAAAAGTCGCAACATGACTTTCTGTCCAAACCGCCCATGTTTGACAACAGGTCCTTGATATGACCGAAACAAAAATACTCATTTATCTTATTGTAATTACAAGAATATATTCACTTTTTCATCTTGAAACGGCCACCTAGATGATTTGCCAGCAATTGTTTTCTAATGTTCACATGTCTTAGCAACTTCTCGACGGCGTCTATTGACAAGGCCGTGCGTATGGAGGACTCGGATCATTGTACGTTGTAAAGAAGTTTTGCCGACATTGTACAGGTATTTGTGCTGTTGTTGAACCATAAGGGCTTTTTTTACAAGAGAAGGTCTCCCTGACCTTGATTTGTCTTCGAGTGCAATATAAACTTCCTTGAAATGTCTGAATCAGTTTTTGTCACACGTCCGTTGATATTTTCTGAGCCTTTTACATAATTAATTACTTTTGCCTCTTCCTTTGTACACAGTCCTTTTTGTCCGCAGTTGGCGTAAAATGGCTCTAATTGCAATTTTTTCAACCCTTTATATGACAGCTTTAAAATATATATATATATATATATATATATATATATATATATATATATATATATATATATATATATATATATATATACACGCGTTTTATATGAAAACACAAAAAAATCCGAAATACACACTGAAATATATATATAATAAAAGATTTCTATATAAGATATATATAAGAGATTTTTATGTTTATACATTCTTTTTATAGATACAACTATTTAAGTAAATGTCCTGTTTATAATAAACAGTATTAAAAATATTTACAGGCCTGAATGTCCGAGAAATTTTCATAGAAAATATACGTCCACCGACAGGAATCGAACCTGTACCTATACGGAACCGTCATAGAGCCTGACGTGCCTTAACCGATTGGTTCACAGGGGGGCGTTTGGTTAGCAAGGTCTACTTTACTGCATTTAAACACAATTCTCCATCATTTTCTCTAATACATTCATATCTGCTCAATGCGTATCCAAATGTAAACAAATGACGTCACATGGAATGTACAAAGACAACAATTATTTTAAAGACATTTTTATGTTTATACGTTATTAATATAGATACAAATATCTAAGTAAATGTGTTTAAAAGAAACGAGTGAAAATTTTCTCAAATATGTAATAGTAAAAGACATTAGGAAAACTATATTATTACCCGAGGCCTTTCGTCCAATGGGGAATTTTATTTTCGTTTTTGCCTTGAAAAAGTCCACATTAGACGAAACGCGTCGGCTACTAATACAGTTTTCCGATTGTCTTTTAGCGTTATCTCTCTCTCTCCCTCTCTCTCTCTCTCTCTCTCTCTCTCTCTCTCTCTATATATATATATATATATATATATATATATATATATATATATATGTATGTATATATATATATATATATATATATATATATATATATATATGTATGTATATATATATATATATATATATATATATATATATATATATACATATATACATATATATGTGTGTGTGTGTGTGTGTGTGTGTGTATCGCGATGGTTGTCGCCCGTAGTTTATACGAATTTCACGATCCTTACGTTAGCTGTATCGCCAGGACCAGATACGGTTTTGAATTCAGAATTATCCTTCTCCTAGACTTGTTGCCTATTTTTTAACCCATAGTTGAAGAGTTTGAATTCAGAATTGCCCTTTTTCTAGACCGGTTGCTACTCAAACTTATAGGGCCCATCACTGGAGAGGAAAGAGATGAAGTCATATCTTTCCCTAAGGGTATTTATAAGTGACGAACTTGACTGGAATTCGAAATCGGCTCAATTACATCACATCTATATAGGTTTGTGTATGTGCGTGCGTGTATGCGTGTATATATATATATATATATATATATATATATATATATATATATATATATATATATATATATTTAAACATAATGGTAATATATACTAATAAATAGTAATAAATACTATAGGTACAAAAAGCGTACGAGTTAAAATGTTCACTAATGACAAAATGTCTGTCGACTAACCCATATTCTCTATCCACATCATACATAATTCTTTTTAAATTTTTCTTGCCGTCTGCGACAGAATTGGGTATGATGAATATTTAGTACCGTATACAACGTCTCCCTTTATTAAAAATAAGTTCGGCTCTTGGAAAAATACAAAGGGACGAAGTTAACGAATGATGGAAATAAATAGAACATTAAATCATCAATTATCTTAACTCCCTTATCTATTTGTCTGTCACGCACTTGCTTCCGTCAATGAGAATTTCTCATCTATGTAATTTCAACACGCGTTATCGAGATTGCCCGCAAGAACTTGCTTCAGCCAACTTTAAAAGGTAAAATTGGCAAATTTGTTTTTAAACAGAGTATATTTTCTCTGGCGCCATATATCTTTACAATTTTGTAGAAACTGTCTAAAGAAATGATAATGATTAATGCAATATTAGCCTTTCCGTTATGAGGCAACTTATCGGTCAGCAAAATTGAGTGGCGTCGTACGTGCTTCACTGCTCTATGGTTACTCCCTGACTGATAACTGACATCAATTAGACATGGCACGTGGAACTAGAACAGTCTACTCCAGCGAGCGAAATAACAGGTTCTGTTCGACATTCCAAACAACTGAAAAAGGCCGGAGCGTACAACGGCCGAAACGTGGTGTTAAACAAGGAGACTGTCCCGAAGAGATGCAGACGATTCCTAAGTACCCTGGAGGCCGTGGTTGAAGCCAACGCCGATTTTATTAAATAAATTTATTCTTTAGTATTTATAGATATTTTTGTGTAATTTTGGTAAATATGTGTTTAAATGTGACGTCACTATTATTTTCATTTTCGCGTCATTTAGATGACAATTTATCCATCGAACCCTGTAGGTATACGTTGATGGGTAAGAATGACCTTGAAACAAAAGTCAACATCCTCTAACTGATTTTTCTGAAAAAATAGAACTTAAGATAAACATGACCTGGTATAAATTTTACGTTCCTTACCTAGATTAAATCATTTACCGTTCTTTAAAGGAAAACCGGAAAAAAACGCAATTCTCGTCTCAAAACTCATCAGAGAGTTGTCTCTTGAGAGAGACCATTTTCAATTGCTTAAATGTGTTTCAGACAAATTGGTTAAGACCACGTCCTGTCCAGTGGTGTTCCCTATTTATCGGTTCCGAAATGAACTCTCGCCGGATTGTATATATTCTAATCCAACAGTCTTCAGTTTAGCGTACTAAAGACGAAGGATAAGTAGAAGGAATAATGGAAATACTTCATTTCGGACTCAGAAAAACACCAGGGAATAACAAGTGCTGTAAGATTGGATGTTCAAGTGATGTAATGGATAATGGTTCGCAATTGTTGATTGGGGAGCCGAGTTCAAATTCCAGTTGGGTTCGTTATGTACACTTATTTGCAAATACCTTGCAGAAAGGCATGAATTCAAGTCTTCTTTCCCTAATTATGAGTTAATTTTTAAAAGTAGATCATTATTATCCCCACACCCCGCAAAAAAGAGTCTTGCGATCTAAAATCAATCAATCAGTCATAGTTTGTGAGTGATTTCTGTTTGGAATTATATCCAGAAGAATATGACTGAATACATGTAACTATTAAATGAATATATATTTAGTTGGCAAATTTACAGAGAAAAATAAAATATAGATGCAACATTGACGAAAAGTTTCAATATTTCCGTTACAAAAAAAAACTAACAGAATAACTTCTGTCTGAATTTCTGGGATGAAGAGCTATTTACACGATTTACATTTGGTCTATTACCCGCATCTTTGTTGTCGTTATAACAGCGTTTCAGCCATTGTGCTCTGCGCCCTTCATCAGTTGTATGCCGATTCGGGTAACTTACTGGAAATTTGGACCCTTTTAATTTATAGGAGTAGATTGTTCTCGTTTCGCTGTCTATGTGAAGAAGGCGGGAAGATAGAAAACGTATCAAACAATCACTCAGAGCAAGCCATAAGTGAAATATCAGATTTGTATTCTTTACACACGAATTTCGACCGCCTTTAGATGTAGAAACTATTATTGGTCGATCGGGAAATCAGCAGCATTAATGAAAACATGAAAATCGTTTTACTCTTAAAATAGTCATTTGTGATAGGCGATTTAATATATCGATCAGTTCATTTTTCCCTTTAATGTTTCGTTTGTCTGATATTCTAAAAATTGAGTTTAATATAGCGAACCGGTGTTTGTTGTCGGGACTATTTCAGTTCATATCATATCCGTCGTAATTGCTTTTCGGATGTAGCAAATCATAACGCTATTTCTAGTTAGGTTTTATTTCTCATATATATATATATATATATATATATATATATATACATATATATATATATATATATATATATATATATATATATATATATATATATATATATATAAATTAAAAATTATTAGCTCCTGAAAAATTAATTTCGGTTGAGCCCTCTGGTTTGAGGTGCAAATTTGTAAACAGTGACTACTTAAGCTAATACTGCACGACTCTTCGACAAAATTGAGTCACTGTCAGTCACTGTGTGTTTATCTGAATCTAAAAATAAACACGCTAAAATTCATCTTAATCCCGTACCGTACGCTGACGGCTTAGTGGGAGAAGTTCCGATCCTAGCTAGAGGCAACCGGACATCTAGCTGTGAAACAGCGAAACAGTCTGTGTGTGGATGACAAATATATGTATATATATATATATATATATATATATATATATATATATATATATATATATATATATATATATAATAATAATAATAATAATAATCTTATAAATATAAGTAAATATACTCGTCTGGATAAACCTTAGTGGGAGAAGTTCGGACTGACGCAAATTTAGTCGGGTTTCGATCCTAGCTAGAGGCAACCGGACGTCTAGCCACACTGATGAGCTGTGAAACAGCGAAACAGTCTGTCTGTGGATGACAAAAATATTAGCTCCTGAAAAATTAATTTCGGTTGAGCCCTCTGGTTTGAAGTGTGAATTTGTAAACAGTGTCTATTTAATCTAATACTGCAGGACTCTTCGACAGAACTGAGTCACTGTCAGTCACTGTGTGTTTATCTGAATCTAAAAATAAACACGTTAAAAATTCACCTTCATCCCGTACCGTAGGCTGACGGCTTAGTGGGAGAAGTTCCGATCCTAGCTAGAGGCAACCGGACATCTAGTCTGTCTGTGGATGACAAATATATATATATATATATATATATATATATATATATATATATATATATATATATATATCATAATAATAATAATCTTATAAATATAAGTAAATATACTCGTCTGGAAAAACCTTGGGTATTTTGGCTTGTAAATGAAAAAACCAATAACCAAGAAAAAATAAGGAATAAAAAAGAAAGAACTAAGAACATGTAATTCAGGCGAAATCAATCGCCCAGAATCCAAGCTCAGAGTCCAAAGAAAACAACATCCAACAGGAGTAAAGTAAAAAATAACTAAGCAAAGTGCTCAATACACTAAGTAGAGCAAATCTAATTACGAACCTAAAGAGCCAGGCAAACCTACCTAGGTTTCACCTACGCGGATCGTCACGGTACGCTTGGCTAAAGAGGTAACATTAGAACAGAATATTAATAGCCTACAAAATAAAACAACCATGACGATGTGACAAAAAAAATTATTAAGTAATTATATATATATATATATATATATATATATATATATATATTATTATTATTATTATTATTATTATTATTAAGTAAAATGGAATATACTTTTTTCATAATTTTGTCTATTTTACAGAAAAAGAGATGAAATGCAAATTTTCTGCAGTTATTTTTATTATTTTATTCTAAATTTAGTATAATTACCTATCGTTGAAATGGACGTTATTTCCTTTTGATACTAGTAAAAGAGTGAAATTAGACGAAAAGTATAAAAAATAATGAGAGAAAAAGGGACAACATCATACGGATATTTACGCTTCTCATATAAGCTGAACAGGAAGATGTGACACGGGCACACAAACACACACAAACAATAAAAAGCGACAAAAAACAATAACATAATGATTAAAATAAATTATTTTACACAAAATTAACTTTATTATGCAAAAATAGAAAGGGTTTTAAGATAAAGGTGCGTATTGTAACCGGATTTATTCAACGTATACGGCAAGGAATTTCTTTAAGAATTCGAAGACCTGCAGGATTCACTATTGGCGGCAACAATCTTAGAGCCTGAGTAAATGAATGGTAAAACTGAAATGGACAGGAAGATGTGAAGGGCTATGACAGGCTACGTCCCGAAGAGACACGTCACATAAAAGAAGAATAATTTCTTTAATAGTTAATACACTTAATCCAGTGATGAATCAGTCTGAACATTATACAGTGATAATTACATATATCCAGCTGATAACAAAAAGTCAAGTTCAGGAACAATTTCAAATTCCTCGAGAGTGATTACTGTGGGGCTCTTCACATTAAAGGTCACTCAATCACTTTCAATAAAATATGTTTCAACCCCAGCGTCTTCAAGTAAGATCAAACCGAAACTGGAGTATTGCTGTTCCATCTGGACCGGAACTTACCAATCGCAGCAGGGATCGAGTTCAAATGCTTTTGTGTGTCCACGTGGATTGTCTTCCATCATTCAACCATCTTCCCACGTATGTAATGTTTTTAGTCTGTTGCTACTCTATCGTTATTTCTTTGGTTACACTAGTTCAGACATTTACAACTAGCACCAACCGTTTTACGTACGAATTATCCTAATTCCTTTCATATTCCATTCGTAGGCAGTAACTTTCGCTCAAACATACTTCTCCAGACGTGTTGCAATGCAGAATAGACTCCTAAGTGTATAATTCCCTATTCACTACAGTCTTCTAGTCAACGGGCAATCGTTATCTATCTTACATTTTCTCATAATATACAACCTTTCACCCTCTCTATCCGTAAACACTTACAACATCAGCAATCATTCAACATTTACTTTCAGTATTTAGGGCTTTCTATTGAGTGAACAACAGAAAAAAAGTTATTAAATGCTTTTGACACGAGAGGACAGTTAATTACGTGATGCCATCATCTATACAACTACTGCAGTACGTGAACTTTCGTGCATTTCAAACATTTGACTGTCAACATGTACGCTCCAATGGTTAAAGATCGACTTGTACTTTGTTTCCTTGACAACGACCGATAATTGTCGAAAGAACTCGGAGTATTACACAGAATTACGACGAATTCTCTTACAAATTTGCACCTGACAGCAAAAGACAATTCGACACTAGCAAAAAAAGACCAAAAGGGACAATTTATATTAATATCCGTTCTATTTAAATAAAATATATTCAAAGAAGGCAGTGCATTTCGAAGTGATGTAATGGATAGCAAGCTTGTCTCGCTTTTGACTTTGTGCCACATCTAAGCTAGGCTTAGGTAATCACTATCTAACATGATCACTATATTTAAAGTTGTGACGTGGGCGCGCTGATAGACATCTATATTTAAACGAAGGAGCGCACTTTGACATGGTTAACAGGCATGACTCGCTAGACCAATTACAACTGAGTAGTGAGTTCAAAACTCACTGGGTGCTCCATACTTTTGATTATGTGCAACATGTAAGATACGCTTAGTAAGACATTATTTCATATAATATAAACGAATGGGGACACTTCGAAGTGTGATAAGGGTTAACAATTTTGTCTTGATAGATTATTTGCGATTGAGTAGTGAGTCCGCTCCTCACTGGATGCTCCATCTGTTTGACCTTGTACCAGATCTAAGCTACGCTTACTAAATGTTAGGGACACTTAGAATAATGGTTAGGAACCTTTCTCGCTAGATGGACTACGAATATGTAGAGAGTTCAATACCCACTGGGTATTCCACACTGTTGGCCTTATGTAAATTATCTGAATCACGCTAAGTAAATCGTTATGCTTAAACGAAGACTCGGTGCATAAGCGTTCTATAGTTACAACACACACACACATACATACATATATATATATATATATATATATATATATATATATATATATATATATATATATATATATATATATATATATATATATATATATATAAGTAAGTAATTCATTGAGTCTGAAAGAAACATCAGCAGTATGCAGAAAGTCTATATTTGGGACTCAACAGCAGTGCGCATCAAATACCGGGAATTGAAACTCTGACAGTTAGTTTATCAAGCAAACGTCATACCAACTGTTCCAACGGGCCTCGGTGACGAAGAGATAGAAAATCAGACTGAATATAGCGCCGCTCGCTGACGTATTCCCAGCCGCTCAAACTGAAGGATTAGAAGTCGGATCAAGCAATGATATAAACATGATGGAAATTGTTAGGAGGATTTTGATAATTATAATTAAGTAATTCATTGAGTCTGGAAGAAACCTCAACAGAATGCAGAAAGCACTGGACGACCGTTTCGTCTATATATATATATATATATATATATATATATATATATGACATATACATAATGCACACACTCAATTAAGCAGAGAAATCATATCATCCTTGATAATGGCTAAAGATAATAGCCGAAAGCGCTCAGAAAAATAAAACATTTGGACAGTTCTTACACACTCTTTGTCCAGCAAAGAAAGCTCTTGTTCGTACACAAGAAAAATTAAATAAAAAACTTAACCGTATTACCTTGTCTGTCTTTTTTAATGAAACCTGCATATACATATTAATATATGGTGTTATATTTATATATGTTGTTACATTACATCGAGCACTACTCAATTAGCGATATCTTATATTCATACTTTCGATGTCTTAGACAGACAAAGATATTGTAACTGGGATAAAATCTACAGTTCGTTGTTTTTTTCAAAACTTGACGCGTAAAAGTACTCTGTTATAATTATTTTAATATATATCCGTTGTACATATTAAATGTTTTGTAATCAAGCTTTTAAGTACAAGGAAGCTGACTGAAAATTGGTATCATTCAAAACGGCATTAGATGTTTATTATATGCATTTCGACATGTTGCTGCTATGATCGTGTTAAATTTTGTGGAATTTTCGTTGGTTGATTTTGACATAAAGGGCCTCCAGAATTTGATGTCTTGTTTTTTTTTTCGTGGTGCATTATATTGGAATTGCCAAAAAGCAATTTCATATATTGTGAAGGTGGACAGGAATATGTTTTAGATGTTGTGCAATAGAACTTGTATCCGTGTAAGATGGTTTTCATAATATATATATATAAATTTATATATATATATATATATATATATATATATATATATATATATATATATATATATATATATATATATGTATGTATGTATTTCATTAATATATATATATTTATATATATATAAACTCGTATGTCTACTAAATATATTTATAGTAATAAGAATCACACACACATGTATATACACACACGCAAACACACACACACACACACACACACACATATATATATATATATATATATATATATATATATGCATATTAGGACTTCATTTTGCTAAGTTGGTGCTCCATCTCATTAGGGACGTCCTGTTCTTCAGCCGCTTGATCAAATCTTTAACGAAAAGTAGATTGGAAAATGCGGTCCGATTGTGAAGCTGGCACGCATCCAAAATTTCACAACTCTAAATTTTCTCTTTGGTTACTCGCGGAAGACACTGATTTCCAAGAAAAGCCTCGTACCATTTTGGAATTAGCGACCTGAAATCACTACAAATTTGAGGGAATTGATATTAATCTAATCATCAGCCGGAAGACGATGGATTCTTTCCTTACCATACCATGAAAATTAAATGAAGGAATATATATATATATATATATATATATATATATATATATATATATATATATATATATAATGTCTGGTGACGTGATGAGTTGAAAAACCAATGATTTTGGGAATATGTTATTATTTTTCCTTTGATTTTGGTTCTTACATATTTTTTCGGGTCACAACCAGAGACCTAATCTCAGAAATGGCATCATGACATTTTCCACTGAGCATTTAAACAAAAAAAGCTAAGATCACACACAGTCTACATAGAAAAAGCCATTCGTAAATGGGTGGGATGTACTTGCGAGTACAGTTTTTGTATTTCTTTTATGCCAGGATCCAAAGGGTATATCGAAACCTTGTCCAATCAACCCAAGGGCTTCAACTAAAACTGGAATTATTGATGACCTCATGTGCCACAGTATTATCATTATTATTTTTATTTCCTTTGATATCTGGCGTTTACACATTTCTTTCCGGGTCCCGCCCAGGGACCTAAGGTTAAAATGGCATCATGACACTTTCCACTGCAAAAAATAAATAAATAAATAAATAAAATAAAAACATAATTACATAGATAAAGCCCTTCGTAAAGTGTGGGCTGTACTTGTCAGAACAATTTTTTGTATCTCTTTGAGGCATGGACTTCCAGAGATCCCTTCAATCAGTCTACGTGAATCTTTTCCAACTTTACAAAGCTTGCGGGAGTTCAAAAGTATATGCGCAGCTATTTACCGGTGATAAATTATCCCCCTCCCCTTAAAGACTTTTAGACTGTTGAAATTTACAAGCCTATTGCTATTGTATCGATAATTTCATTCAAAATGCTCTGACAAGAAAGCCTCAAAATCGCAGAATGTCTGGTTGATAAAATCCCAAAAGATCTTAACAGGATCAATTTCGATCACCTACTCTGGGACGTGGAGGTATCGTTTCTTGTCAACTTCTTGTTCATACTGCATACATAAGCACCAATGCAGGTTAAAGGTTTCTTTATAGCCATTATTATTATTATTATTATTACTATTATTATTATTATTATTATTATTTCCTTTGATTTCTGGCGTTTACGCATTTCTTTCCGAGGGTCCCGCCTAGGGACCTAAAGTTAGAAATGGCATCATGACACTTTCCACTGACAAAAATTTTTTTTTTTTAAATACATAGATAAAGCCCTTCGTAAAGTGTGGGCTGTACTTGTGAGAACCTTTTTTGTGTCTCTTTGAGGCATGGACTTCCAGGGATCCCTTCAATTAGTCTACTGGAATATTTTCCAACGAATGCTAGGGCTCCAACTACAACAGGGATTGTTGATGTTCCCATGTGCCACATTTTTGAGATTTCTATTTCAAGGTCCTTATATTTTGACAGTTTTTCGAATATCTTCAAAGATATTATCATTATTATTATTTTATTATTATTAGTATTATTATTATTGTTGTTATTGTTGTTGTTGTTGTTGCTGTGGATAATGTGTGTCTGTACTATTAAATGAAACGTTCATACTGTTACATGTATTAAATTTAATAAGAAAATATATTAACACAAATATAAAAAAATTATTAGATACACACGCACAAACGCATACATCATTGTGAGTGTTTGCTTTGTTCGAAATTTTAATCAAATTAAATTCATTAAAATGTTTAAATCCAACAGCTCATATTTTTGAAAGATGTACAGCGCATCCATCCATCTTTAACAAATCTAATCACAATTTAAACAATATTCATAAAAAAAGAACTGATTGAATATCATTCGTTTACGTTTTTCTAGACTTAAAATTCTGGCACTTTTTGTGTGTGCCACGTGTTTTGACTGACCTTTCAACCACTTGATGAATATTCATGAACGTTCTGAAATATTCAAGCCTTGATAAACCAATGAGATTTTCTCTTTAGTATGTAAACAGGTGCAACAAAATAAATTCTACATTGCATCTTGATAAAGTGCCTCGGAGGAAGAAACACCTCGGCAAAGAACAGTTTTTCTTATTTTCCTTTTTTATTTATTTTATTCCTTTACAGAAAACACTTCATCTGAAATAATCTGCACACACACACACGCAAAAACACACACACACACACACACACGAAAACACACACGCATACATTTATATATATATATATAATCTGATGCATGGCTCTAAAATAACTGACCGTAATACTATATTTTAAACGGAGTAGTTTCTTGGGTGTCGAACTAGATTACCGTTTTACTTTATTAACTTTTTGTATTTTATGTTTTTACGGTAAAGTACATTTGTGTCCATAATATATATATATATATATATATATATATATATATATATATATATATATATATATATATATATATATATTATATATAAAGGTTTTTCTTAAATATGCAAGTATATTCGATTGAACATTCAGTCATCTTCAGGCATGGAAATTATTTTGTTAGATTTCCATGCATGACGGTGACTGAATGTACAGTCGAAAGTACTTGCGTATTTAGGAAAGAACTTATACAGCTTATAATTTTTGAAAAATCAAGGACCATAAAATTCATCGAGTGATTAGTAGTTTAATGCATCTTTTAAATGTTGATAGCGAAGAGATTTCGGCATTTTATATCATTAACTTTACTCATTTACTTTTTGTATGAATATATATATATATATATATATATATATAGTCTTAAATATAAGTGAACATAGATGTCAACACTTGAGCATCTAAGTGTTGACTTCTATGTTCACTTTTATATATATATATATATATATATATATATATATATATATATATATATATATATATATATATAAATATGTATGTATGTATGTATATATAATGATTTGGCTTGAATGAAGATTTGTTAATGGTAAGGGAATATTCTATAATCGCTTACCGAGGAGCAAGCGCTATAAAGAACTGAAATTCATAAAATCTTTCTATTAAAAATATTTTTTCCAAGAAAATGGGTAAATGAAGTTCATTTATTCTTTCCAGTATTGATATAGGACTACCTTCCTAACATTTTGTTTCTAATACTGAGCAATGTCAACATTTTTATTTAGACATTATTTTCGCTTCGAGTTACATGGGATATCTGTATTAGTGGTTACTGTTTAAAGTTCATAAAGGTCTGGCTTTTGTTATTTGGTATAATTCTTTGTTTGAGATCCTGTAGAACCATATGGTCATAAGGTTCGAAGACAACTTTTCCTCGCAATGAGGCACACGCCTTATTTGCTGTAAGATATTTATTTTTAACCATTGGTCTTAAAAATCTGTTGAATACAGCTGAAAGTTTAATTATTACAGAATCAGCCCGGCGCCATGCATGATTTGATATATAAGCCTCGTTCTGACCTCTCTAATTAAATACATGACTAGTGATTTTTGGTAAATATTTTCTCTGGTTTATATATATATATATATATTGTCGATTTGGTAATTTGGACCAGGTTATTCACTTTTTCAGAAATTAAGAGGTAGATCAATTTTGACTTAGACATTTATTAATATTTTACCAAAAAAAATAAAAGAAACACACCGTCATATGACACGGTAAAATCTATTCCGTTTGAGAATTCATTTCACACCTGCTTAAGGTAATGCAGAAAATATCAACAGTCATTAAATAGCCAAACGCCCATTCATTCGGTTATTGATCCGGCCACTCAAAGCAACAAGGGTGTGGTCGAGCATCGATGTAAGCAACCACCCAACCGTCCAATTCGTGCATCGGTTTGATAGCCAGGCGTCATGTAATTGCAAGATGATTTGATATTGTCGACCGCACGAAACGTAATCACTGGGGTAATTGCGGCACGGACGAGTTAACGCAATTTGTAAACGACAATGCTTCGTACACACGTCAGCTGTCGATAGAGCGCAGCCTGCCTGCCAGCCGGATACGAGATGGCAACAAAGACATTCTTTAGTTTCGGGTAAATTAATGATTTACAGTACCATCGTATAGATAAGCCTCATTCAAATTCAATCTTAAGGAAAAAACCACACACACACACACACACAAACACACACATATATATATATATATAAAGTGTGTGTGTGCATGTGTAAAGAGAGAGAGATACAGACAGAGATAGACTGGGAAAGAGGCAGGAAGGTGTAGATATATATATATATATGTACAGAGATGCTAAGATACATGGGCTGATATGGAAATATTGATTCCGAACAACATATTAAAGGACTAAAATTGCATGCACATTCACACACACACACACACACACACACACACACACACACACACACACACACACACACACACACACACACACATATATATATATGGAACCAATGAAAGTCTGTCTCATGCTTATACGCAATGAGACACACTGTCGCCTATGGATGTTGTCTTCAATGTCCACTTTTATATTTACATATGTTCTATCATTGAATTGGAGCATTTTAACCCATAAATATAGCATACCTTAAATTATATTTTATCATATATATATATATATATATATATATATATATATATATATATATATATATATATATATATATATATGTGTGTGTGTGTGTGTGTGTGTGTGTGTGTGTGTGTGTGTGTGTGTGTGTGTTTGTATTTAAGCAGCAATTCTTCTTTCATGCAGATTTCATTAAAAACGACTGACAAGGTATTTTTATTTAGTTTTTTATAAAATTTCTCATACGATCTCATAATGGTTTTTCTTTTCAGATGATAAATTATATAAAAACTGTCCGAATTTTCTTTTTATCCGAGCGCTTTCGGCTATACATTTAGCCATTTTCATATGTATATATATACTTACACCCCCACACACATATATACATGGGATAACTATATATAATTTATTTGTATATCAAGAGAAATTTTCGGGGAAAGAGGTATTACAATGTGAAAAAAATGTCACATTTCCTTCGTTAGAACTTTGTATGACTAATCTTATTTCTACACTGAAGCGACCCAACATGCCCAAGAACTAGAGGCGCTGGTTATTTTAAATCTTCTTTTTCTTCAGTAAATGTATTTTCGGTGATATAATCTACCTTTACTTATATATATATATATATATATATACCGGATGTGCAAAGTAATTTAAACAAAACGAATAATTCCGTTTTTATATACTCGTACATATTAGTACTTCCTATGTTCTTTCCATGAAGTCGTTCCTTGACCACAGATTCTCGATTGGATGTAAATCAGGAGTTTTTCCGGGCCAGTCTATAGTACTTCGATTCGGTCTATGGTAAGGCTTGCCAGCGTGTTCGGACAGCGTTACAATTTTCGTACACTTCCTTGCAGTAACGTCCTTTGAAGACAATCGCCGTAGGACAAGTAATCGACGTTCGAGACAGTAGTTCCTGGGCGGGATAAAAATCTGATGTAATCACGATTGACCCAAACTAATTTCATCATACATCATGAAAACAGATTCATATTACTGCACATCACTGCAAATGACCTTTACCCAGGAAAAAAAAAATAGAAATCGATTACACCATGTAACTCCAGTGGGTCTAAAACTGAAAAATTCTCACTTTCCAAACATCCAAAACACAATTGTTTTATTGTTTTACTTTCTTCTTCTTCATGTGCCATGTATCTTCAGAACGTATGCGATCATGCCTCTCCACAACGTCCTGTTCCTTTTAGCTTTAAATAGTTTTTTTTGTTATTTGTCCTATACCATGTACCGACATCCATTTACTGAAGCTCATTAAGTATAGCCTACGTTGTCTACCTCTGTCTCTCTTGCCTTCAGTCTGTCCCGAGAGTATCAGATTTTCCAACCATTCTTTCCTCGTTATGTGCTCTAGAGACCCCAGCTATCTCTTTCTGATGTTAAGTATAAGTTTCGTTTTTGTTTCCATTTTATCTAAAACTTTGTCGTTGTTCAGATGTTCGGCCCATGATATCCTCAGCATCCTTCTGTAGAACAACATTTCCGTTGCTTCAAGTCACTTCATCTTTGAGGAGATTATTCATCTCTCACTGCTATACAGGAAGACAGATATCACGTAACTGTTCGGTACTCTTTTCCTTGTTTCTAGCGTAGTTAATCAGTAAAAATCCTAGAAGCTTCACAATATATACAACAGAAGTGTGTTACACGTCTTGGGAGTGTATGTTGGTTGACCAGCGTTCAGTCTATATCACGGTTATATTTAGCAGCCCACACCCCACGAGGGCACAAGGCTGAGTTTAACGTGGGTCATCCGAGCCCGTAGGCTCGGCCAAAAAATCCCCATAGAACTCGCATAAATGGGTTCGATACTGTCTATCTCAGCGGACTAGACTCTGCCCTTCGGCACAGCCTCGTCGGGTTCCTCTCTGCCCAAATCAGAGAGTTCGACAGGAGCTGCGAAGAGTCGCAGCCTCGATAGAACAGTCTATATCACTGTTCATATTTAATAGAACCCCCACCCCACCCCACCTACGATGGATGTATGTAGCACAAGACCGCGTTTAACGTGGGTCATCCGAGACCGTAGGCTCGTCCAAAAAATCCCCATAGAACTCGCATAAACGGGTTCCAGTCTTTCTAAATCCCCGGACGAGACTCTGCCGTTCGGCACAGCCCGTCCGAGTTTCTCTCTGTCTGTTATGATCCAGGATAGGACCAAGGAAGAACAACACGAACACAAGAGTAGAAATAACGAAGATATATTACACGGAATAATAATACAAGATGTGGAAGGTGTTAGTATGACAGTCAGTCTGGTTTGGAGTGAACTGCTATCGGCTCGACTAGATTCGTCCCTCTCTCTCTTGAGAGGCGTAGTATACATAGTGTTAGGAAGTGTCATTCTGTAGTTATAGGTAAGGACCCATAATACTGTCCAAAGCAGAGAGTTCAACCGGAGCTGTGAACAGTCACAGCCTCGGTAGAACAGTCTGTATCACTGTTTCCCCGAGGCTTATTTTCCTACTACATTCTATTAAGTGAAATAGTCGACAATAGCTTCATTAGAGGGATGACACCACAACAGAAACCAAGATCACTTATCAGTCCATTGGGTTCTTTTCGGTTAGGGTAGTACGAATATCTCTCTTCAGCTCTGTAATCTGGATCATTGACTTCATCCTCTTCTGAATTGCCGTTCTCTTCTAAAGATCACTGCTCTCTTTTGAGGCGTGTGTACGGAAGTTCTGGGCAGTGTGGTACTGGGCGATGGATGAGAGAAGGTCTGGATATATGATAGCAAGCACATTCTTGGTAGCTCGACGTCTGCAGGGTGCACCATGAAGAAGAATCAATAGGTTCAGGGATCATTTGGTTCCCTGCCAATTTTTCGCATCGCAAATTCATGGCTCTATTTCCCTTCTGTAATATTCCGTATCTTCATGGTTCTCGCTAGGAATTCAATATAGAAAATAACCATGATGTTGTGGACACTAATGCTCGATTGCTGAAATATATTATAATACAGGTTTAAAATAATATATATATATATATATATATATATATATGTGTGTGTGTGTGTGTGTGTGTGTGTGTGCCCAATCTTTAAAAAATTATATATATATATATATATATATATATATATGATGAACTCTCCCGTCGGTTTCAACGTATGAGGTTCCGACAACTGTGCTTATTCAACTCTGTGTGTAAGTCGCAAGTGACATTTCAGTCCTGCCAGTGATT
>OZ038488.1:28553785-28591285 GCA_964036315.1 Acanthosepion esculentum
TACTGATGGATTAAGGATAGGGGGGCTAAAAATGCAAATCGATCATTGAAAATTGTTTCATAGAAAAAGAGAGAAAAATTCGAAACTTGAAGGGACATGAGAGAAAGAGATTTAGTGTGCTTCCTTTTCGCAGTACCCCTGGCGGTTCTTCAACTCAAAACACGAGTTCCGGTTATATTATCATTTTTTAATAATATATAATTTAAGGCATTAGCATAGCGTATAAGTAAAATCACTCCAAAATATAGACGTCTCCAATTTCATCGCAGGAATCTGACACCTGAATAAAAAACGTGATGAAATATTTATAAAAAGTTTTTTGTCCATTTTTTTTTCTGAATTTATCAAGTCAGGTTTGACAAATAATATACTTCAAAACCAGACTATATTATACACAATTAATTATTCATAAAAAAGAATCACGACAGTGTAATTCTATGCCAAACTTGCTCGATTTTTAAATTTGGTTATACCTATGTTTACACTTTAGCATATGGATGTATTTTCCTGTGTCCTTTACCCCGTTTTTCCCTTTGTATAACGTGGTGTTTTGCAGTATATTTCGATTAGACATTTGGTCATTTACTCCCTATTTCTTGTGTAAACCAGACAACACAAACACATAGACACACACACGCAAGGGCTGGCACCATTATAGTGTCTTTTTGTTTCATACACAGACAGATTATACATCCCGACTTCCTATGTTATTGTTGCTTCACTTAACAATATATTAAAAGGAAAAATGAATTCATAGTCAAGATTTAAAGCTAGAAAATTTAACAGTAAATGTATTCTTTAATTTTTTTCATGTTTATTTCCAAGTTCCTTAATTGTATATTCGATAATTCAGCTCGAACTTTCTTATCCTGACTTATCCTATGAGAAGTATATTCACTTTTTCTTATCTGACAGGAATACTTGTAACTTGCTACCAATTTTCTCGTTTGCTAGACAAATTATTTTCGATACTTATGACAATATACAGCTAAGCTTATTTATAAATACTGAACAGACATTTGCTAAATTACTTTACCTAGTAATTCATAGTCAAGTTAACGTTTAAAATAGTCAACAGGTGAAAGTAAAACAATTTGAAAAGCTCGTAGAAAAATAATATATTAGGTTCATTTCCTAAGATCATCGTTTCTCAAAGGAAATGTTGGAAACGACTTGTTAGAGAAATAAAAACCTTTCCATCGCTGAAGTCCACAAAAATTTAGATTTTAACATTCTTCTTGGATTTTACAATATATAATATACGAAATCAAGAGATACGTTCAAAAGTATATTCTTTCATATCTATATCTATACCTATATATAGAGTGTTCATAAAGTTCGTGTTTAATCTAAAAAAAATTATAACTTTATTTGTATTTGCGATAGAAATAATCTGTAAAAAATGGTATGAAGTTTAATGTACCTAGTTTTAAGTACAGCTAAAATAACTAATGTGATTTCAGGCATTACTGTAAATCAGTTGGCAAATGTTTTCCGTGAACTGCAAAATCGTATTACCCATTGTATTGCTAATGATGGAGGACATCTGGAAACTTTTAATAAAATTTCAATAAAACCTTAAAAATATAGATTACTTCTTTCTAATCCTTTTTAGAGATTATTTCTAATGCAAATACAAATAAAGTTATAATTTTAATTATGGACACCCTTTATATAGGGTGTATCAAGAATACGTTTACAAACATTGGGAGAGATTTCCTCACAGCAAAACAAGGACAAAAGTCCATATAAACTTATGTCCTCAAATCCTGAATTGATATTAGAAGGTTGGTTGTTTGGGGTTTTATGGCATATCAACCACTATGGGTTATTTAATGCCAGATCCAGTATTTACTAAATATATCAAAAACGTATAGCTGGCAACATCATTGTTTCAAAAATGTATAGCTGGCAACATCATTGTTTCAAAAGCGTATAGCTGGAAACATCATTGTTTCAAAAATGTATAGCTGGCAACATCATTGTTTCAAAAGCGTATAGCTGGAAACATCATTGTTTCAAAAACTGGCAACATCATTGTTTCAAAAACTGGCAACATCATTGTTTCGAAAAAGTATAGTTGGCAACATCATTGTTTCAATGTGCTGGAAAAGACCTCAAAGTTCACTATTTTCCCATAGCTGGGACCCCAACAGGTGCTACCACCCCGGGTCACAGTGGACCTGGGAACACCAGCAATTAAGAGGCGGTTCCACGCCTCCTCAAAACCTCCTGATCAGAGGCCTTGCTGTTTGATGCAGTTTAACGTCGTACCCAGGACGGATATTAGAAGGTTTCAAAAGAGTATAAATAGAAAAGATTTTACTCATACTGATCCAAACAAGCACAAGGAACGACATATTTTTTGTTTACATAGGCTGGGCCGATATAATTTGCTATATAAAGTTTCAAGAACTCTAAAGTATTGGGCATAGCGAGCTCTATGTAAAACAGAAAAATGTGTCATCATATTCGTCGGCATACTCTGGTTTGTTCAGTAAGTGTTGCCCAATGGACCAGTCGTGCACAGATTGGTTGGTCCTCAATGGACGACCCCGACTGCTGGATAGTACACAGAACATATGCAAAATATAAAATATGAAAGTGGACACTAAGGTAAACACCAAGAGGAGATAGACACTTTCTCTTTTATTTATTATATTCTAAATAGTTATCAGAAGATTGTACTTCTTTTCTCTCTGTGATGGGTTTGCCATGATTAGTCAGGTTTTCAGGCTGAAACATGCTATGCAGTGTGTAAATTTGGGGATAGTGTGGAGGGCCATTAAGTACAAGAAAAGATATTCGATTTCTACCTTCAAAATTGTGTGAAGTGCGTCTAATGCATCGGAGGATTTTATAAGCAGCGAAATACAGTACTTATTAAGTATGTCTATATTTCTGAGATGATGTATTATGTACACTATTTACATTATTCGGACTATTGTCCTCATCTTTGTCGCCATATTTATTACTACGTTTCGGTCGTTGTCCGCTACGGCCTTCTTCAGGTGGTTGGAATGTCGAAATGAACCACCTGAAGAAGGCCGGAGCGTACAACGGCCGAAACGTTGTAATACATATGGCGACAAGGATGAGGACAATAGTCCGAATAATGTAAATTGTGTACTTATTAAGTCATTTAAATATGTGTTATCAGTAACGACAATGGAGCCAAGGATAACATTCTCTTGTCCTTTTCGATGTGTTGAGATATTTTGTGTTTAGAATAAAATGTAATATATTTTAAAATATCAGATTTAATTTTTTTTTTCAGAAAAAATCTATAAAACGCGAATGTAGCTTTTTTTCAAAACATTGCTTTTAAAATAAGCAGGCGTATGCGTTTTATACAATGGTGCTTCTTGAAAATACGGTAGCAAATCTTCCTCACGCTGAACATCGGTGAATATATCTTTAACATCCTTTCTTTCAACGACTTGCTATTCTGCTGTTCTTTACTTATGTTAATAAATGTCAGTATTCCTTATTATAGACGTATGCTGCGATCCACTTTATTTCCCTATAATATTTCTTTTTTCTTTTTCTTTTTTTGTCTTGGCCTGGAAGCGTTCGATCTTAATTAAAATGAAACATGTTATCGGAAAAAAGTGCGATATTACAATTTACAGAAGGCCTTCTTTCCTATTCTTCTTCTTTATCAATTGCTGTGCACGCAATGCTCAAAAGATCCTGTGAGCAAGATCTAATTGGAAATATGAATCTGCCAACAATAAGAGAATTCGCAAATAAACACGTAAATGCAAATCCTCCTTTTAAAATCCTCTATTACGACATCACCAAACCATAGATTATGCGTGTTCCTTTCAAACATTCCTACTCAAGCTGACCTCATTCTAGTAGACCTTGCCCGTTACATTTATTTCCAGACTGGGCACCTCGGCCTGGTGTAATGGTTAGCAAGCTTGTCTCGCTGAATAGTGAGTTCGATCCTCACTGGGTGCTCCACATTCTCAGCCGTGTGCCTCATCTAAGCTACGCTTAGAAAATCATATTAAGAGCACCCCGAGGAGGTGAAATGGTTAGCAACCTTGTATCGCTAGCACAATTACGAATGAGTAGTGAGTTTGATTCTCACATTCGGACTTGTGCCATATCTAAGCTACGCTTGGAATATCGGTACATTTATTTCAACGTAAATTTCGGAAGAATTAACTTTATCTTTTAAAGATATTTGAATTTTGTCATTCCAGCATAAATCTAAACCGTTTTATTCCAATGTCACATTTCTTGCTTTCGATCTTTCCAAATATCTACAAAAATATTATCCATGTTTTAATTCTTCGCAGAAGATCAGCGATTATGGCTCTCCATAACTTTCTCTCATTTGTTGTTCTTAGTAATTGGTTGCTCTTCACCAACGCTCTTTGTCCCTGTTCAGTCACAGACAAATTAAGCAGGTTAGTCACAGTACGGACAGTGCGACACTGGGATTCGAAGAAGTATTGACATAGCCAAAGACGCATTCCAAAAGCTAAGCAGAGTATTACGAGACAGGAAAGTATCGTTGGAAACAAAGAAAAGAGTACTGAATTGCTACCTGATATCTGTCTATCTGTATGGCAATGAATGCTGAACAATCAACTCAAAGATGAAGAAGAGACTCGAAGCACCGGAAGTGTGGTTCTATAGAAGGACGCTAAACTTACAATAGGCCGAGCATATGAGCAAGGCCAAGGTTTTGGAGAGAATGGAAACAAAGCGGAAACTAATACACCAGGAAGAGGCAGCTGAAATTTCTGGGACAAGTAATGAGAAAGAACGGCTTGAAAAATCTGATACTCACAGTGCGGCTAGAGGAAATGAGAGACAGGGGAGCACAACGAATGACATACGTAATAGGCTTGAGCAAGTGGATGACGGAAAAGAGTCTGGGAGAAGTAACAAAAAGTCAAAGCTTATTAAGAGCTACAAGGGACAGGAGGAGGAGGAGGAGGAGGGACATGATCGCCTACGTCCTGAAGGGACACGGTACATAAAAGAAGTTACGGTCTACACTTGCTTACCTATCCTTTATTAAGTTCTGGGATTCTTAAAATAACATATTCTTTTCCCATTATAAACAAGAGAAATATAAATTGTCCCTTTCTGATTGTCGTTCCTATTTGTTTCAAAACTACTTCATTGCTCAAATTTTCTGCTCATCATATTCTTCGTATACTTCGGTTGAGTTACAACTCTGTCGCTCTGTGAGAAAACTGTTCGGCATTAACTTAAAGGAGATTGGCAATTGCATAGCGGTAAAACAATTCTTCTAACGAACTGTTATTGTGTGTTAACACTTTGCTTAGCTTATCTAATCAATCTTTACTTCTATTCCCCTTCGGATTTCGGCATCACATTTTCCGTCGTCTCTTTCCATATTAAACAGATATTTCCCTTTCCATATATCCTTTGATTTTACGTCACTAAAACTTGTGCTGATACTTTGTTTTCTGCTTTGGGCAACTCGAGGCTTGTCTCGCTAGAACAATTACGACTGAGTAGTGAGTTCGATCGTCACTGGGTGCCGTTACATTTGGCCTTGTGCCAAATCTAAGCTATGCTTGTAAAATCACTACATTATTGTCTGATTTTTGCAGACAAACTTGTATTCTGTCTTCTCACAATTCAAAAGATCTTTCAACTTGCATTCCATTAATATATTTAATAAAAACATTTCACTTTGTTCTCCGTTTTTGCTGATGGTGATACATTCCACCATGTTACAGTTATAGCGTTAGTCCTTTCTTCTTGCGTTCCATTACTATATTTAATAAATATTTTTCACTTTGTTCTCCGTTTTTGCTGATGGCGATACATTCTGCTATGTTACAGTTATATAGTTAGTCCTTCCTTCTTTCTTTCCATTACTATATTTAATAAATATTTTTCACTTGTATTCCGTTTTTGCAGATGGCGATACATTCTTCCATTTTTTAGTTATATCGTTAGTCCATTCTTCTTAGTTTCCATTATAATATTTAATTTTTAAAAATCACTTTGTTCTCCGTTTTTGCTGTTGGCGATACATTCCACCATGTTACAGTTATATAGTTAGTCCTTTATTCTTTCTTTCCATTACTATATTTAATAAAAAGATTTCACTTTGTTCTCCGTTTTTGCTGATGGCGATACATTCCGCCATATTACAGTTTTATCGTTAGTCCTTTCTTCTTTCTTTCCATTACGATATTTAATAAAAAAAAATTCAATTTGTTCTCCGTTTTTGCTGATGGCGATACAATCTTCAATGTTACAGGTATATCGTTAGTCCGTTTTTCTTGCTTTCTATTATTATATTTAATAAATATTCTTCACTTTGTTCTCCGTTTTTGCGGATGGCTATACATTCCCCCATGTTACAGTTATATCGTTAGTCCTTTCTTCTTGCTTTCCATTACTATATTTAATAATATTTTTCACTAATTCTCCGTTTTTCCTGATGGCTATACATTCCGCCATGTTACAGTTATATCGTTAGTTCTTTCTTCTTGCTTTCCATTAATAAACAGTTTTCATCTTGTTCTCCCTTTTTGTTGACGGCGATACATTCCACCATGTTACAGTTATATAGTTCTTCTTTTTTTTTTGCTTTCCATTACTTTAATTAATAAATATTTTTTCACTTTATTCTGTTTTTTTTTTTGCTGATGGCCATGCAGTCTCTCTTCTTACAGTTAAATAATTAGTCCTTTCTTCTATATCTCCGTTACTATATTTGTCCTCTGTTTCATTGCTGACAACCATGCATTCTGTCTTCTTGTATTTAAATAGACCTTTATTCTTGCTTTCCAATACTATATTTTTTAGTTTATTTTATCTTTCTTCTCTGTTTTTTTTTAGACCTTGCAGTATATATTCTTAGAGATAAAAATTTAATCCTTTCTGCTTTCTTTCCATAACTGCATATTTCTTAATTTTTTTCAATTTGTTTTCTTTTTCTTTTTTTCTAACTAACATGCCTTATGTCTTTATACAAAATAAATTATTTAACCCTTACTTCTTGTTCTCCATTATTCCATTTTAAAAGAATCGTTCATTTTGTTTTTGTTTACGACCATGCAGTATATCTTCTTATAGTTAAATAGTCCTTTCTTCTATCTTTACCTTATTAACTTGTCTAAGAATTAATTTAGTTTCCATTTTGAGTTTGCTATCGGCACTGTCGTCCGCGTATCTTTTTTTGTTATGATTATCCTGGACGATATATATTTTGGCTTTGTCTGTATTTAGCGGTAGTTTTGCAGCTGCAAACAGAATCATAAATATAATATATTTTACATTACACTAATGGTTTTATACTGAAATTTTCTTTCGCTGATAATTTCATATATACACATGTAATCGTTTAGTAGTCAAATAATACAACAACTGATGATAAATATGAAGATATCTTTTAAAATAACATTATTTTATAATGATAATCTACGATGTAGGAGCGAATGTGAGTAGAGTTTAAACATTGAACGAGATATCGTTTTTTTTTTTTTTTTGCATTTATAGATAAATATCTGACAACATGGAGTCTGGCAGGAAGTTCCGTACAGTAGAAAGGTGTGTCATTTGATTCCTCCATACAATAAAAATAGCACATACTAACAATCATTAACGCTTGCTGAATTTGTAAGAAGACCAAGACATTTATGTAAACCCAGTTAAGCGTCCTGGAATGTATTTCAACAATGTCGAAATAGGCGGGAATGATAATCTACAAAACGATGATAAATAAACGGTTTCATGTAATACAGTAAAATTCAGCAGATATTAAAATTTCTCGTGTAGCGAATTAAATCCAATTTATTTTATGCCGACTAGCATGCTAACTATGTATAATTTAACTGTATCTTGTAGGACAGAAAAGTTAATTGTGACATGTAGGAAAGAACTTTAAATGTGTCATAAAGACAGATATTAATGGTGTCATGTATGGCAGAAATTTAACTGCATTATGTAACACAGAAATTGAACTCTGTCGTGTGAGTCAGAAATAGAATTGTGTCATGTCGGACAGAAATGTAAGCGTATGGCCCAGGTTAGATATCTAACGGTGTCATCAAAGCAAACACTTATCTGTATCATATGAAATAAAACTGTATTATTTAGGAGAGAAAAAAACTGTTCCAAGTAGAACATAAATTGAACTGTGTTATGTAGCACGGAATTTTAACTGTGTAATGTGGACTATAAATGTAGCTGTGTCATGTAGGAAAGAACTGTAACTCTCATATAGGAAAGAAATGTAACTGCGTCATGTAGGGATGAAATGTAGCTGCGTCATGTGGGCTAGAAATAGAATTGTGTCATGTAGGCAAGAAATATAGTAATTGTTTCATGCAGGGAAGAAATGTAACTTGTCATGTAAGGAAGAAATGAAACTGTGTCATGTAGGAAGGAAATGTAATTATTTCATGTAGGGAAAAATGTAACAATCATGTAAGGTAGAAATATTGTGTCATGTAGAAAAGAAATGTAACTGCGTCATGTAGGGAAGAAATGTAACTGCCTCATGTGGGCTAGAAATGTATTTGTGTCATGTAGGCAAGAACTATAGTAATTGTTTCATGTAGGGAAAAATGTAACAGTCATGTAAGGTAGAAATAGAATTGTGTCATTTAGGGAAAAATGTAACTATGTCATGTGGGCTAGAAATAGATGTGTGTGATGTAGGCAAGAAATATAGTAATTGCTTGATGTAGGGAAGAAATGTAACTTGACATGTAAGGATGAAATATAACTATGCCATGTAGGAAGGAAATGAATTTTTTTCTTGTAGAGAAAAATGTAACAGTCATGTAAGGTAGAATTATAGTGTCATGTACGGAAGAAATGTAATTTTGTCATGTCGGGAAGAAATGCAACTGCGTCATGTGGGTTAGAAATAAGATTGGTGTCATGTAGGAAAGAAAAGTAGTATTTGTTTCATGTAGGGAAGAAAGGTAATTTGTCAAATAGGGAAGAAATGTAACTGTGTCATGTGGGCTAGAAATAGAATTGTGTCATGTAGGCAAGAAAAGTAGTAATTATTCATGTAGGGAAGAAATGTAATTTCTCATATAGGGAATAAATGTAACTGTGTCATGTGGGTTGAAAATATAATTGGGTCATGTAGGTAAGACATGTAGTAATTGTTTCATGTAGGCAAGCAATGTAATTTGACAAATAGGGAAGAAATGTAACTGTGTCATGTGGACTAGAAATAGAATTGTGTCATGTAGGCAAGAAATGTATTAATTGTTTCATGTAGGGAAGAAATGTAATTTGTCAAATAAGGAAGAAATGTGTCTGTGTGATGTGGGCTAGAAATAGAATTGTGTCATGTAGGCAAGATATGTAGTAATTGTTTCATGTAGTGAAGAAATGTAATTTGTCATACAGGGAAGAAATGTAATGTGTCATGTAGGGAGGAAATTAAATTGTTTCACGAAGGGAAAATGTAACAGTCATATAAGGTAGAAATATAATCGTATTATGTAGGGAAGAAATGTAACTGTGTCAAGTGGACTTGAAATGTAACTGTGCTATATCAGGAAAGAAAAGTATATGTTATGTAAGGTAGAAATGTAATTGTGTTATGTCAGAACGAAATGTAACTGTGTCACGCAGGGCAGGAATTTAATGGAGTAAGATGTGAAATATAGTAAGTTATTACGGTACGTGTGACACAGAAATTATTTGTTATACTAGAATTGACCCAATGCAAAACAATAGAGCTACTCATGTTTGAGGGTAAGAGTGAAATTAGTAACAATAAATGATATGTGTGATATAAATGGAAGACAACTTGATATCTAGTGCAGAAGATAGTGAAAATCGGTGATAGATAAGCCTTAACCCTGGACTGTAGGAGGTTAAGATTATCATGTCCAGAGAATCGCCCACGGTGCGAGTGTGTTCCACAAAATGGTACCGCTGAGGAAAAAAAGCTCTCCGAGATGAAAGTTCGAAAATCTTCACCACTAATTGAAAGATGCATAGAAATAACCAATTTTTTTTTTTTAAAGTAAACACTTTTTAGACAGAAAATGTTTAGAAATTGTGTTGAGACCACGTAAAAGCAAGTTGACCACGTTTTGTAAAATAAAATCTCTTCTGTAAGCCAATACCCAAGAATTTCCACTTAACTGAAGCGACTGTGATGTGTTGCTACCAATGGACGTTATAAATAGTATATTCAAAATATTTGAGTGACGATGAAGTTGCAAGGAAAACAGAAATGACACTCTAACTTTAACGTACAGCCAGATAAACACGGTTTAAATTTCCCGGATGGATAATGGGAAAATTATGCGTACAAACACACAAGATATATTAAAGACAATATAATCAATCGGAGACAGTAGTAAGATACTGTGTGAATGGATAAGTGAACGAGGACAAAGAGTTTTGGTAAAGGTTACAAAAATATTTACAGCATCGTTAGAATGTCGTTGACTGCCATGATCAATCACCCCATGAAAGAACTTGGTATATAAAAGAATAACAAATTTATTTTTTGTAGATATTTTAAAGCATCAAATATAAAAGATGTGAAATTGAATGAATCGATTTCAACTCATGCAGTACTGACAAAGTTCACATATCTCCAAGTGATAATCCTGCTTTTGCACGGAATTCGTGCTCGGAATAAAGTCAGGGTTATATCCACTTGAAACAATTCAACTTTAGCTGCACAATTATTAAGATGTAATAAATAGTGACAGTATGCGAGAACAGTGTAGTCTCGATGAATAGTAACTCTGTCCAGAAATACGGCCACGCCATATTGAAACACCGTTTCCTGCATGATCACGGAAGTTAAGCAACGTTAAGCCTGATCAGTACCTGAATGTGTGAGAATACCAGGTGCCGTATACTTGGATATGTGTTTGGTTCGGTAATGTTAATCGGAAGGTCGAGTTTCAATTCCCGCCGGGTTCGTTATAACCATTTACACAAAATACCATTGGGAAATATATGAATCTATCTCATCTCCCTCACCAAATATGTGTTAATTAATAAGACATATCCCTAAACCGTTATCATCTCACCCCACCACCAAAAATTTCTTACAGTCAGAAAAATATTTTCTGGAATAAATAACTTGCAATTGTCTGAGAATCCGTAGAAATAAAAATCAATCTATCCTAAATACATCCAACGGTTACTGTTGTGCACGCTGCGTGTCATATAAACATGTAGGAGGCATTACTTCCGGAGCGAGTTTTGGTAATTAATTAAATATTCATTTTGAACGCTGCATAGCGGTCTTGAAATAATTAATGTTCAACATCCGTTGCTTCGATAGGCGTTCTCATATACAAAGACACATTTTCGTAAATGGATGCGAGCTTGCGAGATCATTCCCGGTTTCGACAAACTTCTTTTTCTTTGCCCCTCCCATCGCCGCTAAACGTTCTATCAGAGCAGTGATCTAATTTTGGGAGTTGGATCAATAAACTCTCATTAGGTTCTGCGCATTTTCGATTCGTTTTGCAGTTGGATTCGTGAAATAAAATAAAGATTAAAGATTAAGAACGTAAGTTTTGTTTTGAATCGGTAAATGGTTTATAAATCTATTTCTTGATCGCAGAAGCTCAAGTCAATGCAATTGTGTATAAACGTGTCGAATAACGAAAATACTTTTCTTTCTTTTTTTATTCATTTCCATTGATTTCAATACTTAATGATCGCTCATTTAATCAAGAGTTATGTCCCCTGTATATTCGGTGGCACACAGCACATATCTGCAGAACTCACACACACTTGTAGCTTTGTCTGTGTCCGTTTCTATTTGATTGCATGAGTGTATCTGTGTGTTTAATAAATGTAAAAAATGCTATTACGTGGATTCATCTATTGAATGTTCGTATTTAGTTAGCTAAGGAGGGTAACTCAGTACAAAAGAAAGTTTAAATCCCGTTTCTCCATCTGAATGATTCGTATTCTACGGCTTATCCACCTTTTGTAGGTCATTTAAAGCCAGAAGATATTTTTTAGATTTGAAGATTTTTTTGAGATATTAATGATTTAGCGATACAAGTCTTACTTATTAACCCATAGCTGGGGAGGAGAAAAGTTGGATTAATACATTTTGCAAGGCTGTGAATATAACTAATGCAACATGAATTTGAACTCGGCTCTAAGATTAACAATTTCGAGCCATTATCCATTACACCAGTCGCACATCTAAATTTTCAGCACTGATGTTTCCAGTTGTTTTCTGAGTCCTAAAGTAAGTGTTTTCATTATTCCTTTTAAATATTCATTAAGCTTTACATCACATACATACCCAAGCTTACAGTACCTGACATTCATGATTTTGGTCTATTTGGCTTTCTAACCGCCTCAATTCTTGATATGGATGCGATGATTTTCGAAAATTGAACGAATGATCTTATTTTCGAATCCGGCAATTCGTCTCGAACGGATGGTTGCACAAGCATATTTCGAATACCCGTTTACATCACAAAACATAGCTACTTTACGGAATTGAGATCCACTGAGTGTGAAAGTCAGATTTAAAAAAAAGAGTTATTGTAGTATTTTATAACAGAGATAATCGTCTGTGGATCTCGCTTCAATAGTGTATTCGTTAGTTTATTAAATCCATGTAACTTCTGGACGTAGAAGATCATGGCTCTTCACAGATAACTTTTCCATATGAACAGCGAAATATTATACATTTTTACGAATATCGTTGTGTACCTCCCTGTTGTTTTTTTTTCCACGGTTTGAAAATCAAAGTGTGTTTTCACTTAGACTGCATGCCCACCAAGATTAGTGAATCCAGTCTATTTAGACTATAGCTTGAAAAGAAGAGGTATGCGCAAATTGAAAGTCAAAGTGTCGGCAGGAATTTGATCTCAGCTACTTGATCCCAGTTTTGTGTCGATCGCAGCTACGCTAACAGCAAATGCATTTGTATACTCGAGATGATAACAGAACGCGTTACATTCGAAGTCGTGTGTTCTGGTTCACGAACATGCACTTATAATTTAAGAAAATTAAATAATAACTATATGGGTAGATTCTGGATGTTTGTACCGTGGGTGACAGAACATTCAGCCCTGAATAGAGTCCTGAAGCTGCGTCCACGAAAGAATGCAAGATGCTAAGTCACAAGAAGGATAATATATTTAAAATGAGCTTAGGTTATCCTAGCTTTTGTTTTTAATTTTATATCACTGATAATCAGGTGTGTTCTCCAGATTATATTAATGTATGCGTGTGTGCGTTTGTGTTACCAAGCACTTCCTCCGCTCCCACTGTTGCGATTTCAATGATTCATTGCCCATTCAAAAAGTCCTAGAAAAGTGAGGCGCAGGGAACGATTTTCGTTGATCTCAGATTCTATTTTCCTATCTTTACACTATATTAATCTAATCTTATGAATTGTCCCCTGCTCTCTCACTCATGAAATAAAAATTATTGTTTTTACGGAAAATAATGATCTACGTACATCAAATCGTCTTAAAATTAAGTGACAGCAGAAAAATTATCTTTGAACTTTGAAAAGGTAAGCTTAAACATTAATTCAATACATAAATGCAGCGATCAAGTTTCAGTTTTTCTGTAGTTTATTGATGCCTATCATATCTACTCCTCCGTATCTATTGTGATGTTCAAATCAAGAGTTCGTCACAAGAGCTAGCTTAGATGTCACTCGATAGGGCGGCTTTTAAGCTAGCTTAAAATTTTAGCTAGCTTAAAATTTTAGCTAGCTTAAAATTTTAATGTGTATAAAAGTGCGACGTCTTCGCCGGTGCAGCGCGTCAAGCAGGCATTTCGCTTCCGATAATGCCTAACCCTTTATAATTGCTAACAAGTTTTTCTTGAGTGCAAATGCCTGCGCGGACACAATTTTGTATGACGAGAATTTGATTAGAAGACATAAAGGGTTTAATTTCATTTAAAAGATATCATTTCGGTCGCAACACATTCTTCTCTGAGAAGAAATAGTTGGGCTTGTCCAAGGGCTTTAGATCTGCTTCTTTTATGTGCCGTGTCCCTTCAGAACGTAGGCGATTATGGCTCTCCACTACTTTCTGTCCTTTTTAGTTCTCAGTAAGTTTTGTCTTTTTGTTATTTCTTCCAGACCCTGTTCTGCCATTCACTTGCTTAAACCCGTTAAGTGTGTCACGCGTTGCTTTCCCTTGTCCCTCTTTCCCTCTATCCGATCTGAGCTAAAATTTCTCATTTATCTATATAGATTCCATAATATAGGTTTTACTTAATTAGCTTGTTATGTTTCTCTAACTCTTCAAATGTTGTATCTGTAATTAATTCTAATTTCTATTTTCCCATCTTTACACTATATTAATTTCATCTTATATATTCTCTCCTCTTCTGTCACCCATGAAATGAAAATAATTGTTTTTACAGAAAGTAAGGATCTACATACGTCAAATTGTCTTTAAATTAAGTGGCAGCAGAAGAATTATCATTGAACTTTTAAAAGGCAAGCTTAAACCTTAATTCAATACCGAAATACAGCGATCAATTTTGAGTTTTCTGTAGTTTATTGATGCCTATTATATCTACACCTCCCTATCTATTGTGATAATGGTCAAAGCAAGAATCCGCCACAGGAGCTAGTTTAAATGCCACTCGATAGACCGGCTTTTAAGCTAGTAGCAAATAATATATATATAAGTATATATATATATATATATATATTTAAAGACATTTATATTATGTTTAACGTTCTTTTTATAGATACATGTATTTAAGCAAATGCTCTGTTTTATAATAAACAGTATTACTACTTATTATAAAACAGAGCATTTGCTTAAATACATGTATCTATAAAAAGAACGTTAAACATAATATAAATGTCTTTAAATAAATTGTCGGACAATGTCCAATTCTAAAATATATATATATATATATATATGAGCGCTTGAGTGTGTGTGCATTTGTGTGCGCGTGCCACTGTGTGTGTGTGTGTGTGTGTGTGTGTTGGGTATTCGATGAAAAGAAAATACGTGAGTGGCATTGATGTCTTCGAAGATGGCTAGTCGACCAGTATAGAGTCTTTGGTACTTCAGAACCTGTTAGGATGGTATGGTTGGTCATGTTATCACGATGAAAGTTGATCTCAAGGCAGTTTCCGTACTGTGAGTTGGCTGACAGGAAAAAAAAAAGAACAGCGCACAAACTAAAAGTGAGGGTCTAAATATTTCACGGGGAACAGATTATAGAAGGAAAACATCATGCAAAAGGAATGTAAAAATCTCGCCCTAGATGGTGGAGGAAATAAATAATTCTTGTTGTGTTGAGAATGAAAAACGGAAGAGACGAGATCGTAAGATTCTTGATGCGATTTCCCCACGTGAATATTGCCTACTGTTTGATGTCATGTCTCAAAATAATCCAAAGCACTGCACACGCACGCATACACTGGCGCTATTCAGTTCAAGCCATGCTTTGTTTCTATTTGCAGGGCGGATGAAAAAGAACGCTCCTCAGTTGTTTGGTTAAAACGTCATATGAAAGTTTAGCGTAATATTAATATATCAAGACGTCCAATCTTGTCACATCTGAGCAAGTGAATGTAAGACCGTAGCAGGACTAAAAAAAATCACATCTACCTATATCTGAGAATAACTCAAGCGATGACATTAATCGCAGACTAATTTCAACCAACCAACACACACACACACACACACACGCACAAATATATATATATATATATATATATATATATATATATATATATATATATATATATATATATACGCACCCATCTATTTCGATGGCACATATTTCAGTTGAAGACATTTGTTTCAGAAGAACAGATAAGGGAGGAATGGAGGCTATCGTGCCAAGAACTACACATGTTTGAATTCAAAGTATTTGTCTTTGCCTGGCCTCGCATCCACCCATAAAAATAGTGGACAATCAGCGTTATTGAATACATTCATGGCAGGAAAAAATGAAACAGATTCGACAGTAATTAAAACGAGGTTCGAAGTTTTCATTTACAGTGATCGCCATTACCTTATACACACATCAAAATGCAGCGTACAAAAGAAGGGATTATTCTCCTTACGTAAGCTCAACTGGGGCAATTTCATCCCAAAGACCGCTGCTTTCTGGAAGAGGATCACGACAGGGTGTTTTCTTCATCACTACACTCTTGACTTCTTGAAGTCTAAGGTTAACCGTCATCTTTCCTATATGATTTCATGAACTGCATTTCTTGCCTTTTCTCATACAACACCGCCCTATAACCCTCTACATCGAGTGGTTATTTGTCCTTTTATTGGGTGAAGAAGAGTATTTCAACATTACTTGGCAGTCATTTTATTATTTATACACTTCTAGCATACCCGATCCCTCGTATGTGTGGTCTACGGCCAATTTTTGATCGAGGCTACGAGCTCGGAAATCCCCCACATCAAATCTGGCGTTGTGCCGCATCCTACCGCGTGGGGAGGCAGATCAATAGTGTAATATGCTGTCTAAGTAGTCCAACACTAGCAGTGGTTTACTTACTTCACGCCGCTGGCGAGTATTGTATTTGTTTCATTTCCAACCTCCAGTTTAGTTATTCCTCATTCAGTGACCTTTTTTGGTTACACCAATTTTATAGGACGTTTCCCCGTTCACTACAAGCCTGTTCAAGTTTAGAGTTAATCATTAGCTCCCCATCCTATCTGTATAAAATCCCTCTATCTTGAGTGGCATCCGGGTCTTGTATAGACGGAAGCTTACTGTAGAACACATTCATTTACAGTTGAATTGGTTAGTTTTGTTATATTAATCCCCTAACTGATTGTTCGATGTATTTCACATTCATTAGGAATGGGTTAATTAGGTGACACTATGAATACGTTATTAAACATGTCTATCCGGTAATATAGTGATGTTGGATATTTCCTATGTAAATTCAGTAATGTTATCAATCATTAAATTATATAATACTGTCAACATCTATGTCAACCTTTCCTGTTGCTTAATTATTTATCAGCTTGTCTTTTACTGTCATCCGATTTCAGTTTCAGGAAGATGTTCATGCTTTTTCCGCATTCAAATAATTGCAATATAGGAGAGGAACTTATGAACAGAAGTTTTCAAATATCTTCAGACAATAAGTTTAGCAAAGTTTACTATATATTTCCTGAAAAATTGTTGGTGAATTATACACTAAAATTGTTTGAAATAAAAATATACAGCAAATGTTCTTATACCTAATGTAATATAAAGCCCAAGCAAAAGATTTCACGTTAAATATTAGATATAACATTGAAGAATGTAAAATAAAATACTGTAACAGAATAGCGATGTATCAAATTCGGTGACAGGTTGAAAGTCAAATTCTTTTAATGGAAAATACATTCGTCGCATCTCAAAAGAAAGTAAACTCTGTAATCTTAAACAAAACAACAGATGCTTTTGGTTGGTATTCTTTGGGCATTCATTGAAAATAGTGATTTCTATGAATCCAAAATATTTTAACAAAGAGAAAATAATACATACTTTATACAAATATATATACAGGGTGTTCCAAAATGTTTGACCCCATTTCGTAGGCCAATAATTTTGACAATTTTCGTTGCAATGACCTCAAATTTTCTCAGCTTGTGTAGAAACGTTTCAAGTCTTTGTGTGTAACGTCTGGCATTTCTAGCCTTGTCAGGTTAAGAAATGCCGTTCACTTCAAAAGAAAAGGCATTTTGCGTGTTAGAGTATGCTCGGACTCAGTCACCGAAGACAGTGCAGCGTGCCTTCTTCACAAATTTTGCAAAGAAGGCACCAACTACAAAACAAATTAGCACTTGGCACCAGAAATCTCAAGAAAAGGGCTGCTTATGCATACCTAAATCGCCAGGACAGCCATCAACATCAGCAGAGACAGTGGAGCAGGTTCGTGAAGCCTTCCTGCGTAGTCCTCGGAAGAGTGTTAGGAGAGCAAGTGTGGAAACCCACATTCCACAAACAACAGTTTGGCGGATTCTGAGGAAACGATTGCGATTTAAACCTTACAAGCTGCAGCTCGTTCAGGCCTTGAGGGAAGGTGATAAGCGAAAACGTAAAGAATTTTGTGTTGAAATGCTAGATAAACTCGAAGAAGACGATTTCGATGATCGGCTAGTTTTTAGTGATGAAGCCACGTTTCACACGAGTGGCAAAGTTAATAAACATAATGTTCTCATTTGGGGCGAAGAAAATCCTCATGGCACAGTTGAACACGAGAGGGACTCACCAAAAGTTAATGTGTTTTGTGCAATATCCAAGAAAAAAGTTTATGGGCCATTTATCTTCGAAAGAAATGTGAACGGAGATGTTTATCTTCAGATGCTTCAAAATTGGCTAATTGATCAACTCATAGAAAATGAAGACGAAAGTTTCATTTTTCAGCAGGATGGGGCTCCACCTCACTGGAAGCTCACTGTACGAGCCTACCTCACTGAGGTTCTGCCAGAGAGATGGATCGGTCGAGGTAGTGCAGAAGACGATTTGCTTCTGAAATGGCCATCACGATCACCCGACCTTTCTCCGTGTGATTTTTTCCTCTGGGGTTATGTGAAAGGACTAGTCTTCGTACCTCCTCTTCCAGCTAACATTGAAGAACTGAAACAGAGAATTACAGCTGCACTGGAAACTGTTACCGAAGACATGCTACAGCGAGTTTGGCACGAGCTCGATTACCGACTCGACGTGTGCAGAGTCACAGGCGGCGCTCATATTGAACATTTATGAAAATCTGTCATAGAACCAACAAATATTTGTAATTTTCTTTGTACATTTAACCAATAAAACTTATGACCTTCAACATAACGTGTATTTAGTTTCATTAAGATCCATCAAGTAGTTTCCGAGATATGGGCATTTAGAATTGGGTCAACCATTTTGGAACACCCTGTACTTTGTAGGATTTTCAGGTAGTGTGATAGCAGCTCAGAATGAGGTATCGATGAATCATGTTCGAATTCTGATCGAATTATTTCCATTTCCTTTTGAACAAATAACTCTGATATTAATAACAGTTCACCTATTGTCCCCACAACTATGGGTTAAATAACATAATAAACCGAATTCAAGATCGTATATAGCGTTGGAATGAACATGCTAAATGGTAATGAATATTGTTATGAAGTTTGAAATTAACTTTCGCCTGGGGCTTTGACTAAGGTGAGGCCAGCTGGTAAAATATAAATTCGTAATATTTTTCGTCTTTTATGTAGCATATCTTTTCCAGACCTGAGTGATCACGGCACTCCTCAACTTACACGCTTTTTATTAGTTTTGACACTTTCCCGTCATTCTTATTGAAAACGCCATCCATACAAACTAACTCATTAAGAAGGACACATGGCACAGTGGATAAAGGCGTTGGTTAGATTCAGTGACAGACCCAAAGAGTGTGAGTTCAATACCCGGTTAAGGCAGTGGAGAACTTTCAGAGGGAAAATTAGCAGATAACTGATAACTGACATCCATCAAACATGGCACGTGGAACTAGAACAGTCTACCCCAGTGATCGAAATAAATGGTTCGTTCGAAATTCCAACCACCTGAAGAAGGCCGGAGCGTACAACGGCCGAAACGTTGTGACAAATATGGCGACAAAGATGAGGACAATAGTCCGATTAATGTAAATACTGTCATTAAGAAGGCTACATGCTGTCTCCTGCGGTTCTTTTTTTTCTCTTTTTTTTTTGCCCTCTCTGGTATGTAGGTAATAGATAATCCATACCAACTTTCCTTCTTATGTGTCTCTAAAACTTCAGTTTCTTTTTTTTCTTACCTTCTATGCTGACGTGATCTACCCATGGTTTGGCCCAATCGGTTAGGGCGGTAGAATTCGCTGACTGCTCCTCTGCCGTAGAGTAAGATTCCACACACCAGTAGTCCTGGATATGACGATAAGATACATCCAGCAGTAAGGCCTCTGTTCGGGAGATTGGATGTTTTGAAAAGCGTAGAACCACAACATAATTACTGTTATTCCCACATCTACCCTAACCCGGGTGGTAGCAACTCTTATGGACCTAGCTGTAGGCAAATAGTGAACCTTTAAACAAAAATAAAAACTAGGAAAATAGAAAAGTATTTTTTATAGTAACAGTACAAGAAATATTTTTTCATTAAAAATAATACCAACAACAAATTTATTAGTGAAATTACCTGCAAAAATATTTTTATTAAAACAAATTATCAGCAATACATTTTATCTACAAATATTATATATAAAAATATGTTTAGTCTGAAAATATAAAATATAATTGCGTTCATAATATCTGTAGCTGAAGCTATAAAATTATGTTAAAATATTTAGAATTCGGCATTAAATAACCCATAGACGTGTTGATATGTTGCGAAACGAAATCACACTTTTCATGGTATTCTCAAGTCATAGGCAGAACCATTTCTAAGTCGCTTAAATTCTTTTCTTCATCTAAGAGAAGACTGTCCAAATTTCGTTGACATGTTTGTTCCTGGACGGGATTGAGGGGTAATTTTCTTTGGCCTTCTCCACGTTGAATTTATCGAGACACCAGATCCAGCTAGCTAGCTGTTTGCTCTTTATTTCCATCCGTTATTTTGTAGGTATTGTTATCTTTAATACAGTTGGCTAAGCACCATAATCAGCCATAATGGTGTAGTCACCAACAACCCAACAAAAATATTCTTTGCATCATAATTCCAAAAATGTTAAAGGCATTCTCCCACCTCCATATATGGCAATGGATATATGTATTCGTTCTCATACTTGTGCATATTAGGATTGGATTTGACTGGAAGAATGTTGATTCAAAGTCTGTAGTGACGGAAGTATATGGTTCGAAAATTGATCTACTTGTTCAGAATTTACAAAATTACACACACACACACACATATATATATATATATATATATATATATATATATATATATATATATATATATATATATATATATATAAATAAAAATAAAAATAAAAATAAAAATAAAAATAAAAATAAAAGGTTTATCATTTTCAAAGTTGCTGTAATAATTTTGCGCCGTTATGGGTACCACTCACATCTATCTCAAAATCAGTGTTTATGCTGATATTCAAATCGGAATAGTACAATGGCTTCCTGGTTTCTTTTGGACCAAAGCTGTTGAGGCTACCCGTCCCCACTCTCAGAATTTAAAGAGGTAACACCTTGGTGAGGAATAGTTGGATTCATATCTTTAGAAAAAGCATTATCACTTATGCGAATGCAATAAACTCGACAGGATTCGAACTCGGCTCTCCGATTCCTCAATCGGAGCCACTATCCATTACACTACCGTGATTAAATTAATCGTTTGTTTCTGTGTGATTTTTAAAAAAAATACACGATAAATGAAATCATTAACACATTTTAACGGATTATACTAAGGAAATGAGTAAATATTAAGCTACGGGGAATATACAAAATTTTAGCATTTTTCTATCTCTTTCCAAATGTAACGGAAAATTTAAGATGGTAGCCATTTAAGCTGGTCTAGAAAACGAAAATTCACTTTCTGCTTGTGGCATTATTTGCCACCAATTAGGATTCAATAACAGCTGGATTCTTAAAGAAATGATTTACCATGTTTCGTGTTAAAAATCATTAACGACCGGCAGTGGCAGTGACATATTATAACTGATGAAGAATTTTACTCGGGTAGAATGTGAAAAACGGAATTTGGCTATTAGTTCTGGGACAGCGGTAATTATAACTTCAGCGCGTGGGCAACTCGCAGAAACACATGATGTAGACGTTAACCGTTTTCTACGCGATAAAAAAAAACGGTGCAAATCCTACATTAAGAAGGGGTCACGAGTTTTTGTTAGACAGACGCTGGAAGATGATTCGGTCGGATAGAATAGCACAGAGTTGTACTCATGGTCGAACTTCTTACTGTGTAGAATTTAGAGCAAGTTGGGATCCTTCTCCAATAAGCTACTAATTCTGAGTTCCCCTTTGTAAAAGAAACCAACGCCTGATGCGGTGTGATTTAGAGCGGTTACGCACGGAGAGCGTTACAGACCTGCAAGGATTTTTGTACACTTTTAAAGAATGCACATCGACACGCTCAGATTTTCACGGAATCCCATATTTGCTCGACATTGTATTCCAAAACGTAAACGAAGCAATTTCGAAAGAATTATTGCATTTATGTTTAATTCGATGTTTTGAATTGCATTAACCATTATTTTTAGGAGATACCAGAGTGCTAGTGGAGTGGTATCTCTCCACAAAGAGTGACGCAGGTACAAAACGTGATAGTGTTTAATAAGGGTGCGTCTACACAAAAAGAGCATTCACTAAAGATTTTCAAGTAATAAATAAAAATCGAATAAAAATAAATACATTAATTCTTTAGAAATACACATACACATATTCAAATGTAATGTCAATTGACATCTCCAGATGCCCTGACCTATTCCCTGTTCTTTTCTTCACCCTTTCCTCCATCACGCCTCTTTACTCTCGCTCTCACTCTGTAACCCCTTGCGTACTAGTGGCACCCGATTTGCTTGGGGTGGAATGCTTATCATACATACATACATACATACATACATACATACATATATATATATATATATATATATATATATATATATATATATATATATATATATATATATATATACTGAGACAGAAATGCCTCCTGGAACAACTCCCAAATAACGGTAAGACGTTGACTAGATAAAGACACTAATTCAACTCATTGTTCGCCATTATATATGAAGTATTTCTGGAAGGTGTACCTCATATATATATATTTTCAAGAAGGTGTACATCATATATATATATATATATATATATATATATATATATATATATGTTTGTGTGTGTGTGTGTGTGTGTGCGTGCGCGCGCGTCTCTGTGTGTGTGTTCGCGTGCACGTGTTTGTGTGAAATTTAGCTGAAATTTTTAGCTGAAATTTTGCAAACACACAAGCACAAACACACACAGACACAGACACACAAACACACACACACATATACATACAGATATATATATATATATATATATATATATATATATATATATATATATAATTTTCTCATGTTCTTATAATTTTCTTCTATTACAAGTTTGAATAAAAACGTTTGACATGGTACCGCGGTTAATTTTTTATTACATTTTTTTTGTGTTCTCATAATTTTCATCTTTCCGTAAAAACGTATCTCTCTCTCTCTCTCTCTCTCTCTCTCTCTCTCTCTCTCTCATATATATATATATATATATATATATATATATATATATATATATATATATATAAATAAAGTTGTCGAAAGGAATCTTCGATTTTTAGTGACGTTTAGTAACGACCTATTGATCCTCCAAATTATATGTGATCATTGAATGTAGGCCTTTAACAAAATAGCGGTTCTAATTACCAACGTGTTCTGGCACTTACCCATAGCAAGTATCAGTTAGACACGATATAAAATATTTTTGAAGCAGCTGTAGAGTTGAGCATTTGTTTAGGGAATGCATTTGGTTACATTTCCTTCTCAATAAAGTAAAAATTTGCTAAAAAGCATTGCAAATTTCAGTTGTTAATTGGCTCTCATTGAACGTGCAAATGGAAAAATAAAAACAGGCCACGAAGAACGCTTGCGTTTGTGTTAATCAATTCGCAAAACAATGATGACTCGGAGAGCAGTCACGATATATTGAAATTGCAGAAATGAAACAAAATAGAAGAAATCAACATGAAAATGAAGAAAACGTCAATGAAAAAAACAGCAAGAAAGTTGGAATAAAACAGTGTAAGAAAGACAATTTTACGCTATTGATTCTAATTTGGACCTAATTAATTCAACGAATCAATTTCTCCTTTTACCGGAAGTCATCATCTCGACCCGGATACTACGTTTGAATCCCATTCCATTCGAAATTCCTTTCTATTAAAACACGTTCACAGTTATTCCAATATCATGTTTTATTCGATGTGTAACCAATAACAGCAAAGCAGCTCCAATTAGGTTTTACGAAATAGCACGCATACAGTTCATTCTGCGATTGTATGCCGACCGGAAAGTACTACGTCACTAAAGATTTTAACATAATTTAAGAAAGTGCCTGAGAGCAGAAGAGAGAATATTAGAAATTTTGCAGCACTGACAGTTTAAAATAACATTTTTCAAGACTCTACTTGATCGGGATATGTGTCTCAGTTGTTTAGTGCTTCCAGAAATAAGGTCTTGGAGGTGGTTCATTTATTCAAGTTCTCTCCTCTTCATTATTCTAAGAAACAGTTTTTCTCAGATTTTTATTTTAATTTGCTGATCTCATTTTTTATCCACTCAGAAACATCATAATATATTATTATTACTATTATTATTTTCTTTGATTTTTCTTGCACAGATATTTTCTTCAAGGTACCAACCAGAGACCTAAAGTCAGAAATGCCATCATGATATATTTCACTGAGGTAATTTGCGAAAACAACAATCCCTAAGATCACGCGCATATTGCATGCATAAATTCCTTCGCAATATGTAAGCTGTACATGTGAGTACAATTGCTGATAATTCTTTAAGGCTTGTGGACAAGGATGCGTCTTTTCGCCAGAGTCCTTCGCAATATGTGAACTGTACGTCTCGCAAGAGTCCTTCGCAATATATGAGTTGTACTTCTCGCCAGATTCCTACGCAATATGTGAGCTGTACTTCTCGCCAGATTCCTTCGCAATATGTGAACTGTACTTCTCACTAGAGTCCTTCGCAATATGTGAGCTGTACTTCTCGCCAGAGTTTTTCGCAATATGTGAGCTGTACTTCTCGCCAGAGTCCCTCGCAATATGTGATCTGTACTTCTCGCCAGAGTCCCTCGCAATATGTGAGCTGTACTTCTCGCCAGAGTCCTTCGCAATATGTGAGCTGTACTTCTCGCCGGATCCTTCAAAATATGTGGGCTGTAATTCTTGCCAGAGTCCTTCGCAATATGTGAGCTGTACTTGTGTGTACAATTGATGATATTTCTTTAAGGCTTGGGGACAAGGATGCGTCTTTTCGCCAGAATCCTTCGCAATATGTGAGCTGTACTTCCCGCCAGAATTTTTCGCAATATGTGAGCTGTACTTCTCGCCATTGTCCTTCGCAATATGTGAGCTGTACTTCTCGCCAGAGTCCTTCGCAATATATGAGTTGTACTTCTCGCCTGATCCTTCAAAATATGTGGGCTGTAATTCTCGACAGAGGCCTTCACAATATGTGAGCTGTACTTGTGTGTACAATTGATAATATTTCTTTAAGGTTTGGGGACAAGGATGCGTATTTTCGCCAGAGACCTTCGCAAAATGTGAACTGTACTTCTCGCCATTGTCCTTCGTAATATGTGAGCTGTACTTCTCGCCAGAGTCCGTCGCAATATGTGAACTGTACTTCTCGCCAGAGTCCTTCGCAATATGTGAGCTGTACTTCTCGCCAGAGTCTTTCGCAATATGTGAGCTGTACTTCTCGCCAGATCCTTCAAAATATGTGGGCTGTACTTCTCGCCAGAGACCTTCGCAATATGTGAGCTGTACTTCTCGCCAGAGTCCTTCGCAATATGTGAGCTGTACTTCTCGCCAGAGTCCTTCGCAATATGTGAGCTGTACTTCTCGCCGGATCCTTCAAAATATGTGGGCTGTAATTCTCGCCAGAGACCTTCGCAATATGTGAGCTGTACTTTTGTGTACAATTGATAATATTTCTTTAAGGCTTGGGGATAAGGATGCGTCTTTTCGCCAGAATCCTTCGCAATATGTGAGCTGTACTTCTCGCCAGAGTTCTTCGCAATATGTGAGCCGTACATCTCGCCAGAGTTTTTCGCAATATGTGAGCTGTACTGGTCGCCATTGTCCTTCGCAATATGTGAGCTGTACTTTTCGCCAGAGTCCTTCGCAATATGTGAGCTGTACTTTTCGCCAGAGTCTTTCGCAATATGTGAGCTGTACTTCTCGCCAGATCCTTCAAAATATGTGGGCTGTACTTCTCGCCAGAGACCTTCGCAATATGTGAGCTGTACTTCTCGCCAGAGTCCTTCGCAATATGTGAGCTGTACTTCTCGCCAGAGTCCTTCGCAATATGTGAGCTGTACTTCTCGCCTGATCCTTCAAAATATGTGGCCTGTAATTCTCGCCAGAGTGCTTCGCAATATGTGAGCTGTACTTGTGTGTACAATTGATAATATTTCTTTAAGGCTTGGGGATAAGGATGCGTCTTTTCGCCAGAATCCTTCGCAATATGTGAGCTGTACTTCTCGTCAGAGTTCTTCGCAATATGTGAGCCGTACATCTCGCCAGAGTTTTTCGCAGTATGTGAGCTGTACTTCTCGCCAGAGTCCCTCGCAATATGTGGGCTGTACTTCTCGCCAGAGTCCTTCGCAATATGTGAGCTGTACTTCTCGCCAGATCCTTCAAAATATGTGGGCTGTACTTCTCGCCAGAGTCCTTCGCAATATGTGAGCTGTACTTCTCGCCAGAGTCCTTCGCAATATGTGAGCTGTACTTCTCGCCAGATCCTTCAAAATATGTGGGCCGTACTTCTCGCCAGAGTCCTTCGCAATATGTGGTTTGTAATTCTCGCCAGAGTCCTTCGCAATATGTGAGCTGTACTTGTGTGTACAATTGATAATATTTCTTTAAGGCTTGGGGACAAGGATGCGTCTTTTCGCCAGAATCCTTCGCAATATGTGAGCTGTACTTCTCGCCTGCGTTCTTTGCAATATGTGAGCCGTACATCTCACCAGATTTTTTCGCAATATGTGAGCTGTACTTCTCGCCATTGTCCTTCGCAATATGTGAGCTGTACTTCCCGCCAGAGTCCTTCGCAATATGTGAGCTGTACTTCTCGCCAGAGTCCTTCGCAATATGTGAGCTGTACTTCCCGCCATTGTCCTTCGCAATATGTGAGCTGTACTTCTCGCCAGAGTCCTTCGCAATATGTGAGCTGTACTTCTCGCCAGAGTCCTTCGCAATATGTGAGCTGTACTTCTCGCCAGATCCTTCAAAATATGTGAGCTGTATTTGTGTGTACAATTGATAATATTTCTTTAAGGCTTGGGGAAAAAGATGCGTCTTCTCTATGCGCCTTTCTGTTTTGGGTTGCCTACTAAATTCGTTTCATAACCGTTTGCAGGAGTTCGAGAGTACAACTTCTGGATTATGTTACCTTCCTTTCCGAATAGATGTAGTTATCCTAACAGTTCAAGTAGACATGTCTACTGTACTGAAAGAATGATTTTGCGTAATCTATATGTCATACGTGTTCAATTTTCTGCATTTGTATTGCCCTCTTTGATTTCATTCTACTAATGCACTGTATCCTGCTAGAAAAGTTTTCTCGACGAAATCTATTTTACATATTTCTTCATAGTCTACCATTCGTCCATTCTTTGAATAATGCTGACGCATATATGGTGCACCTGGTATATATTTAGAGATTCTTGATAAAATCCAAAGAATTAGAAATATTATTGGTACTGATCTGGCATCTCGATTTCAGTCACTTCCCACCGCCGTAATGGAGCTTCCCCTCCGCTGTTCCTTTTCTGTAAATAAATTCGTGGTAATTGTTCGGGTAAAGTATCTGCTATGTTTCCTAGAGTTTAGGAATTTAACCCTAGAACACTAACTATGGGTATATATACAGCGACAAATTTCCCTATTTTTAATTACAATTTTCCGTACGTGATTTTCTTACTTAAATAATATGTTTTTCAGTTCCTGTTAATGTTAAATCAAAGTACAAAGTTTGAAGTGCCTCATGTAAAATATTTCAAATAAAGATTTATATTTAATATTTTTTTTTATATTTTCACATGGTTAATAGGGGTGTAACTTTAATTGATGGTTAGTGTCCTAGGGTTAAGCGCGTTACTAGATTGCCAATAATATTTAATCAATTTACAGTTGAATGGTCAAGCTCTAAGCGTAAGATCTATGTCAAGTTTCTTTTCTCTCACTTCTCGCCAGTGAAAGTCTCTTTCATCTCCATGTTTTCCAGCCTACTTCATTTTCCAGAAGGTATAGTGCAATGTCAGATGTTATGTACTGTCTTCTTGAGTTCCTGTTTTTTGTTCCCGCTCCTTAATAATGTTTTTCTTTCTTTCTTATTCTTTCACGCACAGTAACCCCGTGTGGCCTAGTGGCTTCACTGACTTGCTTCGGGTTAAATAATTAAAAATAAATAAATATCGCGTTTCTTGTTACGGTATCCTTGACAGCGCCGGCTCGTTCTGCCCTAAATCTGCTTCGCGCTCTGTTCATCAAGATTCGGATAATTAGTTTTGATTGTCTGATAGAGCCTTGTCTCTGGTTTCTTGAGTAATGCTACGAAGGTAGAACTGCTGAAGTTCTCCGGTACATTGCTACAGTCGTATATTTCGTTTATCGTCCATGGCTGTCAGCATTTTCATTACGATTCCCTCTGGTCTTACTGCTTTGTACCTGCTGATCTTACTTTAGATTTTAATGCTGCATAGCCCCTCGTTCTGGATGTCTCTTAGTTGACGGTCTTGAGGCAAACATAATGAAGTTGTCTTCCGCTCGTTCTTCGACCGGGTGATCGCTAGTTGGTTTGTTCGGAGGTAAAATGAAATCGTCATCAAAACGGATTTTAAACTTAACTATTTTATTAAACACATCGACATAAAGAGACGACCTAAATCGACATCCCTATTTTATCTACCATCTGACCTTAAAGGTCAGCCTCAGGAGATCTGAGCCAAAATACAATACCGTTTAAAAAATAATAACCTGAAACTATTATTTAACATTGATACCTTCAGCCATTTTATATTCATTTGTGTTGTAGATGTCTCTCTTTCATTATGAATTAGTTCTCGTCTGTATTCGCTTTATCTTTAGAGCATTTTTTCTTATGATGTTTATATTTTCATTACACTGACTATACTCTCCACAGTAGTAGACCGTACCACATTCCGCCCGCTCTGGTATATCAGATCAGATCAACAATGGAGTATTTTTGCAATACTTGACCTGGAGCTGCTAAATCCTACCTTACAAAGTTTGCGTGAGTTCAAAAGTATATGCGCAGCTATTTATCGGTGATTAATTACCCCCTCCGCTTAAAGTCTTTCAGACTGTTGAAACTTTACAAGCCTATTGCTATTGTATGGATATTTTCATTCAAAATGCTCTGACAAGAAGGCCTCAAAATCGCAGAATGTCTGGTTGATAAAATCCCAAAAGATCTTAACTGGATCAATTTCGATCACCTACTCTGGGACGTGGAGGTATCGTTTCTTGTCAACTTCTTGTTCATACTGCGTACATAAGCACCAATGCAGGTTAAAGGTTTCTTTATAGACATTATTATTATTATTATTATTATTATTATTATTATTATTATTATTATTATTATTATTATTATTTCCTTTGATTTCTGGCATTTACGCATTTCTTTCCGGGGTCCCGCCCAGGAACCTAAAGTTAGAAATAGCATCATGACACTTTCCACTGACAAAATTTTTTTTTTAAAATACATAGATAAAGCCCTTCATAAAGTGTGGGCTGTACTTGTGAGAACCTTTTTTGTGTCTCTTTGAGGCATGGACTTCCAGGAATCCCTTCAATTAGTCTACTGGAATCTTTTTCCAACAAATCCTAGGGCTCCAACTACAATGGGGATTGTTGATGTTCCCATGTGCCACATTTTTTAGATATCTATTTCAAAGTCTTTGTATTTTGACAGCGCTTTGAATATCTTCAAAGAGACATTGCTGTCTGCAGAGACTGCCATATCAATAAAGAGGCTCTTTTTTTGTTTGTGGTGTCTTAATAACAATGCCTGAGCGGTTGGCTTTGATGTTCTGTCAGTGTGCATTGTGTAGTCCCATAGAATTGTAACAGGTCCTATCTCTGTAACCGGGTCTGAGTGGTGTTCATACCAGTTTCTTTCAGTTTCCTTCCCGTAGAAGTTGCATATTTTCCAGTGCAGATATTGGCCCAATCTGTCATGCCGGGTTTTATACTCAGTGGGTGCCAATATCATGCAACCTGATACAAGATGATCGATTGTTTCTGGATATTTATCACAGAATCTGTATTTTTCGCTAACACAGTATTCTAGTATATGTCCTTGATAATTCCTAGTTAAAAAGAATTGGTCCTGTGCAGCAAGTATAAAACCTTCTGTTTCAGCTTTCAACCCTGCACTACGTAGCCACTGATGTGTACGGGTTTTGTTTACGTCAGTTTGTTTGGTACGGGCAAAATGTTGGCCCTGAAGCGGTTTATCTTGCCATTGTTTCTGTATCTGGTCGGTTGCATTTGTCTTTGCTTTCTTTGGTATTTGGCAGCTTCAGCCGGTGTAATGTGCTTTACTTGTATTTCTGCGCCCATTTGAAACTCCATTTTGAATGTGTTAGCTTCCTTTATTACGGAGTAAAGACGCTTACTACTTTCATGTTCCTTGACACATACCATCATCCAGTCTTCTGTAGTTTCCAAGTATCTTTGGAGGCCAATTGTTGTAGTTTTGTATGACAGTTCTAGTTGAACTAATCCTCTGCCTCCTTCGGATCTGGGCACATTTAGACGATCAACATCAGCTTTGGGATGATGCATGCAGTAGCAAGAGAGAATCTTTGTCGTTTTTGTGTCCATTCACCTAATTTCAGCTATGGTGCAATTAAGGGCCGCAGGGACAGCCAATGTGTTTTTTGAGTTTAGCTCGGTATTCAGTACCAATCGTACACGCCTATAATACACCTTTCTTACCTTCACCTTAATTTGGGCGTGTTGTATTCCATCTCCTTCGCTAATTCCTAGGTATTTATAGGCTTCATCATGTTCCAGTTCCCTAAACTTTGTGACAAAATCTAAATCTACTAAGGGTGTTTCTGTAAATTCTACGTTTCCTGTATGTTACTTTTACACATTTATCTAATCCGAAGACCATACCTATGTCGTCACTGAAGTATTTTACAATATTGAGGAGGCCCTTCAACTCATTGTCGTCTTTGGCAAAGAGTTTGAGATCATCCATGTAGAGTAGGTGATTGGATATTTTCTTCTTTATTTTGTAACCATAGCTACTGTTTTTCAGTTCATGCGTAATGGGGATTAAGAACAAACAAAACAGGTGGGGGGGGCAGAGAGTCTGCTTGAAAGATTCGACGTCGGATATGTAGACGGTTGGATATGGCAGTGCCTCTGGTGTGACTAAGGTATAGTTTGGTGTTCCACATCCCATTCTGTGCTTAAGGAAATTTAATACCACAGAGGAGACTTTGTACATTTCCAAAGTCTTAAGGATCCAAGAATGTGGAACACTATGAAAGGCTTTATTATTATTGACTCGAATTTAATCCATACTTTCAAAATTTAAATCCTGGTTGGGTTAAGTCTATTATTTTAAATTTTCCTTTTGTTGACGGCTACTTGGACCAGCGACATTGACGATCTTTGTGCAATTCCTTTCTTTCTTTAAGACAATCATTTCCACACGTTCAAATTTGATGTGATCCATGCGGATGTCTTTATCTGTCTCTTTTTGTCGTGAACTGCAGTATGTCATCTGTGATGGTAGTTTTTATCTACATTTTAGTATCCAAATACTTAGCGTGAAAAGGTAGCGTAATACAGAACAGTCAGTTCACTTGATACAACACCTTTCTTCAGAGTCCCTCGTTGTCTTCTACTTTAATACGAGCTGAACTAGCGCTACCGATGTGGTCGACGTGGCTTGTAAGGCATGGATTCGGTGACGGCGATGAGGACAGGTATTTGTTCAACGAGGAACACGTGAACATTGCGCAGAAACAACGGTTCCTAGACGATCACCGAAGTTAAGAAACGTCGAGCCTGGTAAGTGCCTACATGGGGAAGCACTTGGGAATATCAGGGGTGGTAAGCTTGGATGTGCGGGTGGTGTGATGGATAATAGTCCGAATTGTTAATTGGAGTGATGAGTTCCAATTGCTCTTTGGCTTCGATATATTCACTTACGCACAAATACACTTGGGAAACGCATAAATGCTTTTCTCCACCAGCTATTGTTTAATTAGAATAACTTGTATTAATAAAACATTATTATCTAAAAGAAAAAGCCTATCATCTAAAAAATATATTCTGGCTTTAAAAGACATGCAGACAAACCGTAGAAATCTAATCCAAAAATCAAAAGATATTTCATTGAGGGCGGTACGTATCTGCCCTGTCCCTTCGATCTTTTCTTTGATATAATATATTCTCTGTAAATCAAAACAGGTTATGTTCTCCCATATGCTCCGACATTCTAGTCATTCATTAACAATATTCATGTTCCGAATAAGCCAGTGAAACATGTTTTACCTGATCGAAAATTGATGCGAGAGTTTTATCAGCAGGTCGTTCAGCTACCGTAGGATAATATCAGAAGATTCTGTAGAATGAAATTGTATTTCCATCGTATTAAATATGTTCCTTAAATCATTGAATTCTATGAATTTAGTGATATCTTCATATGCTTGAAACTACAACCCAATTAGAAAAGCGGAGTATATTGTCTGTTGAAAGTAATCATTGCTATCATTTTATATGAAGGGATTTTCTTGGTTTTGAATAATGTAAATTAGTTGGTACGCAAAAAATACCTTTTTGATATGACAGGGCCTAGATCTTCCCATCAGAGCTTCACCAATCGAATGGAATGCATTCACCAGCATTTTTCCTTTTTTCACGTAACCATCATTTTCCCGGGTTAACAACTCATACATACGATACTGTCTCTCTTTTTCAGAGAAAAGTTATATTCATCGAAGCAGACAATCCTCTTCCTTTAATACATGATCTACTTCTGGCCATATCTTGTGCAGCGAACTTTAGCCATGTACAATATTCCCCAAATACGGTAAACACCATATTCCCCAGACCTCGTCTCTTGCAACTTTTTTCCAGTTTCCGAAAATAAAATCCCACTTCAAAGGAATAAAATTTCAAGACGCCGGGGAAATCCAATTGAATTGACGAGACTGTTGCTCGCTATCTAACAAAAAGAGTTCTAGGAATATTTCCATCAATGGAATCGACGCTAGATAAAGTGTGTGTATTCACTAGGGGACTACTTCGAAGGCGATTAAATTACGAAATGATATGTTTTTTAGTTTTCCTTTTATATCACCAGTCCCGACACTTTTTGATCAGATCTCGTACATACTCTTAGTTTATACTTTATAAATAACGTATCTGTGGTTGAGTTTTCTTCTACCTATTCTTGATAGGCAATCATCACAGTTAAATGTGAGTCCCTGGCAGGCTGTGCCATTTTGTAAATGCCTTAAGCTAGTTTTCCGATCTTAAAAATTTGAACGCTATGAAATGAAGCATGGAGCATGTCGATTTAAAATACTAGATGATTATCGAGTTCAAAATCTGATCAAGTCTATTTAGTTCACGTCTGGCTAATGACTAAGTAAGCCACCAGTCCGTCTTCTCAGTTCCAAGAGCCACGACTACTATTTTGACCCTTAGCCGCTCTAACACAGAGTTTAGCTGGATCTAGCAGGATATACAATAATTGATTTGGTGATTTAGGCTAATTTTATAGTAATTCGTCGAGCTTAGAATCCTCAACAGAATGCAGAAAACACTGGACGGCCGTTTCGTCCTATTTGGGACTCATCAGCAGTGCGCATCCACCCGGATCGCTTCGATACAACGCGAACGTCATACCAACTGTTCCACGGGACCCGGTGACGAAGAAGACATAAACTAGACTCCATGTAGCGCCGCTAATCAGTTTCGTTCACCGATACCCATCCAAGTATACAGAGACATAGAGACCCTAGTTCATTGGGTCAAAGTTAATCTAAGCGAAGGAAAACTGAATTGAAATATTTGCATATAATGGAGTAACTGGTATATAAGATTTGTTGTGTAACCAGTTTAGATAGAGAAATTATGAATATAAAAAACAAACTTAAAGGGACGGAATCCATCATGATATTTAACCATAGATACTTACTGTTGCTACGACTGCATGAAACCTAATGTCCATTAGGAAGCTAATGAGTTACAGACCTCCTGACCGTTATTGTGAATATCATTGCTAAAGAGAAAACTTTCTGACAGCGCAAAGCAAGGAAGGTAATACGTATATTTGATGCTAGTATCAACAAGACTTTCGTCTGTGTAAAACACAAACACGCGACAAACCCAGTGTTTAACTGGCAGCCCTTGTTGAGATGCACTTAAAAAGGATGTATATCGACGCTACCCTTATTTTCTTCCTTCTCTGTATTGGTCTCCTTAATTCGAAATAGATTAAATTTATTCACCTCTTTTGTTCCTTTCAGTTTTTCAGAAATTTCCACCATTTATAAAATTGCTTGCATTCACCTCAAAGGTAAAAAAAACAACTTTTAAGAGGGCGTGTAAAATGTTCAATCCATCATTGGTAAATTGAAATTGTCTTGAGATTCAGATGATAAATAGAGCACCAACAAGAATGTTGATTCGATTTAATTATAATCGACCGAGAAAGAGAAACGTGACAAATTACCGTTCTTTTGGGTTTTTTTTTAATGATCCCAGAAGACAAGGGGTATGAAGTTTTGAATTGTTTCACTAGCTGTGTTTCGAAAATAACCGTTAGATTCGGCTGAGAATACAAAATAATATTGTTAACAATAACAGCAACTCCGATACAGTGTTTAATAGCAGAAGCAGAAACTATTGGTTCTTTTGTGACTAAAATTACCTCCAATAGTAAATTTCCTTGCCAAAAAAAGTGGAGAGAATTAATGATCCGGAAAGGATTTAGGCGTCCGGGGAAATGGGGGAAAAATATCTTATAATATATATGGGAATTGGGAGGAACTTGCTGAAAATTGCTTTGCAGAAGTGAAAATAAACTAATATTAAAGTCGCTCATTATACACTGACTGTAAATATAATGGTTTATTTAAGCACGTCATTCGCCGTAAATAACTATGGGCTATTGAAATTTATGTTTGTTTTATATAGACTGAAAAAGCGGGGAAAAAATTGTTATAAAACCTCTTAAGCAGCTAGCTTTTTGATCGACCTTTATCAAAGTGGATCGTTGATAAGTTTAAAATCTTAAACAATAAAAAATGATCACCAATAAGAAAATGGAGGTACAACACATTATTTTTCATCTCATAGAAAAAGAAAGGAAACACGAGAGGCAGAGAGAAGGTCGGCTAAGCTGAAAATAGTAAATCATTGATGGATTTGTTTTTTACGGCTTATCAACCTTTTAAGGTTATTTAAAGCAAGAATATATTTTTAGATCGTAAAAACATTTTAGAAATAATAATGAATTACTGACACAAGTCCTATTAATTAACCCATATATGGGGGAAAGAGGTGCATTCATACCTTTCACAAGAGTATTTGCTCTTAACTGAATATAACAAATAAGAAATTGGAACGTGGCTTTCCGATTTCCAATTCTGAGCCGTTATCCATTGCAACTTCCATGCTTACATCACTTGGATTCCCATGCGGTCACCCATCTAGCTGCTGACCAGTCTCGATATTACTTAACTTCTGTGAGCGTACAAGACAAGAATCAGTGTTTCAACGTGATTTGGCCGTAAGTCTTGAAGAAATAAAAAAAAAGTCATTCTGCTTCTAGAACAAATTGACGTCTAGAAATAAAAAGGTTCAGATGTCATACTTAGAATATTAAATATGTCGTATGAGAAAGTGTATCTGACTCACGTATTTTGCTTTCTGTGAGATGACAGATAATGTCTACTTTTAAAACAGTTTTATTTTGTTTTTATTGGGAATTATGTTTTATATTTTTTTCTAGTTTAAGGTTTTTAAAGTTATAATCGATCCTTATAGATAATGGTTGATGGAAAAGCTGACCGTTTAACAGCAATTAAATCATATTGTCAATTTTAAAATATCGCTGTTTTTTTGTTTAAGGTTAGTAACATTACGAAATCTTTTTGTCTTTTAGCAAAGTGACTGCAGGAGAAAAGAATGAGTAGTATTAGTATTTTTAATATTCAGATGTAGTCAACGTGAATTGAATTTTTCTTAAATAGTCAGATCAGTAAATATGGATACATGCTAGAATAATTATATATTTGTATTATCTCTATCTATAAAAGGCAGGATGTGTGTGTTTGTGTGTGTGTTTGTGTGTGTGTGTGTGTGTGTGTGTGTGTGTGTGTGTGTGTGTGTGTGTGTGTGTGTAACGAATGCATGGCCGCAATTTTCGACGGATTTGCACCAGAATTTACATGCATATGCTCCAGGTTAGTTAAGGGGCCAAGACCGACTTTGAATTTCCCAACTCCCATCGATAGCGGAAATAATCGATTTTTTCATGCTTCTACGGCAGTTTTCATGTAGTTTGTGGCCATTTTCTACGGGCCAAAGTGAGAGCCTATAGCTGATTGCCACGAATAGGCAGGAAAATTCTATTGGCCAGCGTGAGAGCCAATAGCTGACTGACACGCATGTTAACTAGCATTCCAAAAAAAATCGATAGCTGCATTCGTCACAAGTGGGAAAAATTTAAATCTGCATGACACTTTACTCCAATTGGCTCATTCGCTTGCTTAAACTCAACGTTGATTCTGATTCCGCAGAACTGTGTTGGGTGTGGAAAAGTATTTGTTGTTATCATTCTTTTTTCATTCGGTTTTTCCAGTTACGAGTCCTTTTTTAAAGCTGATCGTTTTGTGTTCATTTTGTTTATGTCTTTTTTCGTAACAGATTTAATGTTTAGTATAGAGCTTAGAAAAAATTCGCAGTGTGAAATAGGCAAGAAGTAAGGCATGTAGCAACATCTGCACGGCAAAGGGCACTCCTTTAAAGGCAAGGAACGGCAGAAATATTTTAAGTCAAGTGATAGCGATTGCTGTAATAGTCATACGATTTTTGAATCAAGTACGGGCAACGCCGGTCCATGCTGCTAGTATATATCATAATTATATATGTATTATATATAATAAATCAGCGTGTGTTATGTCTTGCCGTTACCTTATATAAACAATGCGTCATTCCTGTTTGATTGCTAGAATAGATAGAAGGAAATACATATCGAAGGTGCTGCTTGATTTTAGGGACAAGAAGGAAAAGAAAAGAAAGAAGAAAGGAATGAAAGAATGAAGGAAGGAAGATAGCCAGAAACTGAAAATAGAGGCAACTTTATCACTCTCATGTGTTTAACGTATGCTTCAGTGAAATAGAAATCCATACCAATTTGAAATCATTTCATTTGTACGTATTTTCTTATGTAAATAATAAACAGTATTCATATTTATGATTGTTATTCAAACATTTATTGCAGTTGGTAAAGCACAAATATTTAACTAGAGAAGAGGGGAAATTTCATGGGCAATTCATCGCCGTCCAATTGGCCATGATCATATTCAAACATTAATTTAAGTATTAAGATTGATCGGAGAATACAAATTAGAAAATCGAGAAATTATACCTGGTATATATATGGTAAACTTTATTGTTAATGAGTGTTAGTGTTTGAATTGGTATGCCTGTTTTTTCTTAAAATGTGTTATAACTGGTATTAAATTCACGGTTTAAGAAAAAGCTCGTACGTGACTAAAAGTAGCATTTATAATT
>OZ038488.1:28596285-28606285 GCA_964036315.1 Acanthosepion esculentum
ACACAGATGGAATGGAAGCATCAGATTGTTCAGTCTCTTTCCAATTTATGCTCAACGCGTATACGGGCACAGATATCAAGAAATTTCAATGTTAATTTCCCTCCAGAAGTGTGTATGTATATATATATATATATATATATATATATATATATATATATATATATCTGTGTGTGCATATATATATATATATATATATATATATATATATATATATATATGCATATACACAGATATATATATATATATATATATATATATATATATATATATACATATATATATCTGTGTGTGCGCATATATTTCTCTCTCTCTCTCTCTCTCTCTCTCTCTATATATATATATATATATATATATAGCTTTCTTTTATTGGTTAAAAAATAATGGTCTGTGTTTCAGTGAATGAAGCAGATACGCAACACAACGAGAATACATAATTCTGTATGACGATTCCATATATTTTCAGGTGTTTTAATAAATAATGGATTTCTGCAAGGTAGTGGGATTCGCAAGCTTTTTCGTCAATTGGTCAATAGTATATATATATATATATATATATATATATATATATATATATATATATATATATATATATATATATATATATATACATATATATATAGATAGATAGATACATAGATACATACATATAAATATATTAGATGAATTGGATTAAATCCGACATATATTTGAATATATTTTCCGTTTATACGTAATTTTTATGGATAAAAACTTTATAAATGCCGTTGATAGTGGTTGTGTTATGCTGATGACAAAGATATGCATAATGGGAATAAATATGTTACTGAACAATAGAAATCAACATTGTCTACCAAGGGAAACAAAAAGTAGGAATGAAATCACCTCAGGAAACAGAAACTACGATCTCCAATAGGATTCATAGTAGTTATGATACGTACAATGCTACCATAAAAAAGTCAGAATGGGGAATTCATAAACTTCAAACCGTTCAAATAACTCAGTTTATAAATTAGTTATAACCAATTTAGTAAATGTGTGAAAACATTATCCGTAGGATAAACTGCGCTAAAGGTAATTTTCTTCAACAACAAAGATGCTACGAAACCAATATATTAACCAGATAACTTGTGTCATTTTTTAAGTAAACCTATCAGATCTAGACACTCATATAAAAGTAATGCATATGATTAATCCCGTTCGAAATTTATAAAATAAAGCTACATACAACTGATTCTCAGATCGGTGATTAAAATTGCTTGAAGTGGATGAATCGTTTTGGTCCTAAAGAAGAGTTCCCTTCATCAGACTGACGCTACAGAATCGCAAACATATAATTCTACCAAATAAGAAAAACAAATCACTTTAAGATTTCAAGCAACAGCGACAAATGAAATAAATAGCATCTTTAAGTCGTACGGAAAAATAAATATAATCATGATTTCGACAATAGAAACTACATTCGACAAAAGATTACGAAAAACTCCCATCAGTCCTCCAACCAGAATACAATTAAGTTGCGTTATTTCAGTTAAGCATTGTTCTCCAGAGTTAAGGCTTTTACGTTTGCGAAGCACGTGAGGAGAAGCTTATTTGATCTTTCAATTTCAACTGAGAAGGGTACCTAAAAGTATTAGTATCATCTTGTGAAATTTATATGATCTTATTTTCATATTAATCTCAGTTTTGCCATTTTTTTCCATAAATGAAATATCAAAATTAATAATAAAATGAATGGAAATACAAATAACAGTAAAATGTAGTAAATGTACATAAAATTATAGTATTTTATGTACACTTCTGATAAAATTTCATGAGAAAGGTACCTATAAATTAGATACCTTTCTTATGAAAATTTTATCTCATTCGTAACAGTCTTGTTTTAATTTCTTTATAATATATTTTCCATAAAGCATCATAAACGTAAAGGTGAAAGCTAAGTAAAAAAAACATAGAGTGCTGAAAGTTTTCCTTAAAAATAACTTGGTAAATAATTTGTTGACTTAAATGTAAAATATTTCACTTTTCTCCTACCGTAGAACAAATTATCCTCACGGAATCCGTCAATATGTCATTCATCAACTGTCAAGTGACGCTAAAATTTATGACCTGCTTTGTTTTATTTTCAAATTACATTTTTCGGCGCAGAATCTAAGTTAAGCTTGGTTCAAAATATTTTAAAAAAAACTTATAATTTCTGATTTTCTTAAAATAAGTTTGAAAAAATGATAATTGATATTTAAAAGAATTTCAGACTGAGATTTTCATTGACTTATAAAATGGAAAAAATGTTATGAAATTTTATCAGAAGTGTACATAAAATACTATAACTTTATGTACATTTACTACATTTTACTGTGTTTCTGTATTTCCATTCATTTTATTATTTATTTTGATATTTCATTAATGGAAAAAATGCCAAAACTGAGATTAATATAAAAATAAGATCATATAAATTTCATAAGATACTTGTAGGTACCCTTCTCACTTGAAATTGAAAAATCAAATTAACTTCTCACGTGTTTCGCAAAAGTAAAGGCCTTAACCACGGAGAACAATGCTTAACTCAAATAACGCAACTTAATTGTATTCTGGTTGGTCTTCCGTACTTTATAATTAGAGCCCGATTATAAACATAAAATTACATTTCTTAATTACTGCGGATCTTCTGATTAGTCAAAACGATACTATTTACAACGCACTAAAAATGATTTATATCATAAGGACAATTAGGAAACCCGATGCGACTTTTAACTAATTGTATAATATTTTAACAACTTAAATGTAAATATCTAATATAATTAAAAAATAACAAATAATTGTATTAAAAATTCATTTTTCATCGAAAATTATTTTTGCTTTCAGAAAATATTGTCCATCTGTTATGTACACAGAAATATGGCACAAGGCCGAAGAGGGGATTGGGGAAAGGACGGTTTTCTTCTATTTTAACGATAACTAAGCTAGCCACAAACACTGACCCAATCATACAAAGAATATTCCTTACACCTAAACAACACATCCATACGTACCTTTCTTACTACATCCACCATAATACCTCGGTGTCTTTATGAAAATACTAACTATATACAATTGAATGTCTGTGGTGGACGGGAATAAAAAAACAAATCTAAAAACTAGCCCCAATGAGTATTTACAATAGGAAAACGAAACTATTTACAAGAAACTAAAGAAAATAATATTAGTAATAAAAACACCACAATCACTAAATGTCGCAGAAATATCAGTTCACTGGCCGAAATCAATGCGGGACTACAATAATATAAAAACATTCTTTCATCCCAAGCACACACAGACACGCACTCATTCAATTGATAATGAATTCATTAAGGAAGGTGCCGTAGTTTTTAATTTCTTTTATTTTCCTACGAACATTCAACTTCATCCGTGATCATCTTCCGAGATGAATTGGTAAGACAAAAAATTAACGTAATTGATAATTATGATGTTCTTGTAAATACGCATAAAACGCGATTTGTTATAATTATTTTCAACTCGGATGAACGCCTTCTGTTATAATTTATTCATAAATTAAGTGTTAAAGCCATTATCCGTGTTTTAATCTCATTGACGTAACGTTAATTTATATAATTTTAATTTTTTATAATTATAATTTCAGCATTTTAAACATTTTTATTATAGGCATTTTAAACATTGATACTATACTTATGACTAACCTAATTTAATGGCAGTTGCATGCACCCTATACAGAGGGATTCCGGAATTTGAAGGATTTGGGTTTTTTTTAGGTTTTCTTTTTACTTCATTGTGAAGTATACTTGTATTTTCAATTACTGTTTTCTAAATTTTATGGATAGAAATGTTTTATTGAACTTGTATCCGATATATGTAGTGTAAGTCACCTTGATAATGTTGCTGTCGTGAAGCCAAAATATATATATATATATACTTTTTTTGTCAGAGATTCAATCACCAAAAGGACATTTAAACTGAAAAACAATGTTGATCTTTTGCAAAATACTAGTTGACGTTAAAAAGTTATTGCGGATGATAAAGTCGGTTGTATTAAATTTAGTATAGTATATAATTAGTTTTATTTTTTACTGTGATCAGTTGGTGATATACTAGTACTTTTTTCATGTTGTTTGTAGTTAGTATTTGATTGCGTCATAATATGTTTAGGCTTATTTGAGGAAGTATTATTTACTTTTCGATTAATGCTAATACTTCTAATAGCTCGTCTAATTTGTTAATCAACAGTTTAATTAGGAAATTCATTTTTAATAAGAGTTTGTTTAATTAATTTTTTAAATTCAATGTATCACGTTTTTTCATGGAAGAGGTAACTTTTGCACGGTTTATTAACTTTTGTATAATAGCTGTTTTGCAATAGAACGTTCACATTTATAGTTGAGAGTGCATGTATTTATGTTACTTTTTATATGGGGAGGTAGTAAATGTATTATTATTGGAGTCTGTCTATGCATCAAGAAAACAATTATTGTTATTGTTAAATTCATATATGAATTCGAGAAAGGAGTTATTTTGGAAGTTGTTTTTGTAATTTATGTATTTAATTTATGTTTTTAACTAAGAGGAGAATAAATTCTACATATCTTAAGTAGATGGAGGTGTTTTGGTTGTATTAAATATCTGATTTTCAAGGTTAGCCATATAGAAGTTACTAAATGTTGATACCAACAGTGAACTCATGGAATCGCCGTCACCTTCTACGTAGATATTATTTTGAAGGGAAGCTCGGTGTTACTAGTCAAAAGTAATTTTCGTAATATGTTAGGTTTAATATTTAGTGGAAGGGGAGATGGATTGTTTCCATGAAAAAAGATTCAATGGGGGCACATATTTTATAAACAAAAAAAAAATTAGTAGACATTTCTGGGATGTACAAAGAAATAAATACGGACACTCCGGTGTGTTGTAATGGTTAGCAGTTTTTAGGTAGATAAACAATCGTTTTAATAGTTTTTTTTATCTCTTTATATTTTTTTTTTTTGGGGGGGGGGTCGATAGCAATCCCCGAATCGAAATTTACAACATTGTCGCTATAGGTTACTTAAGTGTAAACTGTCTGCAGACCATATTACATCGTGCAAACTTGTTTAATTCCTTTACGCATGAACATTGTTTTCAGTTTTCCTGCATTTGTTTCCTGGTGTGAAGATTTTCAACTGTTAGGCAGTCTTCCGAACTGTAGCGTATCATGTTTATATAACGTATTACATAAATACGATGCATTTCCAACAACACGTGTGCGGTGTTTCTGGGAAGATATTTTACTTTCCGACTCATTACAAATTAATCGCATTTCCTTTTCTCTGTCGTTCTTAAACTTAAAAGAAATATACGCACGCACGGAATATTAAACATACACTAGAAAACAGGGTCAAATATTTTTTAAAATCGTCCCTACACCATAATACAAGGAGCTGATTACCTCTTTCTTTGCTAACAATTTCCTGAGGAATATAAGTTCAACTTGACACGGAATAGAAATTATAATTGCTGATTTTAAAAAGCATCAAAATGGCGAATACGAAATATGCGTAAGGAATGATGAGATGCTAGCATATAAAAAAATGATATGTGTGATTTTAAATTCGTATCGAATCAAAGATTGTACACTTGTAACCAAATATTGATAATATTTACAGTGATTCCAGATTCGTAGTATATTGAATCAAGGTGAGATTCTATCTTGCGTAAAACTGTCAACAGTTGTGCGTATCACAAAGAATTTCTTAGCAGAGAGTGAATTTAATTAATCTGGTTGCTATATTATCAAGAGCAATGTAAGTGTATAACCGAGATTATATATATATTTATATATATATATGTGTGTGTGTGTGTGTGTGTGTGCGTGTGTGTGTGTGCGGGTGTGCACATGCATATAAGATGTATATGAATCCTGGTTGTTATATATCCATATAGTCATAAAGGGTGTATTAAAAATAATTTTTAAAAGATAGTGTGCGGGTTTCTCACACTAAAACAAGGACGAAAGTCCCTATAAACATATGTCCGCAATTTGTTCGTTTTTGAGTTATTAAGTTTAAAGAGAGTTTACGGCATATAACTCTGTGTTGCCATGTAGACTAGGTTACAATTGTCATTCGTGTATACCTGTGACTAGTCTGACTTCAACGTTTGTGTATTTGGGCAGCAACCCCTCTTTTATGCAAGTTTCATTTAAAACGACTGACAACGTGCTGTAGTAAAGTTCTTTTTTATATATTTTTTTCACTTTTTAATTTTCTAGAGGTAAATTACGAGGGTAATTCAATAAATAAGATGAATCTTTCGGTATAAGGACTTATAATACAGATAGAAGCTTACTCTTTTTTATTTATTTTTTTTTAATTTATTTTTCACATGGATTTAATTTCTTTTGCAGATTAAAAAAAACAAACTTCGAGAGTTTTGGCGATTAACAAAGATGGCCTATCAAGAAGCATGCTCCAGTATTGGACAGCGGTCAGTTATCAGGTTTTTGGTTGCTGAAGGGTGCAAACCAGTTGAAATTCATTGGAGAATCTCAACTGTGTATGGTGCCACATGTTTCAGCCAAAAAATGTCTACAAGTGGGCTAAATTGTTTAAAGAAGGGCGGAGCAGTGTTGAGGATGAAGACAGGCCTGGAAGGCCTACAGAAGTGAGGTCTCCTGAAGTGATCGAATCAGTCAATGACCTCATTCAGTCTGACAGAAGGGTGACAGTGGATAACATTGCAAGGACTTTGAGCTTATCTGTTGGGACAAACGCAGGGGCCATCAGTCAGAAGAAGTCATCTTGCATCATGAAAACGCAAGGCCTCACACAGCAGCCCAAACGGCGCAGACCATCAACGAGCTGGGTTGGGAACTGCTCCCTCATCCCCCTTACAACCCAGACCTTGCCTCTTCAGTCAAAAGTGCTGTGAGCGACTGGCTGAGACATCAGTCCAAAGATTTTTGCGCTGAGGCAATACGGAAGCTTGCGCACAGATGGGAAATGTGTGTGACAGTGCTGGGAGGGTACGTTGAAAAATTTTAAAAAGTAAGCTATTAGAAGTCCTTATACCGAAAAATTCACCTTATTTGTTGAATGACCCTTGTATATAAAAATTTTTCAAATATTTTATATGACTTGAGCGCTTCATGCTCTAATTTTAGACCTTATCAAGGATAGATTTTATTTTTACTTTTAACTGAATTTGTTTTGTTTTATGCATATATCTAGAGTTATAGGAATTTGTTATTTTCCAAACATGGCCAGCACATTGTGGCTGTGTTCATAGTTTATGTCATTAAGTGTTACCTTTTTATTTATTATTAATATGTTTCATTTATTTTTAACGATGTTTACGTATGAATGAGTCTATTCTATTTGTATCTTCAACGAGCATGTTGCAGATGGAGTTTGGTAGGTCTCCTAGTGTAGTTAAACGAGACCACATTGATCTATATTCAGAGAGATGTAACGTGATAGTTCTCGTTAGACATGTTTAGGATATCCATTATAATTATTTACGAACTTGGAGTGATATAGAAAAACAGTTCCTTAAGGGACATGTTAATTCGTAAATAATATGATTATTCGAATATTCAGGCAGGTAAACGAAAATAAATTAATATAATGTTTAATAAATAAACGGAGATTATACTCAAATATGTATATCCATTAAAAGTAACGTTTACATAATAAAAGTATTACCATTCTAAAATTATTACCCTTCTAAATTTATTACCCTTCTAAAATTATTAACCTCCTAAAATGATGAGAATAATTAACATTTTGGACATAACGTTTAAATAATAAAATTATTACACTTCTAAAATTATTACACTTCTAAAATTATTAACCTTCTAAAATTATTATCCTTCTAAAATTATTAACCTTCTCAAATTATTACCCTTCTAAAATTATTAACCTTCTAAAATGATGAGAAAAAATTAACATTTTGGACATAACGTTTAAATAATAAAATTATTAATCTTCTAAAATTATTAACTTTCTAAAATTATTACCCTTCTAAAATTATTATCATTCTAAAATTATTAGCCTTCTCAAATTATTACCCTTCTAAAATTATTAACCTCCTAAAATGATGAGAATAATTAACATTTTGGACATAACGTTTAAATAATAAAATTATTACACTTCTAAAATTATTACACTTCTAAAATTATTAACCTTCTAAAATTATTATCCTTCTAAAATTATTAACCTTCTCAAATTATTACCCTTCTAAAATTATTAACCTTCTAAAATGATGAGAAAAATTAACATTTTGGACATAACGTTTAAATAATAAAATTATTAATCTTCTAAAATTATTAACCTTCTAAAATTATTACCCTTCTAAAATTATTATCCTTCTAAAATTATTAGCCTTCTCAAATTATTACCCTTCTAAAATTATTAACCTTCTAAAATGATGAGAAAAATTAACATTTTGGACAATTGTAGCACCTTAAGTAATGCACATAGAATGCTAATCTACACGAATTATTTCCTAAATATTTGTTTTTCTTATTTTACGGGCGAATATAACTTATGGCAAAAGGACAATATCAATCACACGGCCAATTTAGGATTTACCGCCTGTCACCAATTAATCAAACTTCGCTCCTTTCAAAATAATTGCAATCAATATTTATCAAGGGCATGATTAATTAATCGATCTACGTGTTTGAGTCAGTATACGCAACACGGGAACAATGAATAACAACTTATCACTCTCTTGTCATTTTTAGAATCATATTAATTCTACAAACACGCGTATACACAGTAATAATAGGTAAGTAATCAATATTCCAATGTGTGAATTTCCTTTCCGCCTTCGAGGTGCGCACAGCACAAATTCGACTCCTCCTCCACCAAAAGAAGTTTTGCAATATGTGTTGCAAAAATTCTGTAATGGAATTATCCTTCAGCTTGTTCACAATTTTAATAGATACTCAACAGAGATAGTATATATGAATTTCGATAATGCATCTCGTGTCTGCGTCTCTATGCATGAAGAAATATTATCTCAGCGGGAAATTCTGATAAATAACGCATATTGTTTAAGCGTATGATTTGATAAAACATTTTAAGGATGATTTTGCAATTCATGGTTGACATATAACGCGAAGACAACCATTATTCAGAGAGACAAAAATGTGTATGTATGTATGTATGTTTGTATGCATGTATCTATGTATCTTTTTTATATCTATCTATCGCATTTTATATCTACCTATCTATTATTCTATCACATTTTATATCTATCTATCTATCTATCTATCTATCTATCTATCTCAGAATGTTATCTATCTCAGTTTGTTCCTTTTTTTTCTATCTCTCTAAGGCTGTTCTTATCTATCTATCTATCTATCTATCTATCTCAGAATGTTATCTATCTCAGTTTGTTCCTTATTTTCTGTCTATCTCTCTAAGGCTGTTCTTATCTATCTATCTATCTATCTATCTATCTATCTATCTATCTATCTATCTATCTATCTATCTATCTATCTATCTCAGAATGTTATCTATCTCAGTTTGTTCCTTATTTTCTGTCTATCTCTCTAAGGCTGTTCTTATCTATCTATATATCTATCTATCTATCTCAGAATGTTATCTATCTCAGTTTGTTCCTTATTTTCTGTCTATCTCTCTAAGGCCGTTCTTATCTATCTATCTATCTATCTATCTATCTATCTATCTATCGTAATTTATCAATGTATGCGACTTATGATGTTGCCACATCCAAATAACGGTTCTTGTCCTTTCTATCTATCTCTTTTATATTGATATATCGTTATATAAATATCTATATTTTATATTTATCTATATTTCCCTCTTTCACATCTATATATCACTCTATCGTTTATATGTATCATTTTTGTTATTAAATATCCCACATTGTTATAACAGAAGATCCGCCGTGAACTGTGAAATATTGTAAACAATAAAAAATTAACAAACAACGAACGCACATATAAATTTAATTAAAAGTAATAATAACAACTAACAATAAATTAATGAATAATAAATGGAATAAG
>OZ038488.1:28608785-28731285 GCA_964036315.1 Acanthosepion esculentum
GCCGTTGAACTTAAAATCAATCAATTATGACAGTGCGAAGGGGAAGTTCGTTACATTTATTTCTTGGTGCCTTCAAATTATCTTATTGATTATTCAACATTTTATTGTTGTTGCTTTATGTTTGCAATTTTAAAGTTTTGAATTCTGTAATAATAAAAATTTCTATTTTTCTCATGGAGTTATTAAAGGTTTCTGATGAGCATTCTGTGTTGAATTTTTTTTTTAATAATTATTTTTTTTTGAATAATATATTAGACTATGAATAGTAAACTCGCTTTTCTTCAGGTCCTACCGCCATAGTTTTCTGGATTTCAAGTAAAATGCACTTCTGTTCGAATACATGCAACACACATACCGAAATTTTGTTGGGCGCGCACGTACACACACGCGCGCGCGCGCACGTACACACACGCGCGCGCGCGCGCGCACACACACACACACACATATGATCATAGAGGAAAATATTACATATGCCCATGTACGAAGGATGCTAGGAATTTAATTATTTTTCTTTTGATATAGCCGATTTAATTTAGAATCGTTTTTTTCTTTCCATCAGTTTTGTTAGAAGATATCCCACATTGAGATAATAGAAATTCTGCCAGCAATAATGAAATGTTGTAAGAACTATATATATATATATATATATATATATATATATATATATATATATATATATATATATATCGTCATCCACAGATTATTTCGGTGTATCACAGCTCTTCAGTGTGGTTAGACGTCCGATTGTTTCAAGCCAGGTGCGAAACCCAACTGATTTGACATTAGTCAGAGATCCTACCACTAGGCTATCGAACGCACGAAATTTTTACGTTTTTTCTATAGGAAAATACGTAAGTGACCCGGAGAACTAAATTCGTACGTGAAGAGTAATGCATTATTTGCAGTAGGAGCCGAAAACATGTTATAATATATTTATGTTATAATTTTTTAATAAATAATAGTTGATCTACTCTGTATTGAGCTCTCTGTTAAGAATAGCGTCTTTGGGTATTAGAATTTTATTCCGTCTACAACAATCCTATACTTGTGTGTATATATATATATATATATATATATATATATATATATATATATATATATATATTGAGTGTTTTATATATATATACATATCACAATATATATATATCACTCAATATATATCTATATCACTCAGTATATATATAAATATATATCACTCAATATATATATATATCAATAAAATATATATATAAATATATATATTTGATATATATATATATATATATATATATATATATATTTGAGTGATTTTCTGATAAAAATCTTGACAGATATATTTGCTCCTTCTTTACCTGATCATCTGAAATCATATACATAATTTTTAGTAATTCGACATGTGTTGCATTTTCTCTACAACAACGCTGTCCTTGGCTTGATCTAACATAGTCGTGCGAATTATCCACCGAAAGGAAGCGGAAGTAACATAGCAATTTTCGTAATGTTTAACGTTGTCTTACGCAACCCAGTAATTTTACAGTATCTTATTTCTCTTTTGATGTTATATCTTCCTTTCGACCCATGTGAGTTTTTATGCACATCTGAAATTTAAAACGACAGATACCAGTAAAGATATTATTATATATATTTATTTCCATTTGGACGAACAGCCAAGGCATTACATTGTAAATAGCAGACCATGAAATATATTATTGTATATATTTTCACTTATGAAGATATCATACAATCAGATTGTACATTCATCCTACAAAACTAAATATGTCTTGTAAATTTTAAAATTGATCCAAATTATGTAGTATAATTGGAATATATATATACATACACACACACACATACACGCACACACACACACACACACACATACATATATATATATATATATGTATATATATATATATATATATATATATATATATATATATATATATATACGTGAACAAAGTCAACACTTAGATAGCAGCACTCGTGCCTTGACGATTGCGTCTAGTATGAAACAGAGAATCGCCTCTAAGTGATGACTTCTATGTTCTCTTTTATATTTACGCACGCTCTATCTCTGATATTGAGCAATTTATCCCACAAATATAGCACAACTAAAGACTATATTTTTTCATATATATATATACATATATATATATATGTGTGTGTGTGTGTGTGTGTGTGTGTGTGTGTGTGTGTGTGTGTGTGTGTGTGTGTTGAAGAAAGACCAAAATCGTTTATGGTACCAGTAGACATATTGCGTAGACCTAAAACTCTTATCAAGATAAAGTCTCGAACACAAACGCCAATACTGAAAAAGAAAGAGCAAAAAGAGCCCAAAGTTAAAACGACTTCCGCAGTAAATGAAAGTGCTCGAAGCCTAGATTACTTAGATAAACAAAAAACCTTAGCATCGTTAAATCATCGTTAACGATGGCCTTAGTCATAAGCAGAGTTTCAAAGCTCACGTGATCTTGAGACGATTTGAACGTATGTATATATATATATATATCTATATCTATATATATATATATACATATATATATATATATATATATATATATATATATACATATATATATATATGTATGCTCTGATACACATACATACACACACACACACACACACACACATATATATACATATATATATACATATATATATATACATATATATATATATATGTATGTTCTGATACACATACATACACACACACACACGCACACACACACACACACACATATATATATATATATATATATATATATATATATAAAGATAGGTAATTTTCGAAGAATCGGAGAACCGTATTTTTGATTGATTCATTGATTGCATTCTTTTTATCGGCTTGTCGTCCTTTGCATGTTACTTAAAAGCAGAACATATTTTGCTATTGCAAGATTTCTTTATGATAATCATGATTTACCGATAAAATGTCTAATAATTAGCCCAGAGCTAGGAGTGAGACATTGGTTCCATAATTTTCTCCATTTTATGTGTGCTTAAATGAATGTAACGCAACTGGCTGGAATTGGAACTCGGCTATTCGATTGCCATATTCCGAGCCGTTATGCATTACATCAGACGAACATCCAAGCCTACAGCACCCAGTTACCCCAATGGGTCAAACATCTCTGAACTGACAAAGCCCGACGAGTTATGGTCGTAAGCCCTGCTGAAATTAGAAGATCCCTGCATTTAAAATCATCAATAGTCGTCTTGGATACTATATGGCGTGTGAGAAGCCATGACTTGTGATCATAGTATAAACTTTATATGAAAACCATGAATTAATATCAGTAATAATAAGTATGGTTAATACATGCTAATACATCGATTTATTATGTATCAGTTTCAATGACTGTTTTCAATTTACGCTTTAAATTCATTAATATTTCTTCATTTTATAAACAGCATAGCATGAGGTCAAGCAATTAAAGCTGTAAACAAACTAACCTTTCGTAATATAATTTGCTATCTTAAAGAAAATAAACATATGATTCATGTAAATGTTGGTAATTTTTAATTGGATTTTCAAATTCTGGATGAGATAAAAGTTATGAAATGCACGAACAATACATATACATATATATGCAACTAAAAGCTACTTCAATTTTTATAGTATCACACTGAAATTTCATTTACTACGAGGGTCATTCAATAAATAAGGTGAATTTTTCGGTATAAGGACATCTAATGCAGTCATGATGCAGGATGACTCCTTCTGACTGATGACCCCTGCGTTTGTTCTTTATGTCTTTCAAAGTCCTTGCAATGTTATCCACTGTCACCCTTCTGTCAGACTGAATGAGGTCATTGATTGATTCGATCACCTCAGGAGACCTCACTTCTGTAGGCCTTCCAGGCCTGTCTTCATCCTCAACACTGCTCCGTCCTTCTTTAAAAGATTTAACCCCCTTGTAGACATTCTTTTGGCTGAAACATGTGACAGCATACACAGTTGACATTCTCCTATGAATTTCAACTGGTTTTCACCCTTCAGCAACCAAAAACTTGATAACTGACCGCTGTTCCATCCTGGAGCATGCTTCTTGGTCGGCCATCTTTGTTAATCGCCAAAACTCTCAAAGTTGTTTTTTTAATCTACAAAAGAAATTAAATCCATGAGAAAAACAGGTAAAACAAAAAAAAAAATAAAATAAAAAGAGTAAGCTTCTATCTGTATCAGAAGTCTTTATACCGACAAATTCACCTTATTTATTGAATGACTCTCGTATTTATTTATATGTAACTTTCTTTGTTCTCAAGAGTGCAGATAGGTTCACCTGGCGTCCGATTTACATTTATTTGAATAGGAGTAGAGGTTTATACCTTGATTCCTGTTAGGATTTCATTTCCGTTTCCTTTTAAAGTATACTTCAGTTGTACGCTTCTAACGTCTCCAACTAAAACTCTGAAATTTTTTTATTATTTATTGACATTTTTTTAATAGGAGTAGATAGGATTACCTCTCGTTCGGTTTACACTCCTCGCAGGTTTTTATAATGAGGAATAGAGGTATATCGCATGTCTCCTGTTTAGTATTGCGTTTCCGGTTCCTTGTAAACACTTATTTTTTGTCAATATGATTAAATAGGTTCGCTTATCGTATGAATTGCAAACCTCCACAGTATTTTGAACAGGAGTATAGGTTTATCTCTTGATTCATGTTTAGGACTGGGTTTCGGGTTCATTCTAAAAAATTTGAATTCTCTTTCACTCCCAGGAGCCCGTTGCGGCTTAGTGACATTGTTGCCTTACTTGGGGTGACTTTTTAAAAAAATAAATTAACTGTTAAATCTAATGACATAATTACATTTGTAAGTCACGATTTTAACTGATTTTTTCATCCGATATTTTTTCCTGGCAAAAGCTTGTCAAACACTGATTTAATTTTCCTAGCGAACATTAGTTCAGCTGGTGCCATGTTTCATTGTGTTCTCTGGTTTAGCGTGATTCTGTATACTTGTAGGAATTGCTGAAGCGCCTTTTCCGTTGGAACTCCTGAGGCTTTCTTCAGAGCGCGCTTTAACGTATCGACAAATCTTTCTGCGAGTCCATTGGATCTCGGATGATACGGCGGCGTCGTTATGTGGTTAATTTGATATAACTCACAAAATTCCTTAAACTCTTCAGAAGTGAATTGTGTACCATTGTCACTCACAATACACTCTGGCACATCGAACCGTGCAAATAGTTCATGCAAAAAAGTTGTTGTGGTATTGGACGTAGGCTTTTTGCAGCGTAGTACTTCCGGCCATTTTGTAAAACTATCTACCACTATTAAGTAGTAATAATCTTCTACTGGACCAGCGAAATCAATGTGTAATCTTGTCCACGGATGATCCGTCTTTGGCCATGGTTTGTGTACTATAGGTGGTGCCTTAGCTGCTAACGCACACCCTTTACATCGATGAACCATGTTTTCGATATCCACATCCATTCCTTTCCAATATACAAAGCTTCGCATTAAGCTTTTTGTTCTATTAATCCCCGGGTGACCCATATGAAAGTCCCGTAGGATTCTTTTCTGCAACGTTTTTGGTACTACTACTCTCTCACCATATAATAAAATTCCGTCACATATTGAATAAATCTCCTACACTTTTTGGTCATTTGCTACCATTTTACTTTTTATTACTAAAATGAAATCATCGCTTTCAGCTTCTTTTTTTATTTCCTTTGATGTAACCGGTAGCTCTCTTACAATGTTGTTTACCATGCTTTTCACCTCATAATCTGCTCTGATATTTGCAATAATTGATTCTTCGAATCTTTCTTCTTGACTCGGTACGAGTCTTGATAAAGTATCCGCATGAATTATATTTTTGGATGATAGGTGCTTTATGTGAAAATCATAATTGAGAAGAATGGTTCCCCATCTTAACAGTCGATTTGCCGTATAAACGGGTAACCCTTTCTTTGACACAAAAATAGTGATCAGAGGTTTATGATCCGTTTCTAACATAAAATGTCTGCCGTAGATGTATCTATGAAATTTTGTTATGGCAAAAATGATACTCAGCGCCACTTTTTCTAAATGTGCCTAACTTCGTTGTCCTGGGAGTAATGCTCTCGAAGCATGTGCAATTGGTTTTATAGAACCATCTGGCATTATGTGTTGAATACACGCTCCTACCCCGTATGAACTAGCGTCACTTGCCACTACAATATCAAGTTTTGGATTGTAATGGGCTAAAAAGAGGTCGGGCGTAAGTATTTTCTTTATTTCATCAAAGGCCTTCTGACATTCTACCGTCCATTCCCATGCCTTGTCTTTTTTTAGTAGTTCATTCAACGGAGCTCTTAGATTGTACATTCCTTTAATGAACGCTTGATAATAGTTTGCGAGCCCCAGAAAACTCTGTAGCGTCGCCACATTAGTGGGCGTCGGCATGTCTCTAATCGCAATGGACCTTTCCGGATCTGGAAATCTGCCATTTTTGTTGATTATGTGACCTAAATACTTAATTTCATCCAAACCAAATTTGCACCAAAAGGAAGCCTGTTGTACTTGAATAAACCTCTATGCGTGTGTATACCTAGTAACTTCGAACATTCCTCTTCGACGGGAATTTGGAGATAGGCATCTGATAAATCGATTTTGGAAAATATCACTCCGCCATTTAGCTTGTTAAAAATCTCCTCCGGACTCGGTAACGGGTAATGGTAGTCCTTAATTACCGAGTTCAACCCTGTCGAAAAATGAACGCAGACTCTGATTTGGTTTGATTTCTTTTTTATGCACACAATCGGCGCAGCCCATGAATTAGATTCTACTTTCGAAATAATTCCCATTTTTTCCAACCTATCAAGTTCTTCGTTAACTTTCTCTACACTTGCGAAAGGCACGTTACGTTTCTTTTTAAAAATTGGCATAGCATTTTCCTTTAATTCAAATTTAGCTTCAAACTTGTTACATCTTCCAAGATATATATATATATATATATATATATATATATATATATATATATATATATATATATATATATATTTGAGAACTCATATTACATTTTTTATTGTATACCAGACCGCATATTATATTATGCATATTACATTTTTTCTTATTGTTGTTATTTTCTAGTTAACTGTATTACTGCATCCCATATTTTATTCATACTTATGCTTGGCTGACTTAGGGGATTTTTGTGGCCTATGCGTTGATTCCTTAAGTTTTCATATTTGTCAGTGATTTTCAATTCAAAATAGTGTAAATCAATAACCCTGTTACATTCTATGGGTAATAAATTAATAAGTAAATAATTCATCTTTGCTCTTAAATTTAATGTAAATATTTGAGTAATTTTACGACTGTACTTATATGGTCTCAAATATGTCGTCCGGTTGTTCTTGTTGATGTTCAAATATCTAAGCAGATAACATATCTATTTTCCCAAATCTGCCCATCTATAAGAATTTATTTGAAATATTTCTTGGTCAGGCCAAGAACTTTTCAAAACAGTCCAGTCCATTTTGAAAATAAGGGGGTGGATAGTTAGCATAAATTGTAGAATATCTATAGCTTCAATTTGGGAGACATCGTTCATTTTGGCGAAGTGAAAAATGCCAGAAGAAATAAAGGCTGAATGACTGATATAATAATGGCGCGTAGTCCAAGTTTTTCATCTTATTACCGGACCTTTTAAAGCCCAGTTAGGATTCACGTTTTTAAATCAGAGATTCCAGTTTGACATGTCGAATACAAACGCGAGATGGTATATCATTTCTATCGGTCGTGTTTACAATGTGTAATATTTTTATATTTTCTGTTCTTGTCTCGACCGTACGCATATTCCCAGAACGTTCTTGCCGAAGCTTTTTGATGAATCCGATGCATCTCGTACTGAAACATTCTTCCGGAAACAAATGTCAGGCGACCACCTGTGACATCTAGACTTTAGAATGACAACCCGACCCCAGAAGGAGTCTCGCCGCGTATCACAGATCACGATGGCATAGAAGGCCAACACAATAGTTGAAAATTGTAAAGAAAGAATATATATATATATATATATATATATATATATATATATATATATATATATATATATATATAAAAACGTATAAAATGAAACAAACAAAATCACAGAATGCTAACATAATAATCATAAAAACATAAGGAAATATATATTCTTCATATTAAAAAATGTATAAAACGAAAACAAAAATCAATGAGAAACAAATGCAAAGAAAATGCATGAAAAAAAGTCAATATTGAAAGAGAGTAATTCATAGTGGCCGAGGTAGTTGCGTCTCGTCATAGACTTAATTTAAATAGGATTTCGCAGGGGGGGGAGCATCGGTTAGATCGATTCAAGGTAGATTTTTTATGAGATATTAACGTTTTTTTTTTGTTAGTTTTTTTTTTTTTTGGGCACTGAGACTTTCTCGATTAAGATTAATAAATACAGCAATCAGACAGGAGATATTAAGCTCAGTCTGCATTGGGGAATTTTTAAAGGAAATTAAATATGTAAAGAGAAAGTTAAGTGCATATGATGTCTGCCGAAACCTGTACAAAGACCGGAGGTGAAAGGCAGTAGGTTTAACACGGCGTTAAATTCAAGACAATCATGCAAAATGACGTCGTTACCGAAGAATCAAGATCAAGGGAAGACAAGCAGAAGAATTAGAATCATCAAGATCAGCAGCAGCATCGGGAAGAAAACGTGGGAGCGGAAGGAGGAAGATGAGAAGTAAAATAAGTAGAAGGAGACCCAGAATCAACTGCAGCAGCAGCAGCAGCAGCAGCAGAAGAAGAAGAAGAAGAAGAAGAAGAAGAAGAAGAAGAAGAAGAAGAAGAAGAAGAAGAAGAAGAAGAAGAAGGTAAAATACAAGAAGAAGAAAAACAAGAGGAAGATGAAGGGGAGTAGGAGGAGAAGAATATGTAAGAGCTGACTGAGATGAAGCAGCAGAAGGCGTAGAAACATCCTTCTAATCATCATCCTTGTCATTATCATCATCATCATCATCAGCAAATAAAAGTAGAAAAAGAAGAAAAAAAAGAAAGGCATTAGGAGGAGAATATAGAAAGCCAAGAAGAAAAGGAAAAATGATGGAAATAGGTACTCTGCATCAGCATCATCATCATCACCATCATCATCATCATCATCATTAAAAAAAAGAAGAAGAAAAAGAAAAAACGCAGTGACGAAAAGAAAGTACAATGAAGAATATCAAAAAAAGTAAATAAAAAAAAATTAAAAAAATAGCTCCGAGAAAGATTGCCATAAATCCCAAAGAGACTGCACAGAATTGAAATGGAAAAATTCTCTTCCCTGGCAACTGATCAATTTCTGAAGGAGGATCAAATCAACTTAAAGATCAAAGCTGTTTCGCTTTCTATAAAAAGCTCCCAACGAATGTGGCTAAGAGAGAATGCACGCGATCACCAGAGTTGGAATTTCAGAAAGGAAATTCCCTATCATATTGGGAAAAATTTGCAATGTTAGCTTGCACTGATGAACATGGATTCTGAGCATTAAGCGAAAGAATTTTACGCCCATCGGTTCGTCTCCAGCTTCATACATCAATCTACAAATACTTATTTATCTTATAGCAAAAGAGTGATATGCGTTTGGTAGAGGTTTCCATATAAGTGAGATGGACAAGGAAAGATTAATCATGAAGTTTACAGATAAACATATATATATATATATATATATATATATATATATATATATATATATATATATATATATATATATATATTGAGAGAGAGAGAGAGATAGAGAAATAATTAAGGAGGATTTGAGATAATTATAATTAAGTAATTCATCGAATCTAGAAGAAACCTCAACAGAATGCAGAATGCACTGGACGGCCATTTCGCCCTATATTTGTGACTCATCCGCAGTATGCATCCGCTACCGAGAATTGAAACACGGACAGTTTCGATATGAGGCTATCGTCATATCAACTGTACCAACGGGCCTCGGTAATTCGGTGCCGAGGTTTCTTCTATACTCGACGAATTACTTAATTATAATTATCTCTAATCCTGCTTTATTTCTCTCATTTGTATATCATTGCTTGAAGCGCCCCCTAATGCTCTGGATGGAGTGGCTTGGGGATAGTAGCTGTGGCTCACCGTCCTAAGGGAAAGTCGGATGAGTTCCACCACGGAATATCTGAACGAGCGGCGCAATATGGAGTCTAATTCGTTACCTCTACGTCACCGAGGCCCATTGGTACAGTTGATATGACGTTTGCCTCATATCGTAACTGTTCATGATTTCAATTCTCGGTTTTGGATGCCCACTGCTGATGACTCCCAAATATAGGACGAAACAGTGATATATATATATATATATATATATATATATATATATATATATATATATATATATATATATATATATATATTATAAATGACAATAGCAAAACACTATTAATTTCTGACGCGTTTCGTCCAATGTGGTAATTTTGTTAAGAAAGGTGAATTAGGAAAAAAGCCTGGGTGTAGAATAATATTTGGTTAATGTTCTATGGCGGCACTCTCTAGAATTTTCCTTCTGAGTGAGTTATTTTCTTTTTTTATAAAAAAATTACTGCTCTCACAAATAAACGTACACAAGAATATCGTAAAATCAAAAGAAAACGGTTGAATCCGCCAACACAGATATAATGATAATATTCTCCACACATGACATTAACTGATGTTATTTTCAGTTAACAATATGAAAATAGCGTTTCCTACATTCCAGTTGCTAAGAACATTCTGTCTTTTGTTTTTATTAATTTCCTTGTTTAATTAAATTCATTTCGTTTTTTGCTTTGAGAAAGTCCACATTGGACAGCAATTAATAGTGTTTTCCTATTGTCATTTATATTTATAAAGACTTACTTATCTACAGGTTAACTCTGAGAAATTTTCATATATATATATGGCTATATAAATTTCCAGTTTTACAAAACCTCATAATAATAACAAGGAACAAGCGTAATTTCTTATTTAAATTACCAGGCATAGATCATGTAAATATAAAACTAAAAAAAAAAACAACAACAAAAAAAAACCGGTTTCGTCCCAGCTTATCAAGTTTTATTTTGAGAATTAAAACTGTGTAAAACAATTTATACAATGACATAATGATGGGAGATATTCAAGGAAACTTGAGACTAATAATATTCAGAACCAGCAAGCAACCCCTCTGTTTACAGAGCGAAGGCTTGCGGGATGTGATATACAGATACTCTAAAACCTTGACATGATATGGTTATTTTCTAAGCCTATCTTAGATGTGGCACATGTCCGAAAGCATGGGGCGCTCAGTGAGGATTGAACTCATTACTCAGCGAGACCAGCTTGTTAATTATTAAACCACGTCGAGATGCCCAACCTTGAGATGATATGAAGAGGGTGACTGAGACAATATTGAAAAACGGCCAACACTAAAGCCCGTAAAACAACTCCTGCTATTAATAACATGTTGCGCGATAGATGACCCGGATATATTCACCAGTTAACTATTGCTAGAGGCCGGATTAAAAATTCTTGGAGGTAAATGCTGTTTAATTCTGAAATACAAACGTTGGTAAGTCCTCCGTATGTAGTCGAGTCCACAACTACATTCATATTTGTAAATAACTGAATTAACATGGTGAGAGGAAAGGACTTCTTTGCGAATAGAAGAAAGAATAGGTCGAGTAACGAATATTACACGGACCTCAGCAGAAAAATAACACCTGCCGATTGCAAGTGAAATTTGCGTAGGAAAAGACTCACCCTCTGAACCAATGAAAGGAAGACGCAAATAAACAGGACATTTTTTTAACTCTATGCGGTTTATCCTTCTATAAATTATTGAAAACATCAAGAACAACACTATCCAAAACATCTAAGGGATATCCATTTTTGGAAAATGTCGTATGAATAAAATCAATCTCCTCAGGAAGGAAAATTTCAGAGAAAATCGTAAGAGCCCTATGGGTAAGGGTTTTAATAAGATTAAACTTACGTTTTCGAGCACAAAATGAATTCCAACGTGCACAGAAGACCGAAAAAGTAGCCATCCTAAAGACAGAAGTCGAAAACGTATCACAAGTCCTAAGGACATCTAAAATGTAGAGCCAGCAAATTGGGTTCTTTTCAACAGTAAACTTAAGGGAGGAATGAACAGAGTTTAGTGAAATGAGGAATGAGTCTGCTTCAGCCTCATTATTAAAGAGGCAAAAAGTATCACGTAACGTAACGATAATGCATGAGAGTACGATCAATACGTGAAAATAAAGACGCATGAAAATCGACAAAAATATTAGATAAAACAGGACCCAAATGAAAACCCATCGCTACACAATCAACCTGTCGATAAATAATGTTATCGAACCTGAATTAGACAGGCGAGGTAGCTAAGTTCATATGATCAACAAAGAGTTACGATATAATAAATTACAGCAAATCTTAATTGTCTCAAATGCGGGGACGCAAGTAAACAAGCAGCAAATGTCAAAAGAAAAACATGAACCCACCAATAGAAGAGGAACTACGTATAATTTCCGCAAAGGAGAAATAATCCTTAATGTAAAAGGTAATAAAGTGTAATAATACAGGTTGTAGCATTGTAGAGAGCCAAACCAGCGACCTTATGTTGGGCAGACAAGATGGGTCGCAATGGGACCCCGTTCTTATGGATTTTAGGTAATCTATATAAACGGAGACGAATAAATCCACTGGGTCTAATCAAGTCATAAATTTCTGGAGAGAGTAATAAACCCTTGACCCACTTCAACAATTGTCTTTGAAACTTAGCTTCTATTCAAGCATTACTATCATGGGTGGCCACTAGATCTAATCTCAGAAATTTTGAGGTGTCATCAAGGATGACAGGCATCTTTGGGATATAATAAAATAGAATAGTCATGTAAAACAGCTCCAGCACCTTTATCCGGTCTAGTATTAACCAGACTGCGGTTATTTTTTAAACTTTTAATATCACGACAGTGCTGCTCACCCTATCTCTACTCAGACAAAAAAAAAAACTAAAGAACAAGCAAACGAATGAGCATAGCTATTAAATTTGGCTTTAAGGTCCGTAAAAGTCTCAGTAGAATGAGGTTCACGTCTTTAAACCTGTGCAAATAGAACTTCAAACTTTGAAAATATTTTCTCACGGTTAGCCATTGAGAAAGGAATGCAAAAATCCAGGCCGTGAGCTAAAATATGAGACACTAACGGAGAAGGTTCATACGTAGAAAAAAAAATTCCATCTCCGGTAGGGTGATCAATGCATCCAAACTGTTTACAAACCAAATAATTTAATTTAGTCTGTACAGATACAGATATTTTTTTAAACCCGAATACAGACGGGCTCTGTTAGTAAACAGAAAGGACCCTGAGCAGGCGTTATAATTTTCTCATATAGACAAAAATAGTTAACTCACTACAAAGATGCAACTTTGTTTCGGTGCATTTCAATTGCACCTCCTCTGGTGAGAACCAAAAATGGTTATGGACAATTCTGCTTGTAAGCAAGCTGTATGTGAAACGTCACTTCCTTTTTTCCACTTTTTTGAGAAAAATAGATAAAGAAAAAAGGTGACTGAGTGAAACAATAATTTTTTTGATTTTTGGTGAAGGATGGATGAGGTGTTAAAGTGATGGCCAGACTGGAAGAATTCCTTGTCGATAACAACGGTCAAAAGTTTAGGCACAGCATTTCCGCGCCTCCTAAGAGTGAGGGCTGGAAGAGGAAAAGTGGGAATAGGAGATAGTAATACGGTGAAAGAGGTAGAAGGGAAATATTTAAAGATAGTTATAGTAGTAATTAGGAATGGTTTTGATTTTTTCTTTGGTGGGGGGTATTATAAAAAAAAACAAGCTAAAGCTGAATTGCTTATATTTAAGTTGGAGCTATCACTACCAATTTTGTAATCAATGAAAGTGTTTTGCAAATTAATAAATTTAGAAGTGATTTTCTGAGATTTTAAATTCATTTGTTTTTATCTTTTAATATGTGATTGGTTAGAGAGTCTAGCTGATTACTTTTCAGATTTTGTTAGTAAAATATCAATGAAACTATTAACTAAATAATCAACAATTTTTCAGTTATGTCAACTCAGGAGAAAACAGTCAGCCTTTTCATCAAATATATTTAGTATAGCCTATTTCTAAAAATGCTTGGCTTTTTCTTGAATCATGTCTCCACGTTATCTTTCAAAAATAATTTTCATTTTTAAACTGTCAACATTGAACAACTGTTTAACTAAAGAACATATCAGTTACTTAAATAAGTGTATCTATGAGAAATACGTAAAAACAGAAAATAAATTAAATATTTGTCGAATTTCATCGATATTCGTAGCAAAATTTACTGATTTGATTTATTTTAATGCCTATCAACACTTTTTGTGGGATATTTAAATCCAAACCCTATTCATTTAGTTAGTAATAATAATTAATTTTATTGCGAGTTATTTTGACCAAACAATTCTGGTAATTTCAGTTGATGGGATAGTGGGACTCAACAGTGTTAATCGAATGAGATTCATGGACAAGATTTAGTTTGCATCCTAGCCCCCCCAAAATTCAGATTGATTTTTCGTATAGACTTACGGTTACTCTCTTGAGTATGAAAGGTTTACAAGAGACAAGATAATGAAATGTCTGTACTGATCTGAATCCGATCAAAGATCTATGGCCACTTGTGAAGATGAAATTATATAAACGTGGTAAAAAACACAACAGCAAAGGTGACGATTGATAAGCAATTAACAAACGGCCAGGCTTCGAACTGAATCTGCTGATATCGAGAACATAAAAAAATACTGGATAATAAATTGGTGACAATGATTAAGGAGCATTGGCATATCATTAACATGTAAAGGATCCAAAGACATCATATGTTTGCTATTTTTCTATTATAGGATTTGATCAACTGCAGATGGTTTTGTTAACCTGTTAGCGAAGTAGAAATTGATTTTGTGTTTCCTCCTATCATTCGACAGCGTTTAATTTTATATAATTAATCAAAGAAGTAAAAGAATTTGAAAGTATCTAAAAATGTAATTCGTACTTTGTTTAGACGTGTAAATTGCTCATTTAACATTCCTTCAAAGCAAACGTTTATATTAAGTATGTGAAAAGATATTGCTTTCCAGAAATTCGACAAAGTGAACTTCATGGTAAAATAATATAGAGAGTGCAGAATTTTAACATGAGGTAGGGTGTATCATTTATAATTCAGACATAGTTCATGTTAAAAAGATATATTTTTTGGTGATACCTATTCAACGGCGAAATATTTCAAAAATATTAGTCCATATTAATGAATTTTTTTTAAGCTTATCACCCCAAGCAAGGCTGGATGCCACTAGCACGCAGGGGATTACAGAAGGTTTGGAGGAAGAGCAGATAGGAGTGGTAAAGGAGAGGATGTGGAGAAAGATAGTGGATCGATCAAGGCAAGGGGGTTACAGAAGATTTGGAGCGAGAGCAAATAGGAATGAAAGGTGAAAGGATGTGGAGAAGGGAAGTGTATAGATCAAGGCAACTGGAGATGTCGATTGACGTTACACTTAAATATTTGGAGATTGTATTTGTCAGGGAAACAAGAATAAGGAAGGGAGTTCCACAGGCGAGATGTGCGAGAAATGAAGGTACGTCTACATCTAACAGTTTCAACGGTGAAGGAGCGGGAACGGGATGCCGGCCTCGTAGGACGTTTAAATTCATGAGGCATGGAAACCAGCGAAAGCAGCTCCTCGGAGCAATTGCCGTGAAAGTATTTGTAAAAAAGACAGAGCGAGGCAACGTCGCGTCTGTGAGAGAGCGACTGCAGACGAGATGACAGATCAGGGCCAAATACTTTGCATATCCGTCTCTGGATCTTATCAAGAACCCTGAGACAAACAGCAGGGGCTATATTTACATACACACACGCATCTATCTATCTATCTATCTATCTATCTCTCTATCTCTCTCTCTCTCTCTCTCTCTCTATATATATATATATATATATATATATATATATATATATATATATATATATATATATATATATATATAAGCTTTTCACCCCAAACAAGGCAGGATGCCACTAGTTCGCAAGGGGTTGCAGAGTGGGAGCGAGAGTAAAGAGGTGTGATAGAGTAAAGGAAGAAGAGAAGGACAAGAATAGGTCAATGCATCTGGAGATGTCGATTGCCATTACATTTGAATAGTTATAGATCATAGCTATCAGCTAAAAAAGTAATAGGGAGGGACATAAAGCTATTGGAGTATAAGGGACGGCCACATTTAACCTTTTCGACAGTGAAAGGGTGAGACCGTGATATATATATATATATATATATATATATATATATATATATATATATATATATATATATATGAATGAAGAAATTACAAAATTTCCGTCACTATTTTATCATAATCCTTTCATATGCAAGGTTATTTTTTTTTTCGTATATTAAAATTGAATCAGGCAAATATCCACTGTAACAGTGAGAATCACTTTTATCTTCCCAAATATATTGTGTATTTGTGCAGGAAACTATTTTATACAAGTTTCTTTAAAGAAAACTGCTAACTCACCGCGATTAACATTTTTATTTAATTTTTCTCGTGTTCGTGCAACTTCTTTCTTTTCTGGACACAAATTATTTAAAAACAGTCCAAAATCTCTGCATATTGGAGCATATTCGGCAATTCTGTTATTTTATCATCAACGCTAGAAAACGAGTATAATATACATCCACAAATCTAAAACATTAGACAGCGCTGACAGCACGTCTAACATCAGCAACAGAAAATCTGTCATCCTATCCTCTAAAACACTGTTTGCAAAATCTGGAAATAAATCTGTTATGTCCAACACTAGAGATTTACTACGTGCTCCAAGACAAAGGAAGATATAATTAGGAAAATACATTGATCCACAACATCATATAATATGCGGGAATTTATCAAATAAAATCATTACAATGTAGAATCAAATACATTGGCGAGACATCACGAAATCTAAAAGCCTACTTCTATAAACACAAGCGAAACTAGAGTTCGGACAATTGATTACACATGAATAAAACTGGATAAAACGCTGATTTTGAAAATGTCACTCTAATTAAAACAATTTTTTATAGGTCGAAAATACCTCGAAGGAATCATGATAAATAACTGTAAATACACATCCAAATACTGTATTACATCACCAACATTTCTTAAATACATTATCAAAGCATCTAACATACAAATAAATACCAATAAAACACCCGGTGCTGAGGTTAAACGTCCCCAAATCTACATGAGGACATCCGCCAAACACAAATAATAAACACACACACATACACAAACATACACACACGCATACACACTCACTCACACACACGCGCAGACACATATATATATATATACATATATATATATATATATATATATATATATATATATATATATATATATTGTCATACACACATACATATATATATTGTCATACACATACTCACACACATATATATATTATTATTATTATTATTATTATTATTATTACTATTATATATATATATATATATATATATATATATATATATATATATATATATATATATATATATATATACAAGGTGCGTCAACGACCAACCAGAAGAGGTCAAAAAGTTTCGCTGACTAAAGATATATTGCCAACCCTGGCCGCACCACAGCAGCTTTTGCCAGCAGAGAGGTTAGTGTTTTTGTGTACATGTCAGTCTCTTGCGATTTCTTTATACAACAGCAACTGAGATTTTCAACGGATGTGTAGCCAGAGTTATAGTGACATAGCATGGAAGGTAAACAGATGTGCTTCACATAGGAAGTAGCATTTTGTTGCTAGAATCGTTTTATTTCACATTATTTAATTTGGATCTTGACCAGATCCAACTCGATGCCTGTAGAACTGTGGCCTGGAAACGACGTGAAGCAGAGGTTCCGAGCAAGTTATACCCACTTTCAAAAGGAAAGAATGGAATCCACCGAAGGGAATTCAAGGTAGAAATCCACGGCAACCGAATTCAGTTGGCAGCAGATGAAATGTCCATCCCTTTATAAATACAGTCGGATCGCAGCGAGTCGTAGCGGCTTTTTCTTTCGTATGTATGCCTCTATCCTGTTCTCCCCCGCCATGAAACCGTTATTTCTATTAGAAGGATGCACTACTTTGAATTTGGCCACGCTACAATGTCAGTGAGTATGTCTATTTGAATCACACGCACACACACATATATATATATATATATATATATATATATATATATATATATATATATATATATATATATATATATATGTAATTGATTTGGGGATTTAGGCTAATTTTATAGTAATTCGTCGAGCTTAGAATCCTCAACAGAATGCAGAAAGCACTGGACGGTCGTTTCCTATCTGGGACTCATCAGCAGTGCGCATCCACTACCGAGAATCGAACCCGGATCGCTTCGATACAACGCGAACGTCATACCAACTGTACCACAGTTTCCGAGGTTACTCGGGGACTCTGGATAACTCTGTATACTTGGATGGGTATCGGTGAACAGATTACTTTTTGACAAAACGAATCGAGTTCTCTCAGTCACTTGCATGTTTATCTAAAATAAATACGCTTAAATTCACCTTCATCTCTGCTGTGCGCCAACAGCCTAGGGGTAGATTGTCCAACTGACACCAATTCAGCCGTGTTTCGATCCTAGCTAGATGCAACCGGACGTCTAAACACACTGATGAGCTGTGATACAGTGAAACAGTCTATCTGTTGATGACAATATATATATATATATATATATATATATATATTAAGGCATAAAAATGAATTTTTTTTTATTAAAGGGCATGATAGATTTAAAATAAAAACACCAGTTTCATCCCCTCTCATCAGAACTGTTAACGGGGAATAGAAATAGTTTTGATGAGAGGAGACGAAACCGGTTGACTGGTGTTTTTATTCTAAATCTATCATGGCCTTTAATAAAAAAAATTGTTCTTTATGCCTTAATACGCTTTTGTACCGTTGCAAATATATTTAAATATATATATATATATATATATATATATATATATATATATATATATATATATATATATATATGAGACTAGAAAACAATATTCTAGCGATTACATTCTCTGGAAAGCTATAAGCAATAAAAACTACAATTAATTTCAAGGTCTGTAAGAAAACAATGTTAATCAGAGTTTGCCTTTCTATTTCAGACCTAGCTGTGGAAAAGATGGATTCATGCCTTTTCCCAGGTTTTTAGCCTGAAGTGAATGAAATTTTCGACTGAAATTTGATCTCGACACCCCAAATTCACTTAATCTGCTGATAACCATTACACTAAAAATGTCACAATATACATTCTTCTGTGTTCCGTGTCCTTTCAGGAGATTGGAGATCATGACAATTTCCTCTCAGGTGTTTGCTCTTATTAATGTTTTTATCTCCTCAAAATCCGGTTCTACCATCAATTTACTCAAGATCGCTAGGTAACTTATGCATATTTTATCCTCTGTTTTCCACATATATGGTGGACCCTCCCATCTTATTCGACGTCAGAGGGTCAAGCAACTCAGTTCCTAGGAACCGACAGCGCAGCCACCAACACATATGATTTGATTATAGTGTTGAAGTCTTTGTGCAGAACCAACCACGTTTTTTGAAGGGCTGAATTCAGAAACCTGATGCACTACGTGCCACAAGTTACCCAAGTTACAGATGCATTATATCATGTGTTAATTAAATATACACTACTGTTCAAAATTTTCAAGTAACCCCAGAATTAGTATGAGGTGAACTTGACAGAAGAGTGAAAAAAATATGAAAAAGCGGTCTTAGAGTCATTGAAAAAAGAATGGAATCTATCATCAAACTTGTAATTTGAGAAACTTTTGCAACGTATGCCTATTATTGTACTCAATAATCAAGACTAAAAGAGAATATTTTGACGAGAAAATAATTCGATTATAAAATGCATTTTTTTCATAATGAACTTACTAAGAAAAAAATCATGTCTAACTTTTTTAAGCATTTATAATAATTGTCTCTCATTTAAAGTACAAAACAACTTCTTTTGGGGCCAAATTAAAACTATTGAACTATAGTGTATGCATTCGGAACCTATAACTTTTTTTATGTTTTTATTAACGTCCAGTTGTTCTTTGCATAATCAAACCAGATAACCAATTTATCAATATTTTAATAAGAATAGATATCATCTATAAATTTTGTGATTGACTGGTCATATACGTAAAAGTATTTCCTAAATTTGATAATACGAATTCTATTGTGGAAATATTGTTTTGTACATGAAAATTAGTCATAGTGTAGTTCAATAGTTAAAAGACATTCTATCGGACTAGACCCGAATATTCATAAACTCAGTCTGTATTTTTTTATATATGTGAGATTTTCCCCAAGAAATATCGCCAAATTATTTGCACAGGCACCGCAGGGGATAACAATAACACTGTTAATGACTGCATGCCTTATGCCTAAATATTATTGTATTTTCAGAATATTTCGATATACGAGTGATCATGAATATTCCTACACCTAAAAAAATTTCAGATAAAAAACATTAACATTTTTGCTATTGTATAATAATATATTCCAGTAAAAATCCTTATATTAATCCTTATATTAACCGTGATATTCGAAAACCAATTAGTATCTTCTTTGATATTGATACAAAATTTTAATCCTAGGTAATCCTTTATTTGGTGGTTGAAACTTTCTAGGATTTTCGTACTGATTCTGCCGATTTCAGGTCGGGTTGGTTTGATAATTCTTGTAGTCGTATTAGCTTCGAACTCGGTTATAGTTATATAGCACTTTTTTTCTTTTTTGGTAAGAGAGACGAAAAATTCATATTTATACTTGATTATTAATTAGTAATTAAATTCTAATATATTTATTTGTAAAAATATCGTATAGTCTATTAGTTATTAGAAGGAGGAATATTACTTTAAATCTGTAGGAATAAAATCTAAATATTAAAAATGTGATTTATTGATATTTAAATGTGCCTTTTAGAAGAATTTTGTGTAAAAAAATAGGAATTAAGCGGATACATAAAATGGCAAAATTTTTGTCACAAAATAAAAATCCTTGCATTTGCCCTGATAAAGTCTTTCAGGGGAGGAAACGTGTCGGCTAAGATATATTTTTGTCTTTATTCATACATACTTACTTTATATATATATATATATATATATATATATATATATATATATATATATATATATATATATATGGAGAGAGAGAGAATGGGGGAGAGAAGGAGAGAGATTAAGAGAATGACAGAGAGAGCGAGAGAGACGAGGATATATATATATATATTTCCTCGTCTCTCACTCTTGCACTCTCTGTCTGTCCCTCTTCCTCTCAATCTCCCCCCTTCTCTCTCTCTCTCTCTCTCTCTCTCTATATATATATATATATATATATATATATATATATAATCTAACGAGAATGACTAAATATCAGGATTAATTTTGAATTCACTTTTTTGTCCAGGTTAGTTTGCATTTCAAAGGAAAGAAAGAGGAAAGAATTTACGTTTCCCTATTTTCGATTCGCTTTGTCTATATTTGAATTTAATCAACATTCAAGACTCGAAATTAAAGCAGTAATAATAACGAAAAGCCGTTTGACACTACGAAACTATCGCCTCCAGGTTCGTTTCAGTTGAATGATTATTTCCTTTTAGAAATTGTTATCTTTCAGAGTTAATCGAATTCACGCGCTTCTTTTTCATTGGTATCGTTAATGTATCAATAATTTGTTTAGAGTGTTATATTTTCACTGTCCTTGCTCGGAGAACATTGATACAATTTTGTTCAGAAATCAAATTAATATTTCGTATTTAAAGCGTATTCCATATGAATTATTGTTTCTCTTTGTCGTCTCTTTGTATGTTTTCCCAACTGACGTGTAGAACTTTCTTGTTGGTTGAAAATGCCTGTCCTGTTGCATATATAATTGAATATTTTTTCGTACATGCAGATACCAAGACTATCAGCATCGAAAGATGTGTTCACTTTAATCTGTTGTTTCTAACTTTGAGAAAATCAATGGCAATCAATAAGTAGTTCGGACAAATGAAAGCACATATTAATCTATCGTGAGTGTATTTTATAAGTAAATTCAGAGGAGATGAAAATAGATGAAGACGTAATTCTATATCAGCTTGTCTGTTAGTAGCAGCAGATTTCAACCCCGTGTGATTTTCTTTAGTAAAGTTATTGACAAAGTTCAACGTATAATAATTGAAATAACCAGTGTGTGTTTTGGTTTGGTTTGTTTTGCTTTATTTTGCTTTACGGCATATCAACCACAATGGGTTATTTGTTTTGACTAAAGTTTGGTGCTTAAAAATTTGCCCATAGCTGGGCCACTAACGGATTCAAACACCCCGAGGTAAGGGTGGACCCGGAAAAAACAGCAATTAAGTTCCATATCCCTCAACACCACCCGATCAGAAGCCTTGCTGCCGGGAATAGTTTATCATCATACCTAGGATGGAAAGAACTGTTCCTTTTTTTTCCATTCTTTTTAATTTTTTCTTTTGTTATGATTTATACACGTGACAAAGAATGAATTGACAGATAAATGTGTAGCATCAACATTAACAACATTAAAAAGGAATTCTGTTTTACAAATGAAATGTTATTGATACTTTAAACATTAAGTGGCGAAAAAAGACTGGAGATCATCGGATGTCATCAATTATTGAATTTATTTTTTTCATCGATACAAACCCCGTCATTCATTCAGGATTCGTTTTTGAAAAAAAAAAAACTACTTAACAAATTATTATCCATGTTCGTCTTTTTCTGATGTATTTGCCTGTAAATATAAATTAGAGAACAAACAACAGACAATTATGTGTGTGCATGCATACCTCTTGAGGTGGAAAAATGCGAAAAATGGTGACAAAGAATGCACAATTGCATTCTGAATGGAATACAACAAGGGGCATTATGCTGTTACGAATATCATTCTAATGAACAACAAAAAATTAGTGCTGTTTACTGAAGATTTATCGCGATACAACATGTCGCCGTGTAGAGTTACTTTGGAGATGGAATCAACACGAACAGACTTCATCAGTATATCTTTTTTACTTTATATTATCTAAAATACTTAAAATATTATTTTTATTGTTCTATATGTAAAGAAATCGAAGATAAACATAAGGAATATCATTTAAAATTCGATTCTTTCATTTTTAAATTCATTTGGCGTTCATATTCGTGCAAAATCTTCCCTCGGGTTAAGGGATAACCCTGTTATTTTGTAGTCTTTCGCTGAATTAAATATATACAGGATGCAATAGAAATACCTGCGACATATCAGTCAGTTATGTGCCATGCGTGATACGTCAGTCATGACGAGGCAGATTTCTTCCCGCAGTAGGTTGCCATTTCTTTCTGCGGTAGACCAGCTGCCATCCAATGCTATAGAACCCGGTCTGTGCTGCTATTTACCCATAGCTGTGGGGAGAAGAAGAAGATTCATACCTTGATTATTGAGTACAAATAATCGGTATACGTTACAAAAGTTTCTCAAATTACAAGTTTGATGATAGATTCCATTCTTTTTTCAATGACTCTAAGACCGCTTTTTCATATTTTTTTCATTCTTCTGTCAAGTTCACCTCATACTAATTCTGGGGTTACTTGAAAATTTTGAACTGTAGTGTATATTTAATTAACACATGATATAATGCATCTGCAACTTGGGTAACTTGTGGCACGTAGTGCATCAGGTTTCTGAAGTCAGCCCTTCAAAAAACGTGGTTGGTTCTGCACAAAGACTTCAACACTATAATCAAATCATATGTGTTGGTGGCTGCGCTGTCGGTTCCTAGGAACTGAGTTGCTTGACCCTCTGACATCGAATAAGATGGGAGGGTCCACCATATATGTGGAAAACAGAGGATAAAATATGCATAAGTTACCTAGCGATCTTGAGTAAATTGATGGTAGAACCGGATTTTGAGGAGATAAAAACATTAATAAGAGCAAACACCTGAGAGGAAATTGTCATGATCTCCAATCTCCTGAAAGGACACGGAACACAGAAGAAAATATATTGTGACATTTTTAGTGTAATGTTTATCAGCAGCCGAAGCAGATAGAAACATTCACTCAGTTTATGGAGAGGAATGTGTGAATGAAAGAACATGCAGAAGATGGTTTGCAAATTAAGTGAATTTGTGGTGTCGAGATCAAATTTCAGTCGAAACTTTCATTCACTTCAGGCTAAAAACCTGGGAAAAGGCATGAATCCATCTTTTCCACAGCTAGGTCTGAAATAGAAAGGCAAACTCTGATTTCAAACATTGTTTTCTTACAGACCTTAAAATTAATTGTAGTTTTTATTGCTTATAGCTTTCCAGAGAATGTAATCGCTAGAATATTGTTTCCTTTCTTGAACTCATAAAGCAATACGTGCCTCAAATGGATTTTTGGGTACTTCAATGTTAGCAGGGTTTTAATCAAACAAAATTTGATTTTATTGTTCTCTGAAATAAAATATGATCAGTTTAAATGCGTCTAAACATATAAAAAATAATGTCCAGCTCCATTCCATTAGACATTATAAAATACTCTTTAAATTTCGTTCATTTTTAGAAAAAGTTAAAATTCGGACAGAACTTATGGGATGACCTAATATATATATATATATATAAATATATATATATATATATATATATATATATATATATATATATATATATATATATATATATATATATATATATATATGGCTGTCTTTTCTTTTAATTGGTATTACTCTCCATGCAAGGCAGTAAAAGCACTAAGGAGAAATGGGCTAGAGAGTGTGGAAGAATTAGAAACACAAACATTAATGATAAGCGGGAAGAGGAAAGAGTAATATGGAAGGAAGTAGATAGCAATTGGCATTACATTTAAATGCTTGATCATTAAACATCGCTAGAGAACAGAGTCCGAAGGAACTTCCACAGACGAGAAGTGCGAGAAAAGAAATTATTAGTATAGAATTTACGGATAATTATAACCAGCTCAACTCTAAATTGATGAGATCTTGACGCCAGTCTAGTAATGCGCTTAATTTCAACTAGGCAAAGCAGAGCTCATCCGTACAATTACCATAAAATTCTTTATAGAAAAGACACATTTACGCAACCCTACGTCAGTGAAAAATTGACGGAAGCCGAGACGCCAGATCAGGACCAATAACATAGCTTGTGACAAATAATGTAGTCTGTGTGTGTGTGTGTCTCTGTTAGTGCATATATATACATATATATATATATATATATATATATATATATATATATATATATATATATATATATATATTTCCATGAGGACAAATCAAGCAACAAATGTATGTAAATATAGTGTACATAAAGTTACAGTATTGGATATCAGCAGTCTGTTTAATGCATACATGTGTGTGTGTATATATATATATATATATATATATATATATATATATATATATACATATATATATATATGGTGTTCTTAGCAGTTATTCTTGTATTTCAAAATTAATGTTCGATACAAACAGTAGCGAATAATATAATTATTTCCTTTTTTAAAAATATGACTCCATCGCGGGACAGAAATTTCTATGTATCAAAACTGAATCCAAAGTTGTAAATTTACTTTTACAAATTAAACTTAAAAGCCAGCGTTTCGTTCCATTGTCAAGCGATGTTAGGACTGACTTTCTGAGATATATTATTTAATTTATAAGCGCAGACAATCTTAATATTTTGAGTTGTTAAGGTTAAGGAAAATTTAATATATTTTGATTAGGATTGGTTGGGTTTTAATTTCCGTAGACAACTTATGTATCAAATATATGTTGCTTACAGAGTCAGGTTCAGATGGGGTGGTTGTGTCTGATCACAAATATAGGCATCCGTTACTCAGCATGTCATCTGGGTTTTGTGATGGGAATTTTACAGTAATGGAATTAGTAAGCTTGTTAATAGATGGAAGGAAGTCATAGATAATCAGGAAAAATGCATTGTTGATTGAATCTGTAATTAAATGTAAGATTTGGTCACTTGTTTTCTTTATTCAAAATTCGGACAGAACTTATGGGATGACCTGATATATATATATATATATATATATATATATATATATATATATATATATATATATATATATGGTATAAAATGACAATTGGAAAAAATCTTAGATTTTGCCGACGCGTTTCGTCTTTCGATTTTTCAAGGCAAAAACTGAAATCGAAATGTCTTTGTTGTTATAGTTACATTAAAAAATCCAAATTTAAAACGATAGACGCTTCTGTCTAAACCTTTTTCTGGTTAATGTAAATTTCCTTTTTACTCAGAAATTCTTTTTACAATAACCACAAAAAGGCTTAGACAGAAGCGTCTATCTTTTTTAAATTTGGATTTTTTAATGTAACTATAACAAAAAAGACATTTCGATTTCATTTTTGCCTTGAAAATGTCGGAAGGCAAAATGCGTCAGTAAATCTAAGATTTTTTTTTCCAATTTTATACCAATTTGTATTGTCCACAGAATTGATCTGGGAATTTAACTAATATATATATATATATATATATATATATATATATATATATATATATATATATATATATATATATATATATATATATATATTCAGATTTGTTTATGTTGGGAAGAGAGTATTTAACGTATCAGATTGAAGATATATTCCTATACATAGTATGGACGTAGGAATTAAATTGCCATATGGTTTCTCAGCTCTCTTTTCTATAAACAACGTATGATCACGAAGACAAATTTTAAATGGCAACGGGACTGGTTTTTTTTTAATAATATATCAGAAGATTTAGAGTGCCTGATAATAATGAAAATCGTCGCAACTGAAGAACTCCATTTGACAATTCCGCGCTCATAGTTTTATCTTTTTCCATCATTTGCATTTAGCTTCAGTTAACCCTCTCCTACATTTCATTTTATCCTCCTGCTATTCAAAACTAACATTTCATTTTAAGGTAATATCCAAATTATTCCGAGCAAAAGCATCCTCTCCTTCAAGAAAATTGTATCGAGATATTCAGTGCTGTCAGTGTTCATGCCATTTATTAAATATACAAGCGTCATTTTACATCCTTTTTACTCATCCATCATGGCTCTAATGAGTTGTTGGACCTATTTTATCCTTTGGGTATTCGGATATTAAGTGTGCATCTGAAAATGTTATTCGATGTGCAATATGCTAAGACATTCAAATATACATTAAAGATACATACAGGTAAAGAGAGAGAGATACTGTGAAATGATCATGCTTAAAGATAGAAAATGTCGAGGAATAACACGCGTGTTTTGATCCACAGACATTGAAACCTGCAATTTTGCGTAATACTTCCAAAGCTACGTAAAAATATATTGCTAAACCAAACAGAAATTGCATTTACAACCAGTGTCTCTACTCGTGATTCTCTCGATATAAAACGATTTGATAAATGTACTGCTGTCATGATTCCGAGATATTCCCATTATAGCTTCCGGTCATTGAGCATGTCCTAATAACACCCCGCTTTGAATATCGATTCTTCAAACCATTCTTTCATATTTACTCTTAGCACCTTAACATATATTATATCCGATGTTATTTTGCAGTGGGTAATGAGAATATTAACTGTTTACCTAAAAGGAGACATTTGGTCATTCATTGACCGAGTAGACAGAGCTATTTTCTCTTGAGTTTATAAAATCTGTCTCTTAAAATGATTTTTCAGGAAGATAGGTTTTTCACATCCAGTAGCTGTCATCTCTGTTTGTTGCATTGATGGAGGTTTCTTTCGTAAACTTTTATTTGAAATAATATGAAAATGCCAACGTGTTGATTATGTAATTATTTTCTCTTTGAATTACATAATCTATCTCCTTTAGTTTTTGCTGTTGGTATATCCAAATTGGTGTGGTTTCTGTTATTTGGTACATATTTTTGTAATTTTGTATCATCAGTTAACAATGGTCAGTTACCTTTGCCAATACCTTCAGGCTTCATTCGCTCAAAGCATTTTTTTTAACTATTGATCTTAGAAATCGTTTACATGCAGCTGATAGTTTAAATATTTTTGAACGGGTTTGGCATCATGACAGCTATTCATATGAAAGTCTCGAGTTTACTGTTTGGCTTTTCTAGCAATTTGGAAAACTACGTCTGACGCAGCATACACATCTATTTCTTTAAAAACTATAACATGTGATCTTCAGCATATATTAACCTTTTTTTTAAATTTTTTAAATAAATCATTTGGGGCAATGAGATTTTAATATGAAAGGCGAAAGCTGTTATTAATTAACATATTAACTATCTATTAGGCATCCGTTTACCTCGCAGGATAATATTAGCCTCCAATTCAGTCAAAAAATCAGTCCCTTTGAGAAGAGAGTCGGCAGTGGCTTAACTAGCTAATCTTTGCATGACACTCAATTCTGCAAGTGACAGACGTAGCTTCAATATGGAATGAAGATCTGACAATGTTCTCTCCGGGTCTTCCGGTTTCTTCTAATAACCACAATAGGATTTCGCTTTCTACCGCTCTTCGTGATTTCTGCTTGAACAGCATGAAACCGGCCGCCGAAAACGTCTGCCATCTGTCCCCAGCAACAAGAATCGATGGCCTTTGAGTTTCCGGTTCATCTTATAAATGTTCTTGAAATGTAGTACATGGTATCTTTTGGTATACGGCCGTCATTCATTTGATGTATTTGAGACAGCCATCGAAGATGATATTGACAAAGCAAATACAAAATGTCAATAATTAATAATAATTATTGATATGTAATCTTTATTTCTAAAGTTTGAAGATATTCTTTAAGATTGTTTTGGGTTGTAGAAAAGCTATAATCTCAAACTAAAATAGACTAAATTTAGTTAGCCGTTGTAAATATATAATTGGAAACTTTTTAAAAGCTAAACAGTGATTACAAAACTATCAACAATTAAAACGGAAATATGAGAAAATCGGAAAGATTATAATAAGAAAGTTATACATCTGATAGTGTTACAAAAATTTAGGGTAAAAATAATCTGCTATTAAGAAAAAGAAAACTGACATGACATGGGAAAACAATTTAGAAAACGCTGAAATATGTAATATATTAAGAGCACTGATATGAAAAAAATGAAATAAGCATCAGTAAAAGAAACCTGTAATTTGGATAAAGACGAACATGAAAACTGATTTCTTAACAGCGATATTATTCATGAATGGACGTAACTGATTGTTATGCAAGATGCCATGTCTTTCTTGGAAATTTAAAATTAGCATGACTTAGAAAACACCAGTGTGTGCTCAAGCATTGTTTTAAACTTATGTTAGGTCAGAACAGTTACTTTTTAAACTGATGATGCTAAAATGAATGCAGATAATTATAGTTTATTTCTGAACCAGATATAATTTAAGTTATATATATATATATATATATATATATATATATATATATATATATATATATATATATATATATATATATATATATATATAAGAAATGAATCCTAACGAGCCAGGAAGAACTTACCTAGGTTTCACTTAAATGGATCTTCAGGGTAAACTGGCTGAAGAGGAAATGACATGAAACAGTATTTATTGATAAAACCAGTTTCTATTTTTTTCCCTCGGGTTCCAATTTCTTTTGATAGATTTACAAGTTGTGCCGTACGATGTTTTTTTCCAAACGATTATTATTGATAGCTTATCTATCTATCTATCTATCTATCTATCTATATGTATATATATAAAATATTTTTAAATATAATATATTTTATTAATATATATATATATGTGTGTGTGTGTGTATTATTAAATATTAATGAATATTATATATACATATATATATATATATCTGTATATCTTAAGATATATATATATATATATATATATATATATATATATATATATATATATATATATATATATATATGGTTAAACCTAGAGTGCCAGAGAAACCTACCAAGGTTTCACCTAAGCGGATCGTCAGGGAAGGCTGGGTAAAGAGGTAAAAAAAAAGATCGGCATACTTATAGTCAATAAACAAAAGACAAAAACCACGTGACCAAAGACAAAAAAACAACGGGGAGGATTTGGGAACGAACTTTATTTAGCTAGTTGCGTACTCGCATCGGTTTTTTTTTCTTTGGGCTTTGGACCTGCATGCTGAACGACTGTTTTCGACAGGCGTTCATGTTCTTGGCTCTTTCTCTTTTTTTATACCTTTTTTTCCTTCGATATTGATTTCATTTATTACAAATCAAGAAACCGAAGTTTTTCCGAAAGGTGTGTAGTTACTTATAAGATTACTACTAATAATCATATATATATATATATATATATATATATATATATATATATATATATATATATGAGAATGGAAAATGATATTCACACAATGAAACATCTAGGATGATTACAGTATTCTTTTTCTTTTAGATTAATTTCAAGTCGAAACTGTTTAAGGATTGATGAATGTAATTGAATGTCGATGGCCCTATATTAAGTGCAACATAAGTTAAAATAAGTTATTCAGATGCATTATGCAATGTGTTAATTAAATATATTTTACAGTTCAAATGTTTGAAGCCATCCCAAGAATTAGCATGAAATGAATGCCAAATATTTCTGCTGCAGAAATCAAGGCTAAAGGACGATATTTTTACGAAAGCAAAATTTAATCATAAAATGATTTTTTCTCATTATAAAATTTCTAATAAAAATCAAGTTTCACTTTTTTTTAACATGTTAAGTCTTTTCTCTTATTTAATATATAAAACAACTAAATTGCGGGAAATTTAAAAAATTCCCAACCTCAAACTTATGAACTGTAGTGTATATTTCACGAAAATATAAATTTATTTATTTATTTATTAATAAAAGTCTTGCTGTAATTTGAATAATGAATGCAGATAATTAAGTTATCAATGTAAGAAGATATCCTCTATAACTTTTGCTTATTTACGCAAAAGTATATACTGAATTTGATAATATATATTTTATTGTGGAAACATTGTTGTGTAATTGAAAATTAGTCAATGTAATTCAATAATTATAAGAACTAGACCACATTATATACTTATAAACCACATCTGAATTTTTGATTATATATATGAGGTGACCCCCTACGAATGTCTCCAAATTATTTTCAGAGACACTAAAACAAAGGGGGGAGAAAATTAACAACATTGGTGACAGCATGCTTTACACCTGAATGGAAAGTAAAAATCTGAAGATGTTTAGAATATTTTTTGCCAGGGATTAACAAAAATCTGCACGTTAATGCTATAAAATTCAGGAAATATAAAGAGATATGAGTTTTCACCGACATGCCTTTCGGCCATTTGAATCGCGCCATTCTCGACTGAATCCAGTTTCCATCCACTATTAGGTCTCCGGAAACGATTACCAATTTTCGGGGAATATCTTATTCTACGACACCGAGGATCTTAATGACACACCTCATCTGGGCACGTCGATGATATTTTGATAGAATATTGCTTATTCGCGCTAGGTAATAGAGGGAAGAAAGTACGGGTTATTGATGGCAGGTTCCACGCACATATCCCCAACTTGAGACATCAGGATTACTCCACTACCCCCCACACACACTCACACACACACACACTCAAACAAACACACACTGACATATATATATATATATATATATATATATATATATATATATATATATATATATATATATATATATATGGTGGTACTCGTTTGGAAAAACCTCGGACAGCTCAACTTGCAGTAGAACAAATCGGTACTCGAGGGAAAATGGAGAATAAAAAAAGAAAGAAACAAGAACATTAAAATAAAACGAAAACAATTGTCTAGTGTTTAAGCTTCAAGTCCAAAGAAGAAAAAAACACAAATATATATAGGAGTGCGTGTATTTGTGGGTTTAGATAAGTGTGGAGCGGGTAGAATAGAGACCAACGCGTTTTAGTGGACTCAGCAGTTTTCAATGTGCCTGACTGAATTGCCTTCAAGAAGCAAGAGCAAGATCTAAAAGGTAAGACAATCTAACAGTGATCTCATCCCACATTGCTCATTCTTGCTCCTTATGCGCCCTCCTTTGTAAATCACTCTCGGGTCTTAAGTAAAAAAAAAATATTGGCTCCTGAAAAATTAATTTCAGTTGAGCTCTCTGGTTTGAGGTGTGTGTTTGTAAACAAGTGACTATTTAAGCTAATATTACACGACTCTTCGGCAGAATTGAGTCACTGTCAGTCACTGTGTGTTTATCTAAATCTAAAAATAAACACACTAAAATTCACCTTCATTCCTGCCGTGCGCCGACGGCTTAGTGGGAGAAGTTCCGACTGACGCAAATTCAGTCGTGTTTCGATCCTAGCTAGAGTCAACCGGACGTCTAGCCACACTGATGAGCTGTAAAACAGCGAAACAGTCTGTCTGTGGATGACAATATATATATATATATATATATATATATATATATATATATAAATATAAATATATATATATAAATATATATATGTACATATATATATATATGTTTATATATAGGTACATGTATATATGTACATATATATATATGTACATATATAAACATATATAAATATACACATATATATACAGATATATGTATATATATATATATATATATATATATATATATATATACATACATATATATATATATATATATATATATATATATATATATATATATATATATATATATAATGTAATGACAAAAATAAACAAGAAAAATAAATCTACCGTTATTCTAAAAAACATTAGGATAATACATAATTCTACTCATAATGTACAATTGACCAGCATATATAAATAGCCGAGCGAAAACACAACACATGCCCTGAAGAATGCGTTTAAGCATGAAGCAGACTGTCACCGTTGGGTGTTGGTGTCAACATCATTATTGGAATATTCACGACGTTTTCGGCCGTTATAGGCTCCGACTCTCTTAATATGACATAGGTAGTAATTTCGAAATGAAAAGTTTATAGATTGTTTTAGTTTCACGTGCCAATCCACTGCATTGACTAAATAAAGGGTTCCGTTCGAAATCCCAGCGTATATCACCTGAAAAATGTCGTAGCGTACAAAGGCCGAAACGTTATGAATATGACAATGATGCGGAGTATAACAGTCCGAACGATGTGTATATATATATATATATATTTTATATATATATATATATATATATATATATATATATATATATATATATATATATATATATATATATATATATATATATATAAAGTTATTTGCTTACAATTAATGATAATGCAGAAACAATATTATCTTCAGATAGAGTATATTTCTGGAGGGAAGGGATGACGTTTTATGAGACGTTGCGCGGCGTCAGTTTTATGGAGTTTAACATTTCCGTCGTATGATTAGCAGAAGTTTTTTGGTAAATTTTATTGTTTGCAGATAGATGGAATTGGAATTTAATTCAGTAAAACGTGACGTCATCTCTGACGGTCAAACTGCCAATAGCAGCTTCAATATACGCTCTCAGACCATGGAACTATTTGTCAATAAACCTGATGTATACTAGAAGTGAATGTTCACGTGGTAGTGTTTGGATCGTCGGTTTGACCTAAACTATTATGCTACTCTCTGCATTGTTGCATTGCTTCGTGATCATTCACAGCCACATGGATTCCTCCTTCTGAAGCGAATGGATTGATGAAGAAGGCTATGCCGATTAAATAAATATACATAATTGTAACAACAATGATCTTCAACATATAATGAACCTCCTCCTCTCCCAAGCGTTCTAAGAAATATTACTCAAAATAAACATTTCCAAAACAGAATCCGTAATTAGAATGAAAGCAAGGATGGCTTATAACCGGAATGCATAATTAAAAATTAAGAAGAATTGGTAAATAGTAACTAATAAATACTAAATTATCTCGGTCTATCAGTAATAAAAATCTAAGCGCAGGATGTAAGGAAATTGAACACAGAATGGACTGTGAAAGAGATAATTTCACCCAAATCAGGACACTGTCAGAAAACAAAACATTACATATAAAACAGATCGAGACATTCATATAGTTGCTCTGCATGGTGCAAACCTCGATTAAAAATATCTAAACTGTCAACTGTATACACTTGCTTTCGAAGATCGTTGCTTTGAGGTTTTGCGGATGACAATTCTTTGTCGAAACTCACAGTGACACTACAGTATCACAAACAAAACACTTTACCAAATAATAGGAATAACACCATCTGAAGACTTTCAACATCGAAAACTGCAACAATAAAATAGTTTATCTTTCTTTGTGAGATGAAATATTTTAACTATCTACATTGTTCAAACTGTTGTGCTTATCTTTATTGTAATATTCTCGAGGCTTTGGCCGTTGTATGCTCCGGCATTCTTCAGGTGATATACATTGGGATTTCGAAGCGAAACCGTTATTTAGTCCACTGGGGTAGATTGTTATATTTCCTTGTGATATGCCTTTCCACGATATCTCTGTTTTCTGTTTATTTTTTACTCAACACCCCAAGTTTTTGTTCACCTCTGCTGTGGCCAGGTATTGAACTCGCAACTCTTTGGGTCAAATTACTGGTTTACTTCAAACAACGCTTTTATCTTTGCGGTCACATGGTCAAGTTCCTACAATTAGAACAATCTACCCAAGTGGACTAAATAAAGGGTTCGTTTCTAAATTCCAATGCCTAAAGAATTCCAAAGTGTAAATAATTATTATATATATATATTTGACAATCCCGTGGTAGGTCTATCTGGTTCTCTAGGTCTAACTATCTATCTATATATATATATATATATATATATATATATATATATATATATATATATATATATATATATATATATATATATATATATATATATATATATATATATATATATATATATATATAAATAAATAAATTCGGAATGGTTTAGGAAAAGCTTAAAATTATCACGTTCACCTACAAAAATGGATTTCATCGCGTCATTAGGCTTACGTCGTCCAAAAGTAGTTACTGGAGACTTCCGACGTATCGCGTGACCTTCATGTTTACCTGACATGAAACCAATCGAGCGTTTATAGGAGTGGATTGAGAGGTTTGCTCACAAGCTTGATACAGAATATGCGAATATCACGGAGCTGTGTACTGCTATCGAGAAATTATATCTCAGCATTTGTACAGAAAAAGTTTAGACATCTAGAATCAATGGCAATCGGAACTGCTGCATATTAAGAACGAAATGTGGTCCAACATGATATAAGAAACTTATCGGATTTATATAAATTTGGAACACTATTCTCGTAAGATCACCGGACTTAAGCAATATCGAGCCAGGTCAGTAATTAGATGTGTGACCCTTTGTGTATACCAGGGATTCTCAGGTTCCAAGTGCAGCTAGTGTAACGGATAATGACACAGAAATCGGAGAAACGAGTGTCGATTCCAATCAGGGTCGTTGTATTATTTTACGCACAAATATTTATGGGAAATGTAAGAATCCACCTCTATTCTCTCCAGCTAAGGAGTAAATTAGTAGGACTTTCACATGTAAATCCTTATTCTTTCTCGGTCAAATGATTCTGAGAGCGATGTCGTCGGGAGTTCTAAACTCTTGGTCGGGCCACCTTTGGTGTCAAGGTCGAAGACGAGGACCCAGACTAAGCGCGACCAACCCAAATGACTCCAATGCTGGAAAAAATGGATCTCAAAAAATAGATCTCAACGGTTGAATCAGTGGAGGAAAAGGGCTACGTATGACGCATGCTCCAGAAGACGAGACGCCAAATTCAAACAGAATCAGCGGCAGTCGATTGCAGTTCCATAAGTATATTCTGCATGTCGCATTCCTTATGCAGCTAAGAAGATGGTTATGACATCAAGCGTGTGGATCACTTCCTGGCAAGCCGAGGTCCACCTTAGACAATTTCACGCCATCGGTACTTTCGTCCACTCCGATATTCTTCCACCTCCAACCAGATCTTGCAAAGCCAAACGCCGATAAGGAATGGATGACAGAAGAAGGTTTTCGTGAAAATGGAAGCCTGCAGTCCCGAACCGGAACGAATTGGCTGTTTATTTCGTCACCAACACCAAAATCATAAAAGAAGCGATAAGCAAAGAAGAAGTTAAATTCTTGGATGCGAGATAAAGCCGACGATGAAGAATATATAATTATTTTCTCCCTTTAAAATAACATACAAAGGGTTGATAAACCGACAAAACAATCAAGCAATGATTATAAACTAATCCATTATTTGAAATTTTAGGATGAGCAGTTATCAATATTTATATCATTTGCATTCGAACTATTGTTTCGTATTTGTTGCTATACCACAGCCTTTTGTCCATTGTTTTCTCCGGCCTTCTTCAAGTTCATGTTGGTATAAATAATCTTTAGGGAACTTTGAAATAAAAAAGTTTATATAATAATTTTCAATGACATACGCGGCTAGATTGTTATAATTCCGCTGTTGATGTCTAGGGATATCTGGACTTGTTCTTATTGAGTATTAATCAGTTAAGACTCGCCCTCTTCCCACCGACTCAGTTTGCGCTGCTACTCGGCGTCGGGAATAAACTCGCAATCATTTTGTCATATCTTTTGAAACGTTTGTATGTATGTATGTATATATATATATATATATATATATATATATATATATATATATATATATTACAATGAATCATTCATACAAAAAGTAGATAAGTAAGGTTAATGATATAAAATGGCGAAATCCCTTCTCAAACAAAATTGTGATGGTGCATAAACCTACACATCATTCGATGAATGTTATGCTCCGTGTTTTTTTTAAATTATAAGCTGTATAAAATCTTTCTTTAATACGCAAGCACTTTCAACTGTACATTCAGTCATCTTAAGGCATGGAAATTATTTTGTTATTGGTAAAATTCTGGTATCATCCGAGACGAAAAAAATTAATATATATATATATATATATATATATATATATATATATATATATATATATATATATTCTACATGTCGGGATGAACTTGATAGTAGAGTGAAAAAAAAGAAAAATCGTTCTTTGAGATATTGAAAAAGAATGGAATCAGTTATCAATGTTATACTTTGAGAAACTATTGGAACGAATACTAAAAAATTGTGCTGCATAATCAAAGCTAAAAGAGGATATTTTAACGAGAGTCAAATTTAAGCATAAAATGCTTTTTTCGTTTTGTCATAAACTTTCTAATAAAAATCATGTTTCACTTTATTTAACCACGTATAATAATTTTCTCTTATTTAAAATACAAAACTACATTTGAGCCAATTTAAAAAATTACCAGTGGTTTCCTCAAACATTTGAACTATAGTGTATATAGAGTATATATAGTGTATATAGTGTATATATAGAGTTATTTCCACAATAGAATGTGGACTAAATGCGTCCTAAATGGGGTAAACGTACAGAAACGTTAGAAACTTGTAAATAAGTGTTACGCAGAGTAATCGAGTTGTGGTCGCTGATAACTACTCCTTCGACTACCTACTGATTCCTACTTATAATGGGTGGGAGAGTCTATTACCTATAGACTTCCACTATAACAGTATATATCGCGAAAATGGCCGCGAGTTTTTTCCTTTCGCGAGACGAATGTTACCATACCAATTAGTCGTACCGGTTACTTGTGTGCATAATCTTTTGTGGTTTTACAAATGACATATATATATATATATATATATATATATATATATATATATATATATATATATATATCTATATATACATATATATATACATGTATCTATGTATACATATATATATACATATATATATACGTATATATATACATATATACATATATATACACACATATATATACATATATACATATATATATACATATATACATATATATATACATATATACATACATATATACATATATACATACATATATACATATATACATACATATATATATGGCATTTAGCAGACTCTTTTGAAAGCTGCTTAATCTTGTCTCTAATCACATATATATATATATATATATATATATATATATATATATATATATATATATATATATATATATATAATTACACTACCATTAGAAAATTTCAAGCCACCCCAAAATTAGCACAAAAGAGAGAAAAGAAATTTTTAAAAAGTTCTTAGTGCCATTAAAAAAAGAATGGAATCAATTATGAAACATATAGTTTGAGAAACTTTTGCAACGAGTATCAAAAAAATTGTTGCAGTAATCAAGGCTAAAGGAAAATATTTTGACGAGAACAAAATGTTATCATAAAATGCTTTTTGTCATAATAAAATGTCTAATAAAAAATCACGTCTCGCATTATTAACCATGTAAAATAATTTTCTCTTATTTAAAATAAAAAAACATCTAGTTGTGCGCCAAATTAAAAAAAAATACGAGGGATCGCCTCATATTCTGAAATGTGGTATGTTTGTGTGTGTGTTCGCATATATATATATATATATATATATATATATATATATATATATATATATATATATATAGAACTGCACCACATACTTGATTTTAAAAGAACTGATCCGACGTGCAATTTTCAGATAATAGCTGCGACATTCCTCTAATTATTAGTTCATGCCACATCGAGTGAAAAAACTACTACAACAAAAGAATTCTCCTCTTACCATATTAGAAAAAAACGCACACACTTAAATTTTCAAAAAAAAAAATTCAACCTCAGCGTTACAACCGCACGCCCCCAAAACACATTTCTCAAAAAAACATATTTCGAATCACATCTTATCTTTCGTTGTCCCGTTATTAACTGGATGTAAAAAAAACAATTCAATTTCCATACCTGATGATGTATATATGAACAAACGAACCTACTAGTAAAAAAAGACCTTATACAACTGGAATTTATTAAAAACAGGGATCATAACATTCATCTAGAGGTTCCTGGGTTAATGTATTTTAATAAATTTGTTTGCCAATATGTATTCTCGCGATTTATATCATTAACTTCACTATCTGCTTTTTGTATGAATCATTCATGTAATATATATATATATATATATATATATATATATATATATATATATATATATATATATATATAACACACACATATATATGTATATATATTTAGGCCGCAGATCCTCATCCAAACACGTTTCACTGAATAGAATTATAGATATATCTATTTATTTTCAGAATAATAATTTCCATTTGTCTAATCAGTTTCTTGATGTTGAGATGAAATTCATCAATGGAGACACCATAGCTTTTTCTTGTCTATGCTATTTCCATATCCTCCACGATCATCCTCAAGGGTAAATTACGACGACAACCTAATTGTAACTTTGACAAAATATTCATTTCGTTGAAAAAAATGTGTGAACTCTGTTATAATTATTTAAAACAAATTTAATTCATCCGTTGTAGCTATGGATTTTTTTGTAAAACAGGCGTCTTAATATAAAGGAGCTGTGTGGGAATTAGTAGCATGCAAAATTACATTAGATTTTGTTATATGCACTTCAACATGTTTCTGTTACACTCGTACGAAATTTTGTTGAGTGTTGATTGGTTGGTTTTGATAAGGAGGTCCTCGAGTATTTGAAGTTCATATTTACATATAGATATTTAAAGATCACATACTAATATGTCTGTTAAATAGTCTTTCTTTCTGTGTATAAATTCAAGTTCGAGTAAGTTAGTAATAATAATAATAATAATAATGACGATAATTATAATAATAATCATGACTCCGTCGCTGCGTGAAGGTCTGCCCAAATATAGCTTTCCGTACTGAAGAGATAAGCGTACTTGTCTCCTTCAGGTAGAAAATAAATTACTTTCGTTCGTAAAGTTCAGTAAGGTTACACATGAATCCATTATTTAATTCCATAAACGGAGATAACAGAATATACGTGTTATCAGTGGCGTACAATAGACATATTTCACCATCTGATCACCAGATATTGGCTGTCAGTAGCAAATGATACCAATGACTAATGCCAACCGGATACCAGTCCACTTAACATATCAGAAGTCAGGGATGCCGTGTCCAGTCACTGAATTAAAGTTGAAATTTAAAATAGAAAGCCGCCAGTGAAATGTACGTTATGATACATTGGGGATATTTCATGAACTAAATTGACTTGTATATCATTTTCTAATGTTTTGAGCAAAGACTTCTGGAATCTACGCTATCCGGACTTCTTCGCTGTTTTATGAGGTTAACAGATCAAGTGCAGAAATAACTTCGTGATTCACCGGAACTCGTATTTTCAAGTTTATTATATTTATACGTATTGCTCTGCGTTCTTGGAAGTTTTTTTTTTGCATAACGCCATTTTAGGCTGACCGATGGTAGGGTTCGATAGTGTCGTAAATGTCTTCAGGCCATGCAACCTCTTGGCTGAACAAAAACAGACAGCACAATTGATTCATTGGTACTATTAATTTCTTCTCTATTGTAATCAATATTACACTTCCGCTAAAACGATTCTCTTAAATACTTTGTCGTGTATCAAGTTAGATAAGAAATTTAAGCTGCTTCAGCGTGTATCGTCTGCATTTCAGAGAGAAAGCAGACGCGGCGCTGGGCTCTTGCTTAATTCATGAATTTTGAAAATATTTTTGGTACATTTCAATTGGTGGGAAAACATCTGCGTTTCCACGAAGTGAATTTGAAGACTACCAGTAAGTTATAAAGGGGTGTTGGGGTCATTGATGTTAATTTTCGGAGTCGACGAACAGCTGCTGCAAAAATCCAGGTCACGCCGGTTCAGGAAGTAAAACAACACAGAAGAAATTTGACAACCATCAGACGAGAATTGAAAGAAACATCAAAGTCGTTCCCACTTCAAGGAAAAGTATTCGGATGGTGTGATCTATTTTTCGTTGTTACCATGAATTTGGCTTCCAAATTTGTAGCAATTCTTTGAAAACTATTCAGAGAAATGTTTTCACCTGTTCTTCACTTTATGTAGTTATATTTGCTTAGGACATTATGCATGGTTGTAATTTTTATTGTAAGAAGTCGTATTTTATTTTCATTGGTAATTTACATCGATTTTATTGGCCATCATTTGACACACAATGCACTTAATTTTTGTGATTCATTCATTTTTGGGTGTTAAAAATAAAATAATCGTTTTTTTGGGGTTTTTTTTAAAACTCATTTCGTATCGTCTGTCTTTGTTTTCTGCCCATGCAGAAATTGAATATTAACTCAAAAATTTGATTGAATTATATTTTTTGATTCTTTTGGTTTTGTTTTTTTACCAAATAAAATCCGAGAGTTCTGCCAGCTTTTTACGACGACTTAAAACTAGTAATTTCAAATTAACTTATTTGATTTACTAGGTTTACTTGCCTCATCTGCAGTTTTACGCTCTGGTTTTATAAAGTTATGTAATCATAAATACCGAGGCCCCTTCATGATTTATTCGTCTTATTTTCTTTCTTTTTTGCGACTAGCAGAATTATTCTTTTATTATGTCATTTGAGGAAGTATTCACGCCAGTAATAAGTCACGCCAATAATAATTCACATTCACATTCATAAATGTAGAGTTTACTCAACGACGTTTGACCGGAACGCATTCTTAAATTACTTTTATTGTATCTGCAAAGCTATAGGTCTCGACCTGGCATCATATATAGCCAACTTTAATATATAAAACAAACACTCATCAATAATAACTTCCCCAACTACATCGTTGACTAGCACATAAGATGCTCCCTCAGAGACCTCTATACAAAACATATAGAACATAAATACCCCTCCTACTAACCCCAAATATATCAACCTGTTATATCGTAACGAGATGCATACTAATTATAAACAAGACGAAAATATTCTAAAAAAAATAATAAAAACGAATACATCCATCACAGACCCTAGTAAAAAAGAAAACATACTATATGCTACACTAAATCCACTATATCTAATAAAATCAATCGTAATGCCACTTCACCGGCCACTTAAGTGCTGCAGAAAACCAAAATTGTTTATAAATTAAACATATCTTCTGGGAGAATACATCTCCAACTATAAAAATAATATCTATGATGGACACGCAACAACAACGTTTTCACGTAGGCGAAGTCTTCACCTGTACAACACCTCCAATATTTCTAAAGATTAACAAAAACATACCTGTCCATACTCGCAATTCAGAAACATCCTCCTCGAAAATACCTCCATACTTTTCCACGAAAAGAATAAACACAAACTAAAAATTCTCGATACTATTTATATAAAAAAATTTAAAGCAAACCTCAATAAAATTAATTACGAATACTCTACAAGCATTTTAAAATGTCTACAATCTATAGTCTTTAAATGTTAGCGCTTGTAATAAATAGTTTTTCCTTTATCTAGCAACTAGTAAGTCCGGAATTTTTCCTCAGCATACCTAGTTACCTCACTTTAAACAGTGTGCGCGTCACCCAAGGCATTACACAGAGTGCCTGACACCACATATAAAAATTTGTAATTTTCGGATGACCACAACAATTTTTGCTCTTCGCAACTATGAACACTGAATTCAGACTCTATCATTAACAATAGCCTGATGATGACATTATGCTATGTCGAAAGTACTCTGAATAAACACAATATGAGCCAACACGATATTTTCCTCTTGTGTTATAATAACCTCACAAATATCTTATACGAGAATATGAAAGGGTCCTATCAAGAATAAGTAGACAGATCATATCTAAATTATTTAACGAAACCTGTGTTAATATATATATATATATATATATATATATATATATATATATATATATATATATATATATATAAGTAATTCATTGAGTCTGATATTTGGGACTCATCAGCAGTGCGCATCCACTACCGAGAATTGAAACTCTGACATTTAGGTTGTCAAGCAAACACCATACCAACTGTTCGAACGGGCCTCGGTGACGAAGAGTTAACAAATCAGACTCAATATAGCGCCGCTCGCTCACATATTCCGTGGTGGAACTCAACTGCAGTTCTATGTAACCATAGGACTGTGCCGCCCGGAGCCACGACTACTATAACCAAGCCGCTCAAACTGAAGTATTAGAAGCCGGATCAAGCAATGATATACATATGATAGAAATTGTAAAGAGGATTTGATAATTATAATTAACTAATTCATTGAGTCTGAAAGAAACCCCAACAGAATGCAGAAAGCCCTGGCCGGCCGTTTCGTCAGGGTTTCAATTCTCGGTAGAGGATGCGCACTGCTGATGAGTCCCAAATATAGGACGAAACACGGCCGTCCAGTGCTTTCTGCATTCTGTTGAGGTTTCTTTCAGACTCAATGAATTACTTAATTATAATTATCAAATCATCCTTAGAATTTCTATCATATATATATATATATATATATATATATATATATATATATATATATATATATATATATATATATATATATATATATATATATATATATGTATGTATTATAATATAATATATCGCACATAAAATGCTGATTTTAATAAAACAGTGCCCGATATAAAAGCAGAACGCAAGTTCAAATCCTGCTGGAGAGTACATATCGTTTATTTATTCACTCTAATGCACAAATCGGTAGACATAATTCACACTATTTAAAACACTTGGCGTCTACTCAAAATATCCACTTACACCACTGTTTGAAGCAACAAGAAATGCTAGAGTAAACATCAAATTTATTTATTCTTTATAAATGTAATTCAATATAATAGAAATGTTACATTCGCAATTAAACTCATTTTTTCAGAATTTCTCACATTTCTTTCGAGTAAGGAACACAGCCGACATCATTATGGACCCACTACTGCCATGCCCAGTTCACTTTTGCCAAATAATTCCAATGGCCTTATGCAATTTGAATCTTATCTCATCGTTAGCACCAACCTTTAAAAAAATGTGCCCATGATTCAGTAGACACGACACTAGTCCTCCAGAGTAGTCTAATTATCGACGTTACGAAACCAGCTAAGAATTATATTATGCTGTTGTGTTAATAGGGGCATCCTATTTGACCGTTTGCTCTCATGAGATAGGCGCTAGGGAACGCTGAACTAACCTCCTGGATATGTGTCTGACCGCTCCTTCATTGAATATGAATGTAATTTGAGCCAACACGTTTGTCGCTTACCAAAGCAAATTCACAAGAGACGCCTCTGTTCGCAATCATTAACGAATAATGGCAAGTCACTGCCTTGTCCAATGTGGGTTGTCATGCATTCCATCGGTTAATTACGATACATCCATGATTGGGGTATAATAAATATTCCAACAATTTCAGAAATGGAATAGTCTATCAGTTCGGCGCATGCTAACATACCTCGATCGCCCATCGATAACTGAAGTCGCTTTGAATGCCTTGTCATGAGCAGATATATCGGTGTTCACATAAACTCATCAAGGCAAAAAATGATCTGTTCTGTGTAACAGCAAAACTGTCCAAATCGTGTAGCAGCAAAATTGATATATTAAGATTTAAAATGTTGTATCTTAGAAATGATTAAATATATCATACTGGAATTCTCCGTGGTTGTTTAGAACGCTAGTGTTCTTTGAACAATAAGAATATATTTAGCTCTAAGTTGAAATAGTGAACAGTCTTGCCGTCGACACCTCCTGATCCAGTTTTTCTATTTAGTGTTGCCTCTTTTTTAAACTTATCCACTGTTCTGTTGATGATTCTTGAGAGGACCCGGAAGATGGAAGCCAGAGTAAGAATGCTCGTACCATTACTAATGGCCTGAATGATCTTTTTAGTCTCACCATTGCTCATTCGGTAAGATATAGTGTAGCTGAAACAAAATAATTTTAACCTGTTCTCTTTCGAGATGAATAACTCGAAGGTTTTTCCAGAGATTCTTACGACAAATAGTGTCAAGATGGCTAAATGTCTAATCTGAAAACCTAGAAAAAAGAAACTCAATTAGTTTAGTTTCTTTTTAGATATTAAACATTTTGTGGGATGAACAATTATCCCAAGCTGTTACAAGATTTGGACAATTCTGCTTCTACTCCAGGAAGGTGCTTCCATGATGCTCAACTACCGTGGCAACAATAAACAATAAAATATGACCCCACTGCATGATAACTTGAAACAAATAGGTCAAAGGACCGTATGCAATTGTGCTTCCGAGATGGGGATTTTCTAACTTCAAATTTGATGGGGCACAAAGTCGAAGCGGGGGAGAACCCAGTGGGAATCGATCTCATTAAGTCGAAATTGATCTTGCAGGACAAGGTTGCTAAACATTACATCAGGTTTATGTTTCACTCCCTCCAGAAATGACCCGTTCCCATATCAACCATACAATTTCTCAGTATACTATTTTCTGTAAATTATGGGTTATGAATTGGCGAAAATAAATATACTCTTTATAAATAAACGAGTGTCTAATCTATGGCAAGAATTACGCTTACAGTGATAACAAATATCAAATATGTTGGATTAATAAATAAACCTATTAATTAATATTGCGGCTTGGTGAAATAAAAATTGTCTCTCCGGGCACAATCCGTTGGGTTACGTATACCTGAATAAATAGCACCATGGAATTTAGTGATTAGCGGCGCTATATCGTGTCCAGACAGATTCTCATTCGGCACTTAGGCAGGTTGGTCTAGTGGTATGACGTTTGCCTTGTCTCGTAATGAGCTCAGTTTGATTCTGGGTATTAGATTCGGGTTTCATTCTGGGTAAGTGGATGCGGGTTTCATTCTGCTGCTTCCTCTTGAGGCGCAGTATTTTTGTTGTACGGGATAGTCCATTACTATTATGGGTAAGTTCCCATTATATATATATATATATATATATATATATATATATATATATATATATATATATATATATATATATATATATATATATAAAAGTGGACATGGAAGTCAGCACTTAGAGGCGACAGTCTGTTTCATGCTAGGGCAATCGTCCAATTGCCCTAGCATGAAACAAACTGTCGCCTCTAAGTGCTGACTTCCATGTCCACTTTTATATTTACACACGCTCTATCTCTGACATTGAGCACTTTACCCCATAAATATAGCACACTTTAAGACTATATTTCTGTATATATATATATATATATATATATATATATATATATATATATATTAATTTACGCTAAACGAAATACATATATATCTATATATATATACACACATATATCTATATACTTACACACACTCACGCACACGCACACGCACGCACACACACACACACACACACACATATATATATATATATATATATATATATATATATATATATTAGACCATTTCGAAGATTTCCTTTTCTATTCGTCGACGGATCGACGTCATTAAAAATAATTTCATTTGAACAAATCTTTGTTTGCCTGACTAAACCGTAATGTGCTGAGTACTTGATACTACTTTAAATGTATCAGCAAAATAACTCTGAATTTAATTTGATATCAGTCATGATAATACATCGACAGCGCAGAAATCTGACAAGAAATACCATCAACTTTTGCCGGTATATTTGACGTCTACTGGATTTGACCATATACCACTCCGTGTACACTTCTGTTTTTTTTTAAAATTCTATCGTTCTGTCCGAGTAGCACATTGTGCTACCATTTTGTTGCAGGGATCGGTGCTAATGTGTATGAAAATAGTCTGAAGTACATCATGGAGACTTGTGCGATCTACGCACTTTCGATATATATTCTTCTCGGTAAATTTATTACTCTTCTCATCATACAGGCATTTATTAGGTGAGTATAGCTGCCAGATGTGTTACAGTGAAATACCACTGCGTCCAAAGTGTTTTTGCCACATATCCCCACGACCCTAAGATGCTCACATAGTATTTTGGGTTTTAAATGTATACATGATTTATCGACGTATATAATTTTGAGCGATTTATTGAGTATTACACACACACACACACACACACACACACACACACACACACACACACGCATGCACACACACACAAACACACACACACACACACATAAAACTGTAATTTTTAATTAAAATTTTTCGTTTCACTTTTTGAAAGTGAATTCTGAGGATCCACAGAAGGATAAATTCTCTGGTGAAATAAATTATTACAATAAAACCTTTTCTTTAAATTAAATCATATATATATATATATATATATATATATATATATATATATATATATATATATATATATATATATATATATATATATATCTTAAAAAGAGAATAGAAACCGCAAACTTATTTGGCTATCATGTGGATTATTTTATATATTATACTTTATTTTCCAATTGCAACACGAGTTCCGAGTTTTGTGTCAGGCGAATAATGGTTATTATTTCCATATATTATCCAGGAGAATTAACTTTTTCTTATATTTTCAAATGTATAACCATTGTCTTTTGATCAATAAGAACTGTGATCACGCCCACAACGTGCTGACTATGTATGAAAAATAAAAACAATTACTATAGATATACACATATATTACAATTTATATATTCATTTACTGTTAAAAGCCTTGATAATGGCTAAGAGAATAGCCAAAATTCAACGGATAATCTCAATCAAAATAGAAAAATTCAATAAATCCTTGATCGCAGTACCTTGCCTGTCGTCTTTAATAAATCATATAAACGAGGGATTGCTGCACAAATAAACATCTATCTATCTATCGATCTATCTATCTCTCTCTCTCTCTCTCTCTCTCTATATATATATATATATATATATATATATATATATATACATACATACATACATACATACATACATATATATATATATATATATATATATATATATATATATATATATATATATATATATATATATATATATATATGAAGAAATATAGTCTTAAAGTGTGCTATATTTATGGGATAAAGTGCCCAATATCAGAGATAGAGCGTGTGTAAATATAAAAGTGAGCATAGAATTCAGCACTTAGAGGCGACAGTCTGTTTCATGCTAGTGCAATCGTCAGGCATCTAGCATGAAACAGTCTCTCACCTCTCTCTCTCTCTCTCTCTCTCTCTATATATATATATATATATATATATATATATATATATATATATATATATATATATATATATATATATATATATCCACGTTCAGATAGTATTCTCCACAGTGTGGACACCGAGTTCAACACCAATGGCGACTGTCTATCACATGATGAAACGCAATATTCAAGCCATCCTGAAGGTAGCGTTAACGCAACAAACAGAATGTCGCCACTTGGTGCTGACTGAGATGTTTCCATCTATCTGTTGTTTTCAAACGGTAAATTCAGACGGTGATATGGGTGGCTATGTCATGACCTGTTTCGCATCTGACTGGAGTTGGAGAATTCTTTTCATTAACCCATTAACTACCAAATTTTTTTAATGCGCATTTTTGGCCCAGGCAGGTATCTTAGGAGTTTATTTATTCCTTATGTTTAATTTCAGTAGTTACCATCGTCGTTTTTTATAGAAACTAGAACATCAGATACATATGCGTATAAAACATCAAAAATGATATTGATTAGCAATAATAAAAAATACTTTTCAAAAGAGTCATTATGTTTCTACTCGTGAAATGTAAAATTACGACAGAAACTGTCTTCTTACGGCTAATAATAAAAACTTTAAAGGCTAAGTGTTGTAAAATATACCTCTGCTAATGCAATGTATGTAAGCAATTTGATGTAAATACAAGGAATAACATGTAGTCAGTATTTTAACAGATCCCCAAATGGGGCTCATGGCAGGTAATGGGTTAAGCGACTTAAAATTCTGTTGTCACGAAATACTTAACAATTTGCTGTCCTTAAAAACGCTAACTCAACTATGACATTTCCAGCATTTGGCAACAAATCTATGATCATCAATGAAAATCAATTTTTGCCAGATCAATTCATCATTAGCAACAGATCAGATTGCAATTCATACAGCTATCTAAGCCTCATTTTTTCTGCGTAAATCGGAAAGGATTCTCTAGTCAAAACACTGAAACTGATAAAGTTACACTAAATGAATATTCTTAAAAACTACACTAGCAAATATCAATTTCTTTTTCCTATACATTTTTACCCTTGTGGGATATATATTAAAAAGAAATTCCTTTTTTTTGTTATATGCATATGTATTTATTTTTCTTGTAAATTTTTGTTCGGCATCCAACTGGTTTTCCCATATACTATTTTTTTACATACGGTGTGTGTGTTTGTGTGTGTGTAAAGAAAAAAAAAACGATCTAAAGAAATTTTCATCCATCGGTCAGAGTGATGGACTTGCACAGACAGATTTCTGTTACTTGCTCCACTTAAACCATTATAGGCATGTCCATGCACATTCACTTTGTCTTAGCGAATGATCGCAGACGATAACTGTGCGTGACATCCATTGATCTTTCACTATGTTTACCCGCCTTTCCCGCAGCTGTGACATTTCCACCGGACATGTGTTGGAAAGCAAACAGGGGGAGATCACTCAACAATCCTCATTGGCCGAGTGTGATGAATGATGGCTCACGATGGCAATTAGACCGATTCACGCCACGCTTGCCTGTTGGATTAGACCGGTAATGGCAAGTGAAATTAAACGTTTTGTGTGCGTCAAGATATCGCTGCAGTGAGAATGTGATAGAAAGTAAGAGTTTTTGAAGAAGAGTGGATATGTGACTCTTGTTTTGAATGATTCCCAAACTGTGCTTAGCAAAGGAAATATATATGTGTGTATTGTATGAGGGCAAGTCATCTTCAGTTAAAACATTGTACTTTAAGGAACGCTCTGTAACTTATATTGACAGATTGATACGTATTTATTAAGGTTTATCAACCTTTGCAGGTTATTTAAAGCTAGAAAATATTTTTTTTTAAATTGTAAGAATTCAATTTCCGAAGTTATAATAATTTGACTGTTACAGGTTTTACGAACTAACCCATAACTGGCGGGAGGAGAGGTGGAGACATATATTACAATTTGTATATTCATTTAATTTTAAAAGTCAGGATAATGTTTATGAGAATAGCTAACAGCCAACGGATAATTTCAATAAAAATAGAAAAATTCAATAAAACCATGATTGCAGTACTATTTTCCGTCGTCTTTAATGAACCATATATAAAAGAGGAATTGCTGTCCAAATACACAACCATATATATATATATATATATATATATATATATATATATATATATACACGTGTGTGTGCGTGTGCGTGTGTGTGTGTGTGTGTGTGTGTGTGTGTGTGTGTGTTTCAGTGTGTGTGTGTTCGTTTAAGTGTGATGCATTTCATCCGTTACGACTTCACCGGACTGGGTTTGCAGATATTGTTGTGACTACGCATGCGCATGAACGAAGGACGCTGGAAGTTCCCAAATCTTTTTAGAGGACTTTCTTGCAATCTAGCCAAATGAAACTATATTATTTTCTTTGCACCATCTTCGTTTTTAAATATCGCTTACAGGTGATAAAAGAAAATCTGCCAAGTATGAAGATTCGAAGAATAATAATTTCTGCAGATTTGTATTTCTTAAACGTTATTTTTAGTGATTACTCATATCTGAATAAACTCTCCGTTTATTTATTAACTAATATACATATACACATATATACTATATATCTTCGTGTACTGGCTTGAATATTCGAGAAAAATTCTAAGAGATAAATATTCGCTCTCCAAAAGGATTCGAACCTACGTTTCCGTCATTCATCAGATCTGACATTCTACAACTACAAGCCAAGATGAGTAGTGCCTTTAATCACAAGTTTTTCCCAAAGCAAATTAGATCTAATGCTGTTATTTAATAGGAGAACGGAGATTCGAATGACCTCGGTGAGAGCATATTTCTCTGCAAAATGATTCTGGGGATATTCATACTAGCAAACGAAAATAAATGAGAATACTGCTTAATAAATAAATGGTATGTCTATCCAAATATGATTTTCCATTAAAAGTAACTTTTTTTATTAATAAACATATAATAATTACTTTCTTTCGAAATTTCTTTGTTTATGTTAGGATACGAAACTGAGCAGATATGTCTATTTCAAGAGTGAGAGAAAAATCTGTGTTTAAAGGCACTATTCAATTTTGCTTTGACATCGACAGACTGTGTAGCCAAGAGGTCAAAGCACCTCAGATCTAAACACAGTTTCCCCTAAGGGAACGCAGTTTTCTCGCCCTGCCGAAGTGCGCATATTCTCCCTACTAAAATTTCTTGAATATTCAGCACAGTGACAAAAATAAGAAATATGCCCTTCAGTAAATAAACGAAGCGTCTACTGAAATACGTGTATACATTAAAATAACATTTAACTTTTTTATGAATGTAGTGTGGATCGTGATTAGATTGTTATGGTATGAAGTGATGGATTTTCTTTTGATTCTTCGACATATTTGTTGTGTATATTGGCTTGGAAAAACAGTAATTGTTTCAGGAAAGGTGAGATTGGAAGAAAAAAACTTTGCGTAGATTGATATTTTAATAATATCCGTTGAAGGCACTCTCGAGGATTTTCCTTCTAAGTAAATTACTTTCGCTTTTGGTGAGTCTGACATTTCTAGACGAAAATATTGGTCGAATATATTTCTGTGTATAACTAGTGCATTTGTTAAATTGTGATTTATGAGGTCCCTCTTGTGTTCATACATAGGTTCTTTTTAAATTTCTGCATGTTTCCCCAATGGATTGTGACGACAATTTTATGTCATTCTGTTTCATAAATGCCTGCTTCTGGATTATTATTATGATGGACGTTTTCGTTCTGCTAATAACCGTAACTGTTGGAAGTGCTTGTAACTATTTGGATGCTGTATAGAGGGGATAACTTGTTCTAATTATATTTTTTCCTTGCGCTCTTTTTAGTCATTTGGTGTCTTCTAGATACAATCTTAGAATATTTACCCCCCATATATATATATATATATATATATATATATATATATATATATATATATATATATATATATATTAAGACATTTTTAATGTTTATACATTCTTTTTATAGATACAGATGTTTAAGTAAATGCTCTGTTTTATAATAAGCAGTATTAATGACATTTTCAGGCCGGTAAATAATAGAAGCTTTAATAATAAAAAAAAAAAGCCAACTCTTAAAAATATTAACTACGAACAAGGCCACAATGTGCTAACCGTATTCGAAAATTAAAAACATCCCTACCACACACTAAGACATACACATAACTCACACACTCAATTAAGCTGAAAGAACGAATCATCATTGATAATGGCTAAAGGTATAGCCAAAAGCGCTCGGAAATATAAACCATGTGGACAGTTCTTTGTTCAGAAAAGAAAGCACTTGTTCGAACACAAGAAAAATTAAATAAAAAGCTTAACCGTAGTACCTTGTCTCCTTGTCTGTCGTTTTTAATTAAACATGCATATATATATATATATATATATATATATATATATATATATATATATATATATATATATATATATATATATATATATATATATATGTATATATATATATACAAAATTTTATGTGTGGGATAAATATTCTCAGATTGTACATATATATATATATATATATATATATGATTTGAAATATTCTCATATATATATATATATATATATATATATATATATATATATATATATATATATATACATATATATATATATATATATATATATATATATATATATATATATGTGTGTGTGTGTGTGTGTGTGATTTGGGATCAAATATGACTCGGAATACAACAGAATTATATGATAAATATAAAATAGTAGTTCTGACATATTTTAGTTTTATTAAAGATTCTGCAGACAATGAGATATGTGGTAAAAGAAGGAAGAATTTCTGGTCTTTTTACTTTTGCCTTCATTGATTTTCATTGGTTAATCAGATTTCACGATCATTTGACTTTTTAAAATATCTTTCAAATAATTTGTGGCTTTCCACATACAAAGAGGGACGACGCATTCATCCATTATAATCCTTACCAATAACCCTTTTTTCTACTAAACTTGTGAATCGATTAGTTATCCCTAACGCTAGGATCTTTGTCACCCTGTCCAAGACAATCGGGGATATAATTAGGAAGAAAAATAAATCCGGTACCAATTCAGATGACGGTACTTATCAAATAAATCGTCTAGAATGAAAAAGAATCTATGTTGGACAGATATCACGAAATCTAAATGCCCCTATCTGTGAACATAAAAGAGATTTACTTTTAGACAACCATTGAAACTCTCTCATAATACTCAGGATCAAAACTGGCCATAACTTTGATTTGACTAATGCCAAGCTAATTAAATTAGAACATAATTCTTTATGGAAAAGCACTTCCTCAGCCTACTAATAACAAAATTACCAACTATAAACACACGTCAAAAACATTATATTACATCACTAACCTTTAATAATCAAACGTGTGTTTATCTAAAACGAACGAGATATACGTAAAAATGTTCCCAAAATAGCATGCGAAAAACCAACAGGCATACTTACGAACAGTATTTACATTGTTCGGCCTATCGTCCTCATCTTTGTTGTCATATTTATCACAACGTTTCAGCCGTTGTACGCTCCGGCTGTCTTCACGTGGTTGGAATGCCGAACTGAACCCTTAATTTCGCTTGCTGAGGTAGACTGTTCTAGTTCCACATGCCATGTCTAATGGATGTCAATTATCAGTTATCTCCTGTTAATTCCCCTCTCCAAGTTCTCCAAGGTATTGAACTCAGTAACGACTTTATCCACTGTGCCATATCCTCAAAGACACATGACACAGTGGATAAAGGCGTTAGTTAGATCTTGATACAGGCGTTAGTTAGATCCAGTGACAGGACCCAAAGATCCGGATGATAGTTAGAGCAATCTAAATAGTGTACATAATACCTCATCTCAGAAATATAGACAGATACATACTTACGAATAGGCATTTGAATCCCACATTGACAAACTAGAATTATCATACACTACATAAAACAATGATTAGGGTGGGGGTTTTTTTTTCAGCTCGGAATCCGTTAATTTCTTGAACATTTGGATGAATACGTTGTGTTTCTTGAATCCGGAACGCCACTATTATATAATTATACTAACGTTTGTTTAACAAGTCGAATGCAACTGAAACAGAATTAATCAATGAAAATCTATTGTGGCGTGCTCCCTCTAATGAGGCTAATGTGAACTCTTCCACTTACTATAAAGTTAGTAGGAAAAGTAAGCTTCGGGGCAACAGTGATTCAAATTGAAGGCTGGTCAACCGACACGCACTCGCAAGTTGTGTAATATTCTTCTGTTCAATACACGCTTTATCTACAACGTCTTGTTTTGTTATTTCTTAACTATATACTTGGTCAGAACAAAATCAAACAAGACAAAAGTAAAAAATACAAAATGTATTTCTTCTTTATATATATATAATACATTTCGGTCACTTGGTCAGACGACGACATCTATTAAAGAACATTGCGAATTTTTCTTTTATCACAATACTTAAGATATTTATCCCATCTTCCGCATTTCTAATTTGTCACAAGGCCTGGCTTAAAATGGGAGTCAAACGCTTGTATTGGACTAATTAAGGAATAATGCAGCCGACTCGGTATTTCTTCTTTTGCGGTTAGCTTTGGCGCCAAAGAATAACACTAATGACGAAATGAAACGACGTCCGGCGCTTTCTTAAATAGTTCATTCTTCACCTAAATGCCAAAAGGCTGAGAAATTGATACGATTTTAGTCAATCAAATCAATCTGTAACAAGCATATGAAAGCACAATAAATATATTTGCACTTATAACAAACAATAAATTTACTATTATCATTATATATATATATATATATATATATATATATATATATATATATATATATATATATATATATATATATATATATTATCACTGTTTGTTATTTTCTCTGTATAATGCGCAACGTAAATAGATAAACATCGAATTTTCAAGGTGCATCGTTTTATTGCCGGTCGGAAATCTTAAGATACCAAAATTGATTGCGATTGAAAGCCAAACGGAACTTTTGTTTTCTGGTCTTATATTATATTGCCAGTCCATACCAAACGTGGAAGCACATGGTTCTCCACAACATCTTATGTTGTAAAGAAAAATTTGATTCATTATCATCCTTCTTTGTTCACATCCACATTAAGTACGTAACTTGCTGTTTACATTAATATTTTTCCTTTCATATTTCCTGCGAATATCAAATTCACCTAGCCGTTTTTTCTCGTTATATGTCAAAACATATTGTTGTTTCTTTCTGATACTAAATATAAGTGTCTCTTGAGTTTCCATTTTCCTTAAAGCTTCAACGTTGAAAGGACGAATGGTAGGTTTATAGATTTGAATGATAGACGCAGGCGAGAAAAAATATTCTGCCGCGACACAGATAATCAACTTTCCTTGCCAGGCAAGGCATTCCTTGTAATATTGGTATTACACAGTAGCTCAGTTTAGTTTTCTTTGTGCCTAAGGAAATATTCATATATCTTAAAACATTGAATAATTTCTAGAATGCATAGAGTACTCTACCTCTTCCCCTTCAGTTTTCGGTGACTGCTTTTCCGTCATCTATTAAAAAACAACACAGCGAGTTTTATTTTTAAGATATAAGTTTCTTTGCTTATTTATTTATCGGCATATCAGCGCCAAATTATTTATTCCATGGCGAAATTTAATTTTTTGGGAGAATTGGTCATTTCATTTAAAAAATGTATTGCTTATATCTTTGGTGTTTTTTTTTTTTAATTTTTACAAGAATGTATTGCTGGTAATTTTTTTTAATATGAAAATTTATTGCTGGCATTTTTACTATAATAATCTATTTCTATACTTTCATAGGGTTTTGACCCCAGTTTTGGGTTTAACTATTTGCCCATAGTTGAGACCCTAACAGATGCTACCACACCGAGTCAGGGTGGATCTGGAAACAACAGCAATTAAGAGGTGATACTACTTTCCTCTTTGTCATACCCAGGATGTTAAAGATATAAACCTTCTATATCAACAAGATTACGGAAGTAATAAATGAAATATATGAGAATGGTGATATACCGGGAGACCTGAGTAGATGCATCTTTGTAGTGCGGCTTAAGGATTCAAGTACAACTGAATCCGAGTCGTAGCGAACAATCCTCTTGATAAGCTGCATAACAAAGTATATCATCTGTATTCTGATGAATAAATCACGTAGAAGAATTTAACCTGAAACATAACAATAACTGCGTGGTTTCATTAAATACGCTGGAACAAGAAATTCAATATTTATAATCAGCATTATATCACATAATAAAATACAAATGTAGAAAGTCGTATAAATATGTTTCGTGGATAACACAAATGCACTTAATATGGTAAGGCAGGAAAATATATTGGAACTGTGAGTAAGACTTGATTTATTAAGGGAAGGATATTAAAACCATTCAGTATTTGTATTGGTAGCATCTTCTTTTTTTTCAGTATGTCACCCCAAGCAAGGCGGAAGTGCCACTAGCACACAATGGGTTACAGAGTGTGAGAGGAAGTGTAAAGAGTAAAAAGAGGAGTTTGAGGAAATGATAGAGAGAAGGACGGTGATCATAATCATGACCTCAGAAGATGTCGATTGACATTACATTTAAATATTTGAAGATTATGGCTATCAGGGAAGCAAGTAGGAGTAAGGAATTCCCACTGGCGGGGAGTGCGAAAAAAGAAGCTATTGGAGTAGATGAACAGCGGGGGCCACAGACAATATATGGCAACTGTGTTCAATGAAAGGACGAATGGTAGGTTTATAGATTTGAATGATAGACGCAGGCGAGAAAAAATATTCTGCCGCGACACAGATAATCAACTTTCCTTGCGTTACCCGCTCGCATTCGAGATTCGGGATCGTCATCCAGCCCTGTTTCTTTCAGACGATGACGTAGATGGCTGAGAAACAAAGAGAACCTGACTATGCCATGCGCAGAAATCTGATTCTGCTGGACAACACTGTGCGAGAGTGCCACACATTCTGCCAGAAGCAACCCACTCGCGGCTTAAAGGGGATTGGGACGAGCAAGATCTGGTTACCTGGTTTCATCGGGCTGTCGGATGCTTGGTAGGTAAAGATCCGCTTTGTTTTGCCCGTTGAGATTGTATAGATCCTTGCCTATACCACCGGTGGTATCCCGGAGTTTGGTTGCATTCAGTCTGGTCATTCCTCTTCGAACGTACCGCCATGGGTGGCCCTACAGAAGTAGAAATTCCAGAGGGTTTCGCTTTTGGCATCACTTGGACAATTTTACCTGTACCCTGATGCAATACTTAGTCCTACCAGGATGTATTAATAGTGGACATACTGCTACCATAGGTTACGTAAGTTTGCTGATGGCATAGAAAGAATAAAAAACTGTAGGAACTAAAATAAATTTTAGGAAATTTAAAGCAGGAAGAAAAGACTAAGAATTACTAAGTAAGAAGCCAGAATCATGGTTTTCCGTAAGAGAAGAACACATGATTCGAGATACAAATTACAGACTTTAAAAGCAAAAAAAGTACAGAAGATTAAATATCAAGGAATTTGCGTCATGAATGACAGAAAATGTTCCCCGAATTTCAAAAGTGCATTGAAATGGCGAAAGATGACTTCCAGAAGCTAAACAATGCATTGGGATAAAGCATAACACAGGGACGAAAGGTGATGTAATATCGGCTCTCTTATATAGAAATGAAACAAAATTTCAAAGATGTAGAAGCTTCAGGCAACACGGATGTGATTCTATAAAAGAATAGTAAGAATACTGTCAACGAAGCATTTTTCCAATTTTTTCTTTCTCTGACATTTTTACACCAATCTGCGTATATGGTCATACGCCACAAGCACACATATATACATATATAAAAATTCCCAAGAGGAAAGAATCCAGGTAGAACTCAATGTCCAAGACAGAATAAGAATATAATATAAAAGGCTCAAACACTAATATTCCATGGTTATAATTTATTACATTAGAATCGTAATCACGATCCAATTCATTGACCTACAAACTCAAAAAGAAATCGGAAAATATAACTCCGGGTATAAAAAACAAAGTTTTAGTGAGAATATATGTGTAGGAGTGGGAAACAAGGGTGAGAGGGAAATGTAAGAAAGCTTTAGAGAGGGGTGTAACAGAAGAAAGAACAGGAAGGCTTAAAGGTGAAGGTGGGGATTAAGATTTGACAGAGAGAAGTTTTAAAGATAGGAGTTAAATAACGGTTTAAATGAGTGAGATACAGATAAATATGAATTATTTTCATATGCATAAATCGCTACCGATTCGCTGTCCTAAAATTAAAATAAAAAACAGATTCGGAAACGTGTGGATACATGTGTGGTGACTCTACGCACAATGAAAAACGATATGATCTAAACTTAAAATCAAGCCAATCCATACTGCCGATGTATATGTGAAAATCGTCCGTCTACTTTACATTACTAACCTTATGTATACAAGAAAAGAGAAGATGAGAGAGAGAGAGGAAAAAAACGGGGTCGCAAACTAAAAACGAGGGCATTTATAAAAGAACTGATGTGTAATCAAGAATAATTAAACAAAGCAATTAATATCGCCTAAAGGTTACAAATTTAACATAAACATATAAAAAATTAAAGAATATTTAATCTAGTAAAGACCTACTATTTATATGCAAGAAAACACATACGTATATATACACACATATATATATAAAAGAGAGATAATTATTTTTGTAATGTCTCAGGCGGTTAAAATAAAAGAAAAAAAAATTGAAAATCCATCTGGATATATTATGAATATTTATTTACAGTAACCGTACCGGTTTTACAGTTCTATGATTTACAAAACTTAAATTGAGATACAGAGTTGTTTTGGAATCACATGACATGGCGCATTATTTGTGTTTCATGCAAAACGTGGCTCAAGCTGATTGGTCGATTATGATCACGTGATCATAATCATTAACCGTTTTCTTTTTTCAGATAATCATCGCATAAATATTTCAAATATATATTGTTACAACCCGGGAGAGCTGCAACGTAAATAATAATAAAAAACAAAAACAAAAAAAAAAACTATAGTGCCTCAGTTTGCAAGGATATAACCTAGATTCCAGTATGACAGTGTATTTCTCTCACAGGATCAAAAACGCGTGAATAAGGAATAGCAACAGAGACAAACCCCAAATGTAAAATGCCACGATTTTTTTTATTATACATGAAATAATTTGACACAAGGAATTTCTGAATGTATAAAAAAAAAGGGTTTTTTTTTCAGATGATTGAAATCAAATATATTTTTTCTCCTTTTGTTTCTCTCGCTTGTTATAGCTTTCTCCTTTCACTTTAAATGTTTTCCTTTCTTATTCATATAATATGTAATGTCTTATTTTCTCGAGAAAGTAACTTTTGTATTTTCAGGGTTTTGTCTTTTCTTTTCTCTTTTCCGTTGAGAGTATGCAACCACGTGTTGTGGGTCATTTTTCCTTATATGCTTCTTTTGCATACGGTTGATTCCTTTTCATATAGAAATTATCTTTATCGTGTTGATTATCACTGAACACACTGAATTTTCTGTAGACCCATTTGGTCACACAAGTGTTCACTTAACTAGCTGTGAGTTGGGGACGGAATCCGTCCTCTGCAATTTGCATAACCATTTCATGGATATTTCAATCTCATCGAGTTTCGTTGCCCCAACTAAATTGTCACGTTTCTTTCGCGCGCAATTTTGAATATCGAGTCAGATGACTCCACATTCATAGTTATTTTTCCATGCACGCGACATGGTTGCTAGGGATCAATCCTTTTAAACGTAACGGGATTTTGATTGACTGATTTTAGCTTGCCGCAGAGACACAGTGGTATATTGTCATCGACAGAGAACAAGGGTACTATTCACAAAGAGAAAGAGAGAATGTAATAGGCACAGAGAGACAAAGAGAGAGAGAGAGAGAGAGAGAGAGTGAGAGAGAGTGAGAGAGAGATAGAACAATTGCCACAGACACAGCGAAAGAACGTGCACTACGCAACTTAACCTCCATGGGTTTAGTAAGTTTTAATTTAGCAGTATCGACGAAGGATCGTCACATCCTCCCTCTCCACACCGTGAAAATATTTTAATCTTTTTGTAGGACTGTGTGCAATCAGACATATGATAAAGACTTTGCATAAATATTCCTGATGGCATTAATATGGTGATTCTTTAAATTAAATTCCTGTAATGGTTGCTCCAAGCTAGAAGCCTTCCATTCTTGTTTTTCATCTTGCTAACAGGTTGTGGTCCGTATAAATAGTTGTAGGTGGCTGTGACGCTGCCACATAAATTTGGAAATGTTGTAAGCTAGATACCAGCGAGTGGGCTACTTTCTATACTGTAGAAAACCCAATCTCCGTACAAATATCTTTTATTTCTAGGATATCTGTCATCACAAAATTCCCGGATAGCTAATTCAGGTTTGTCATTCGTTCTTTTAAAATACGTTTTAATCATATTTGCGTTGCTTTTTTTAAAGTTCTCTTTTTACGATCATGTGTGTTCACTACATACTTGGGGTCATTTTTCTTTCTATTGCTTAGTTAGGGGCCTTGAAATCTCGCTTTAATCTGGTCGTTACACGTAGGTAGTAAAATCAGAACTTCAGCACCTATCTCCACTGTTTTTTATCGCAGTGCCCCTTCATTTTGTCTTGAACACCTCTAAGGTTCTCTCATGGTTTGAAACCGGATATTCGCTTTCTAAATCGCTCGACATAAACCAGCAAATGTTCCCTGCTTGCGCCATCCTATAAGCACTTTTCCTGTACCAACTGCAATGGACCGCGCGCCGAGGGTCCAAATATAACTTCAAACAGGCTGAATCCCAAGAATTCTTTCACCGATTCGAAGGCTGCGAACATTAAAAAATAGGATGTCCTGGTCCTCTTCTTTCTAGTGATCTAAGCAATAGGTCCGCATTATATTCTTTAGTAAGAATTGAAACCTCTCCAGAGCTTCCTATGACTGTGAGTGGCAAACGCTTGCTTTTATAGAAGTAATTCTATTGCTTAACAACTTGCTGAAAACAAATTGACATAAAAATTTGGCTTTGTTTCCTCCTGATTATCTTCATTAATTCCACTTTGGTAAAGTAACGGGACTTTTACTACCGTTTTGACCGAAATATTCAGTAACAGAATGGTCTCCGGAAAACCGGATGACGCACACATGATGGTCAGCCGGTATTCATTACCTGATTTAGCCCTAGATAGTGGACCCAGACAATCCATGATTACCCGTCTTAATGGTTCTTCAAAGACAATAATAGGGTGTGGGGTTTCATCTGGCATATATGGCACTTTCTGAAAATTGTCACATATTTCTTAACTCCAGGTCAATAAAAAGTTGTTTTTTTTTATAATTCTCCCCCAAGTCTTGTTGATTCCTAGGTGCCCTGCCATTGGAATTTCATCAACCGTTCTTAGTATGCTGTGCATATAGGCCCTTGGAACAACTATTTGTTCATTAGTTGAATATTATACTATTTTTAATATAATATTCCTTTGCTACATTATCTGGATTATTCCCTGATCTCACCCGGTTTATAAGTTGCGTTAGTTCAAAATCGGACTGTTGCTCCGCAGATTCTCAATAGAGAAATACCTGAGGTGGGCTCATCACTACTAACGACTCTCCATTTTCCACTTTTATATAACCCCTGTGAACTAACGTAATGCTTCGGGAATGTTTGAGATAAGACAACTAACTCATTACTTTTTCTTTCGCTTTTTCGATATTCATCGCTCGTACTTAGATTTTAGCCATTTTAAGTTTTCTGTCTAAACCCGTTTCTCCTAAGCGAACTGGTTATCTCGACTTAGACGTATAAGAGATCACTATTTTCCTGCTTGCCAGCTTATTTCCCAGTAGCAATGACCCCCCGCCATAGGAAGTTTGTTTACCACACCTACGATGATTGTTCCCAACCGTAGGTTTGATTTTATATTAACCCAATGCAGGAGGATGCTTACTGGCCTATTACCAACTCCTTGGATGGTGATTCGAAGATCCCGGTAAGCAAAATTGTAGCAGACGAGACGGTGAAGTGCGTGTGTCTCTTAAAATCCGAAATTTTCCTCGTAGAATCTTCTACTAGGCAATCTGTCCTTTGGGTAGGAACGGTTTAAATTTATATTGTAATTTATCCGAAAATACTACTTCCTTTGGTTTATTTAGCGCTGAGTCTTTGGACTTCATATTCTGCCGAGTTCATCAGAACTGTGTTCTGCCTTTCAGCAATAATGACACACCATTGGCTTAATTTCCCGCCGATTTATTGGTCGGTTGTTCGTTACTTGTAGATTTCTGCTTTGGGGATGGTTACTTCTCCCTTTTTCATAATTCATGTCTCTCAACCTACTAGGAGTCTGAGTTTCTAGCTTATGTGGATATCTAGGTTTAGTTTGACTTCTCCTGTGGGTCTCATCGTATTCGTCTGCTAATACGGCTAATTTATAAGTGGTTTTATTTATGCCAGACTTTATGTACTCGGGTATACAGTTTTTAAACATTAAATGCTTCAAATTTTCGTAATTGTTTTCAATATTTCACGCCGTATTCCACTTGTCTAAATAATTTTCGCAACCAGTCGACATACATTTAATCTTTTTATATTTCTATAGTTCTTGAACCTTTGGAGGCTTGCCTACGGAACGAATTAATAAAATCTGAGAATGTCTGATTTAACTTGAACATAATCAATCCTATATTCGATTGATGAGCTGCGTATGTCTTTTCCTGCATAAGACGCTTTGCAACAGAACCGGTCAAGTATTTATAGGCCAGTTCAAATTTATCTTTTTTTTTCGAAATGTGGAAGGAAATCATCTACCTCGTCTTCAAACTTCGGTGCACTCCTAACTTGTTTGGCCAGGTCGAACTCTCGTTGCATTGCCTCGTTACCTTGCCAGTTTATCTCCATTTTCCTAAATCTCTCTATGCGCGCACTTTCAGTTTCCGCTATAACGGTTATCCAGGCCTTTTTCTAATTCGATTTCTGTACGGGATATCTCTTGTACATCGATAGGTAACTTCCTCAAATATATTGTTATCTACCATGTGCTCCACTATCATCCTAACCAGATTCGACTTCCTAATTGCCTTCTAAATGCCTCCCTATATATATAGTACATAATCCGTTCTTAGCGTAGTTAGCCGGTCCAGGGACTGTTTCCGTAAGAAAGCTTCTAAGACCGATATTTTACTCTGTGGCTTGTCGCTATCGGCCTCCACGTGGATTTTCGTTGTGAGAGATCTCCGGGCGGGAGCCCCGAATTTATGTTAAGACCAACGAGATCTGCAACATAAATAAGGAAAAAAAAATAAAGTGGCTCAGTTGCCAAGTATATGACGTGGATTCCACTACGATAGTGTATTTCCCTGACGCGGTCAGAAACCCGTGAAGAAGGAAAACCAACAGACAACAACAACAGCACACAAATGAAAAGTGCAACGAAATTTCAATTACACTTAAAACAATTAGATACAAAGAACATAAAAGAAAATGTATGCCGTGTGTGCGATATGAGTAAAGAAAAATAATTAGCATTTTTTCACTTGATTAAATTCAAATATATTCATTTGTTTTCTTTTCTCTTCTTTCTCTCTCTATCTCTTGTTATATCTTTCTTTCTCCGACTGATGTCGGTTCAGCCGGGTTTCGAACCTAGCTAGAGGCAACCCAACCTCTAGCCATACTGATGAGCTGTGATACAGGGAAACTGTCTGTCTGTGGATGACAGTATATATATATATATATATATATATATATATATATATATATATATATATAGGAAGAAATATATTCTTAAAGTGTGCTATATTTATGGGATAAAGTGCTCAATATCAGAGATAGAGCGTGTGTAAATATAAAAGTGTACATGGAAGTCAGCACTTAGAGGCGACAGTCTGTTTCATGCTAGTGCAATCGTCAGGCAACTAGTGCTGTTATTTTTCTCGGCTATTTATATATAAGGGTCAGTGGTGCATTATGGGTAGTCTATTTTGGCGGTTACTTTTACCGGAAGTCGTTTATTTGTTTATTTATTTATCTCAAATTATTTTGCTTGTTTTTTTGTTTGTTTTGTTTTTTAATTTTATTTGTATATTTTATCTTATATATTTATATATTTATTTTTTATTTTGATCGGTGTTTTTTTGTTAACGGAGTAAAAATTTGTTTATATAGCTTATTGTTGGTGGTCTATTATGGCGGTCATTTACCGGAAGTCGTATGTTTACTTATTTATTTGGGTCAAATTGTTTTGCTTGTTTTTATTTATTTTCATTCTTATTTTTTATCTTATATATTTGTTTATTTCTCATTGATTAAATCTATTTGTTGAATTTTGGGGTGGGATGTTGTGGTTTGTTCTTACTATTATCTTGGTCGGAACAGTTTTTAATTTATCTATTTGGGTTGATTATCTTTATTTGTTTTTTCTAAACGACTAGTTTATCGTAATCGGTTGTTAGTTTATATATTTGGATGTATTTAGATCAATTTATTATACTTGTTGTTATTTATTTGTTACACTATATATTTTTGGCTTTCGATTTTTAAGTAACGTATTATATTATCTTTTATTAATTTTGATATTTTTTATCGTTATATAACAGTTATAACTTTCGTCCGTTCTTTTGTTTTGATTTTATTTCGCATATTCTAACAGGTGTGGTTTTGTAATTTGTTTGGAGTAATTTATTTTGCTTATTTTATTGTTGTTTTGTTTGTTTATATATTTATTTATTTTTCTATTTTAAGTTACGCAGTAAAAATTTGTTTTCATGTCTGCATTTTGAGATTAGCTCGGATCTTCTATTTAATAATTTATTTTGGTCCTGACATGACATCTTTCCGCCGCCTTAACGTAGCTTCTATTTAGCTTTTCTATAGATTTATCCCTGGTAATTGTTCTGTTGGTCTTTTCTCTTTAATACCTCGAATTTATGATTTTAAGCGCAGTACTAGATTATCGGCAAGTTTTCAGCATTTTACAGTGGGAATTGCTTGATGTAACCGTGAGATTTCAATGCTAACAATTTTGTCTCTCGCACTTCTCGCTTATTGCTTTCTCATCAATGTTGACCTTGAAAAATACAAATGCAATCTTCTCTCTGTCTGGTATAATTTCAGTTTATTTAATTGTTCTCTCTCCTTAATAATGTTTTTTTTTCTTTGCTCATATTCATTCACACGGAGTAACCCCTTGTTCATATACGAATGTAGGCATACATGAATATATGTGATGCCACCTGATTATGTCAATACTGTGTGTCTATATTGCTCTCGCAAATATATATGAAACAATAAAAAAATGAAAAGAAAAAGAAATAAGGACGATATATAGCATCACCTGCACATCCGAATGAATTTAGTTGAAGAATATCAGCACAGCAAAACTCATTTGTCAATTTCTCAAACATCGTAGTTAAAATAGACAGGTATTTACTTCTACTGCTGTTTCACGGTTACCAGTTCCAGTCAAAGATATGAGAGCCAACAATATAGTCATTGTTTTGAATACGGATATCATCCATTGAAGAATTAAATTCTTTCCAACGATACCGATATCTTTCATTCTTGATTCATAATGGTAAAAATGTATTAAGAATCGTATTACTATTTACTAGGATTCATTCCACTTGCAACGAAAACAGACGAAAGCCGGCAAAGAGTTTGTAATGTTTGCATGGATGATTCTTGAAGAGGAAAGAGGCGACAAATTGCGACAACTCGCTGGAAAGAATGAGAAACTCCAGGGATATTTTTCAAAGATTATCATACTAATGAAATCTTTAAAATTAAGAACGCAAAATATTCTTTTGCACTTGCTTCTTGATTTTTTACAACCTGAAAAGTTAAAAGGATATTTTCATCGTCGTCAGCGTTATCTCGAATACAAGAATTTAATTTCTTCTTTGCTGATCACTTCTTAATGATCGTGTTGATGGCTACAATCTTCACTCACGTGCAGGTTCAAGATTAGAAATTTCCTGCTCCCGTCATGCATTTCCTATCGCCGTTTGCGGTTGCAAGTGTTGGTAGAAGGTGAAAGAAAATCAGAGTAGAAGAATGTGTCGATGATGTGAATTAGTTTAAGGTGGATAGTGTTTGTATATAACTACATTAAAAATAAATAAATTGGGAGGCACTCCTTACGTATCGACAGTCGTAGATATACCAAACGGCTTCTGCTAATTTTTCACTTGTTGATTTGCATTATGATTTGTTGGAGGCTATTGTGCTGGTGAGACGGAAAAGTACTAGGAAGAGGAAAAAAGTCAAACAGCTATGTCCTGATCCCCACGAAAAGAGGTATTCAGCAAAATTTAATGTAAAAATTGGATCGGGGGCGGTGTTGTGTCCCACATTCCCTATCGCCTATGTGGACTGACTATATCAGTAGCAACATATGGTGAGCACAGAATATACATGGGTGCTTGCTCCGGCAATTAGTTGGAGATTCGTCTCTAGTTAAGCTGGTCGAGATCTCTGCCTTCGGACAGAGAGGAACCCAGAAAAAGCTATGCTAAAGGGCAGAGTCACATCTGGGGTAGTAGACAGCAACCTGACCCCGTTTTTACGGGGTCTAAGGGGAAATGTTGCTCGAGCCTACGGGCTCGATTTTAGCCCTGCATTAAAAATGACCTTGTGCCACATCCTGCCTCGCGGGGAGGTGAGGTAAATAAACTTGCTTCGGCAATTATTTGGGAGATTTGTCTCCAGCAAAGCCATTCGAACTCTCTGTTTTCAGGCAGAGAGGAACCCAGACAAGGCTATCCCGAAGATCAGAGTGTCGTCTGGAGTGAAAGACAGCTACCCCACCCCATTTTTACGGGGCCTATGTAAGTCTTATAATATGAACAATAGAAAGCACTGACCCCATCCCTCCGCAAAAAATGTAAGTTTGCGATTTCCCCTTGTTCTTTTCTTAACATAAATGGGTTAAAACAGCTAGGAGCAGCTCGAATCTTCTTTGTTTGCAAGTGACGCAGAATAACAGAAAAAAATATGAACACACTACGTCAAGAGTAAAATACATTCAGAAGAGTAATTTCCAAGTTGGATTTCCTGCATTCCAAAGTTTTCTGGTAATGCGATATACACTGTCAGTTACTGTAAATTCTAATTTATTTTCGGTCTGAATTTCTGGGGCGGCGATTTTCATTATTTGTACTAATTACACGCTGACTATTGCCTTCATCTTCCTTGCTGATATAACAAAATATCGGCCATGGTGCCCCTCGGCCTTCACCGGATGTATGTCCATCCGGGTAACCTACTGGGAATTTCGAACGGAATCCTTTATTTAATCAACGGGGAGAGATTTTTCTTGATTCCCTGTCCATGTCTATCGATATTTCTTATTTTTAGTAAAGCTCGGCTATTGCTCGACCCTTTTCTACACATAGTCCGGCTCAGTGATTCAACTCATAATTACGCGTGCCCCAAATTTCCAAGCCTATTGTTTGACCCCCTAATCTATTTTCTCGTGGCGATATCCTTGATGCTTATTCGAATTTATTTGACGCCTTCTGATTCTAATGGACGGCTACTACTCGTTTCGGAACCCATCCGTCAGCCAGGGCGGTCAAACATGTCGGTCAGCCAAGGGCGGCCCGCCAAACCTCGTTACAAACGCCTGCTCAACCCTTCGAGACCACCAGTGGCTTATACTGCAACTATGCCGAACAGGCCTTAGTTATATTTTCTTGGCGAGAGCCTATAAACTGGCGTGATCATTTTTTTCTTTTTGGACTAGGCCCGTACACTCTACTCCTCGGTGTTGGCGATTTGCGACTTCGTGCCAGTATGACTATCAACGGCTTCGAAACTATTCCATCTACACAATTTCACTCACAAGACTTGCGTCAAGCCGTGATATGTATTTGAATCACTTTCTAAAGATGCCGCTCGCTTGCATCTTATCAAGAAATCAAGTCGACAACGTTGAAACTGAAACCAGGATCGAACCACTCAGTCATGTGTCCATATCAGGATTTTACACATAATAATTGAACCGAAATCGTAATAGCCAATTTGTGACTTACCGACATTGAACCGGACACGCATTTTTTTAGTCCAGCAAGGAAAACTCATGCATCCAAGATTAGATTACAACTTTTGCATACATTCTGCATTAAAGCCAGCCATTATGTCATACATCTCTATCGTCAGGAAAAATCCTAAAACATGTGCCGAATCTTGATATGCTAGCGTCATCGGCATCCGACATGATTATCAAAATCACATCATAGAATCAGCAGCTGCTGCTTTCTTTGCTATTACTGAACCACACTTTCTACGGCAATTAACAAATCCCGAGACAGCTTTACCACGTTCCGATCGCCACTGTCAGCTGAGCTACTTGTTAAACTTCAGGTTTCTATTCTGACATCGAAAAAGATGACGAACTAAAACGGCAGTTATTGTCAATTACGAAAACAAAAACGACACCGAACATCATAGTTAAAGATACACATGATATGGCTGATTTACTTCTACTTAAATTTGTTCTTGACCACATCAGAATAAAGTGCGAGAAGACCTTGTGAGATATCGGTTTCTATAATGTTTACCCCCCATAACAATATTTATTCCCGCAAAGATGGACATCACAGTGATCTAAGAATGGGCGATGAATTAATATCATTTATACGTAGGTGCGTGTTTAGAAATAATACACATTTTACAATTTCCCTCAAGATACGAGATATTAATGGGGTTTCGCGTATTCCATGAGATCCACCTAAGCGACTCTATATCTGGTCTGGTGCTCTTACTGTCTATCTCGAGAATCTTGCAAACAATCTTAGAGGATGTAATGTAATGTTCTGATGAGCTGCTCTTCTCAGTGCCTCGTCTGCGTGAATTTATGCCTGTACTATATTGGTCAGAAGGACTCATCGTTTTACTGTTGAGCTAGATAGATGCAACCATCGGCACTATTCTAATAGTTTCTTTATTTCACCTGTATAACTTCCTTCCATCTACAATCCTCAAAGATTTAAATGAAGCGCCAATTGCCATCTGTGTTCCTGATCTTAGTTCTATTTGTATGCCTTTTCTCCATTCACCTCACTAAAGTCTTCTTCTTCAGTTTCACTTCCTGTAACCCTCTGAGCACTCTAAACTGACCTTGTGTCACACTCAGTAGTGACGTGGGCACACCAACAAAATGTTCGGTGACCTCTTGCGTCTTAGTGTCATTTTGGCCCTGCTTGGGGTGATACGATTAAAATTAATATCTTGAATACGTATCATGGCTACATATGACGGAATCATGCTCGCAACTCTATCACTTACTTCCATGGTAAATATTCAGTCAAACTACATTCATCAGTACCACCAGTTCAGAGCCTCGCATCTATAACCCATCATACTACATTCAGCAGGTGGAAAAATACTCATTGTCTTCGTATCCGATCGGTAAGAAGGAATTTCCCCTGAGAGCGCTTCCTCCCAAGAAATGGTACTTTGTGGAACAGACTCCCTAGACGATACTTCCCAATAACTACAATATTAACTTCGTCTAATCTTAAGCGTTTTTTTTTGGCTTGTTTAACGTCATAACAACATCTTATGGGTCATTTAATACTGAAATTTAATCTTCTTGGGAGCATCAGTAATTTCTTTTTTGAAAAAGTACTGCTGGTCAAAATTTCATTTTATTTTATTTTTGCAAAAACGTTTTGCTGTTATTTTTCACTATTTGTCCATAGTCGGAACCCTAACAGATGCTACCACCCCGGGTCACAGTGAACCTGTAAACAATCACAATTAATTGGCGTTTACATGCTCCTCAAAACCTTCCGATCAGAGGCCCAGGACTAAGTTAATCTTTACCTATCTTCACTTCCTTCAGCTTCATTCAGTAAACCTCCACCTTAAGTGGCTCTTTGACAATCTATTTAACGAACAATAGTGTATAAATTATGACGGGGAAAAATCGAATAAATGTGTGCGTAAAATACAACGTAATATAAGGTTCTCTTCATTTCTGGATAAATAAAGATTATGGTGGATTTCCACCGTAAGCAGTGTATCAGCGACATTTAAGGGCACTTCTGCTGAATTAGGTTTTATAATCGATATATGCATAAAATTCTAGCTCATAAATTCTCAACTAGAATGTGACGGAATGAAATACTGTCATGTTTTCATTGAACAGATGTACAGGAAATTAAATGTTATAGGGAATAATGACCCGTGTATAAAAATTGACTTGGGTACCTTTTCATGTTGTAATTTATACAAAGATTACAACTGGATACCTCATACTTTGAACCTCGTGCCACATCTAAGCTATGCTTAGAAAATCTCCAGACAGATAGACTTTTGTACCGGTAAAGGCGGTCAACTCAAGAGCGCCCATTTTCTTCACAATTATGGACTTCTGATTAGATATAAAATGTGAAAATAAAATTAGAACAACTGTTTCCATATTTTTTAGTGTTGCATCGTCGCCTTTCAACTCGAAATATCTGAATTTCGTTTTTAGACAAAAATTAGTCTTTTTTCGTTATTCCTTAAAATTAACCAGTATAACCTCAGTTGGCCTAATCTCTCTCTCACTCTCTCTTTCCTTTTTGTGATATGAGAGATGAAGGCGCCTTTTAGAAAGTGTTGCCTAGTTTCCATTAGTAATTCCGTTCTATTGTTACATATTAATTAGAATACTGTCAACTAAAAAGTATTTACACCACATGTTTCTTTTTACACATTAAATCAGAAGCCATTTTCACCTAACCAAGTGCTGTTAGCTTGGGTGTAGTAATGAATAAGGTCTCAGCATTAAAAATTGGAGAACCGAGTTCAAATTCCAGTTGCGTTAGTTATATTCATTTTTACTTACACGCAAATACCCTAGGGAAGGTCATAAATCCAAAATAATCTCCATCCGACTATGGATTAATTAGTAGGGTGTGTATAAGTAAGCCATCATTATAACCAAAAAATGAAATTCCTACTGTCTAAAAAATATTTTTCAGTGTAAATAAAAACCTGCAAAAGGATGATAAACCGTGAAAAATTCATCAATCAAAGAATCATGTTCATGTTTAAAATTATTAGCTCTAAATAGTGACGAAACATGAACTTGGACATTAGAATAGAAATTATTTTAATTTCGTGTTATACAATTTCTGTAATTGGTGACAATATGTTGAATTTGTAAAATCCTTGTAGAGTACGGAACCCCGATTTGAGGACGTTAAATTATATTTCTATGGTTTCAGAAACAATTAGTTGGGAGGAGAATTTGCTTGCACAAATTATTTTGAAGTAAGAGTTTTTCGATTAGACCGACCGACAACCAAAGTTCAGTCAGCCATCTTAGTAATCTAGCTTGGCGGGAAGAGCTGTATTCATAATTTAATAGAGAAAATTGTTGCTCACATCGCCGACTGAAACTTTCTCTGCCGAAAACGGATTATTAAAAAAAAAAAGCGACTCGGTTGTACAGAAGCTCCATCTTTTTTGTGAGGGTACTTTTCTTTTTGTTTGCTTTTTTCCTGTTCGTATGCTACCTGTTGGCGCTAGGTTTGCAACGTATGTATTTAGTGATTTTCTAAACACTGCTTAGATGTGGCACAAGGCCGGAAGTATGGAGCACCCAGTGAGGATCGAACTCACTACTCAGTCGTAAGTTGTTCTAGCGAGACAGGCTTGTTAACCATTACACAACTCCGAGGTGCCCAACGATGTATGTATTTATCTGCTACACATTAAGTGACCTAAAATAATTGCATGAAACTAAATGTAATGATCACAGCGGGATTTGAACTCGTCTCGTAGATACCAATATTCGAATCTATATCTATGAACAATTGTTTTATAGGTTTGGAGGCCTTATTTATCATTCAACCCTAGCATTATTAAATTCACTTCATTTTGATAGAGGTCTCATTATTTTATCTAACGTAAACATGTTTTATACAACGAGAAAAGTTACTTATCCTTCACACCTCATAATATTTTTCTTTACTTAGAGTGGCAATCGTTTCTATTGTTACGTTTACATTTGCTTGTGATAATATTAGAAAATTCATTTTTATTCTATACAATTCTTTCTATTTTTAACAGTATACCAAGTGTGACGTTCTTTCCCACAAAAATATTTTATATTTCTCGTTGGAGACACGGACTTACTTTCACAAACGTCTATATTTGGCAGATAATTCCTAAAAGTAAACGTGCATAAAAATTAAAAAAAACAACAACAATTTAGTACGTTATTCCCTCAAGACACCGACCAAAAATGTCTCGCTTCCGTTTGTTGAACTGAGAAGAACAGACTGGTTTGGAAGATGGTTGGGGAGCAACGAGTCTGCAACTAATGGAAAATGTAAAAAAAAAAATATTTCGATAAATAATACTAGTCCTAACCTCTGGAAAAGGAATTTTTTATTAGGAAACTCGCACGAGACATCGACAAGTCCCATCGAATGAAAACCGTAATGTACTGTATGAAGCAAAATATCATATACATGAATATATAAGCTTGATTGCTTTTTTTTCTTAATTGATTGACAAGTTTCTTTCAATATGACATGCTCCAAAAATCTTTGAAAGTAAAAATAGCATTTCTGTTTACCCAATACAATCTTTGACATGTCTGTCAAATTATTGTATTTTAGTAAGTATTTCTTTTGTACTATTTTTGTTCAAGCAAATATATCTATTTTTATTACCGTAAAATAATGAATGATACTTTTAACAACAAAAAAATAGAGACCAAGCTTTGGACCCTGAAAATTTTCAGCCTTTCTTTCTTTTTATGCTCCATGTCCTTTCAGGACGTAGGCGATCATGGCTCTCCACCTCCCTCTATTCCTTGCAGCTCTCAACAAGTTCCTTCCCTCTGCTTCCTACCCCTGACCACGTTCTGTCATGCACTTGCTCAAACTCGTCAGATATGTCACGGGCTGCGTTCCCTTGTCTCTCTTTCCCTCTATTTGACCTGTGTTTTTCAGATTTTCCAGGCCCTCCTTCCTCGTTATGCGTCCCAGAAGCTGCCTCTTCCTGATATTAATTATAAGCCTCCTCCTTGTCTGCAACTTCTCTAACACCTCATCCTTTCTCCCACGCTTGGTCCAAGATATCCTTAGCATCCTTCAGTAGAATCATATCTCCGTCGCCTCGAATCTCTTCTTCATCTTTGAGGAAATCGTCCAACATTCTCTGCCGTAAAGAAGAACAGATGTCATGTAACAGCTCAGTATTCTTTTCTTTGTGACAAAAAGAAATCCTCCTGTCTCGCAATACTCTGCTTAATCCATCCCAATACGTCTACGGATCCCAGTGTTACACTTAACGTCCTCTGTCAAGACGCTTCCCAGATATTTAAACTTCTGCGTCTGCTTGATTCTAGTGTCCCCGGCCTGCAAACCGCATTTCGGACTCTTTCTCATAATGATGACCATGCATTCTGTCTTCTTGTAGTTGTTGCCTTCTGTAGGAGATTTTGTAATTTCTTTACCGTGTCTGCTAAAAGTACTGTGTCATCTCCGTATCTTATGTTGTTATGGTTGTGGCCGACAATGTTAAATCTTGGTATGGTTTCCAATTCTCTCAGAATTGCCTCGCTATATAAGTTGAACAGGTCGGGTGAGAAGACGCATCCTTGCCTTGCGCCCTTTTCTATTGTCGTATATTCACTGAACTCATTCCCTACGCGTATGCATGCTGTTTGCTGCCAGTATAGACTCTTGATTATTCTGATATCCCTCCCGAATATATCAAGATTGCTGAACAGTTCCATCAGATCCTTGGGGTGTACTTTGCCGTAGGCGTTTGCGTTTTCACCCAACCCCCAAAATTTTTTCTAAGAGGTGAAACCTTCAACTTATTCCCAATATTAAATATATGACCAAGCGTTGGACACATCGATATGATGTAATAGTTCTCAAACATTTTTTCGTTAGAACTAGGTAGTGAGATCGATTCTCACTGGGTGCTCTATTCATTAGACCATGTGCCGCATGTAAGCTACGCTTACTTAATTGCTATATTACAAAGTAGTGGGCACTTGAACATGGTGTAACACTTAGCAAACTTTTCTCGCTAGCTTAATTGCGACTGAGTACTGAGCGATCCTCAGTCGCTGCTCCAAACTTTCTGCCTTGTGCCACGGGTAAGCTATTCTTAATAATCGCTGTATCAGGTAGTGTTTAAAACGTGTGATTTTCAACAAGGTAACACTGGTTCGAATCTCACCATTTACGATTTGGCAAAAAGACTGACTTCGAGATGTTAACGGTCTATGGAAGTGACTCGGCGTGTTTCAACTTTTGAAAGTTTCTAACAAACATACGACCTGTTGACCCAAACTTTAATTGAAATTGCGTATATGGAACTGTTAAAAATTCCTCGATGGTTGTGCTAGGGGTGGGGGTTTGAGCGTACTGGTTTTGTTCAAACTTCTGATAATGAAATATTATGGACTCTCTCCCAAAAAACTGTAACTAAGGTATGCTATATAGTACAGGCGGATTCTGCGGGTGTTGAACCAACACGCATATCCCTAAGAGGATGGCTGTGGTCGGAAAACGAAATAGCGGTCCTTTATTTTAAATATTGCCCAGTAGTTTTACACACTTATTGTTTCATAAATCGGTTGAAAACTTAAAACACCAGTATCATATGTACCCATTGAAATCATGGTTTCGAGAATTAGTTTTGACTTATTGATTTTCTGTAACCACCTCTTAAGTGACTTCGTATTTTCTGCAGTTAATTTCATTCGTCTGTTTAATTTCAATTTACTTTCATTAACATCATTTATCAGTCACGTGGCTGGCTGTGGTCCCTGGGTCGTTAAGTTCCGTTCCATAAGCTGACTAGCTCTCAATGACATATATCTAGAAACATGGGTCAGGTTTTTCATGCATTTTAGGCATGGGATACATGCATCACGAGATTTACGGCCTTGAACACACCGGTTCCGGTAGGATCATTGACGTTAAGCAAAGTAACTTGGTTGTGTGAGTGGTGTAAGAGATGACTGCTTGGAATTCCCGTTGGGTTCGTTATATTGACATACGTTCAAATACTCTTGGGAAAGGTATGAATTTACTTCTTCTGCTTCCAGCTATGGGTTAATTAGTACGACTTGTATCACTAAACACGTATTATCACTGCCCCCCAAAGCATTTACAATCTAAAAGTAGTTTCTGCAGAGATCGTGGAATATCTTGATTCTGACATCCCCAATAAGTAGCTCACAACATGTCTCTTTTGTTAACAACTATACGTGCATTAGATGTAATAGCGAAACTTGTCATATTCACTTGTCGACTACCTTTTCTCATAGTGCTTTCATATTTTATTTCTTCTATCATCAAAACTGTTTAATCTGCATTTTATGTCCGCCAATAATGTATCATGATATACACTGTTGTGCAAATTAATTGAAACACCAGCCTCTCTTTCACAATACGGTCGCCTTTAGATCCACTGCAATGACAAGGTGTAATCGATTTCTTTTTTCTTCTCAGATTAGGTCATTTGCAGTGGCTTGCATTAATATGAAACTCTTTTCGGAGTGTATGATAACATTTATTTGGCCTTGAAAAATATTGCATCATCTGTTATTGCATCAGTTTTTCATCCCGCCCAGACACTACTGTCTCAACTGTCGATTAGGTGTCCTACATCTATTCTCTGCGATAGACGTTACTGCAAGGAACCGTACGAAAATTGTAACGCTGCACGAACTCACTGGCAAGTCTTACCAATGAGCAAATCAAAGTACTATAGACTGAGCCGGAAACTCTCCTGATTTAAATCCAATCGAGAATCTGTAGTCAATCTCCAACTAACGACTTTGCGGAATGGACATACGAAATACTAACATGTGCACAGGGTCATATTTCATTAGAAAAATACAAAAGAAGTAAATAATAACATAATTATTCGTTTTGTTCCAATTAATTTGCACAAGGATGTATGTTCGTTTCGTCTCGGGATTGTTATATATTAAATAAATCTTGTAAGGAATCGGAGCTTTCTCTTATTTCCAGTTAATTTTTTCATGAGATCACTCGATATTTTTTTGCTGTGGATATGCAAGCTTTTTGCTACTAGTATATCTGACATATCTTGGCTAAAGCAAATTTCACAATTGTTCCTATTTACTATTAGCTTATTAGGACATAAGTCCATAAAAACATAGAAACTTACGAAGGTCGCTCTAACCACATTTGTAACTGATGATGAAGTTCTATTAACAATCACTGCTCCATGGAAAAACACAAATTATTATCAATAATATATGAAAATTCTGATTTCAAAATACCGGTAACTTGAAATCATATACAATCGCACGAAAGACATTTGGAGTAAACCATGAAAATAAATTTCAGTTCCAAAGCCAATTTGACATTTCACCAATATCGTCTTTACAACCAAGAAGCCATTGAATCTAAGACATGGCACAGTGGGTAAAGGCGTTAGTTAGATCCAGTGACAGGGCCCAAAGAGTGTGAGTTAAATACCTGGTTAAGGCGGTGGGGAACTTGGTGAAAGGAATTAACAGATAATTGACATCCTTTAGACATGGCACGTAAAACTAGAACAGTCTACCCCAGTGTTGAGTCTTGACTCATTGTTGAATCTCACCTAATGCATGGAATAATAATGCAACACAAAATGTACTTAGAACAAGAATGTATTATAACAAGAAAGTGTACACAATAAGTACATATAGTATTTCTGTATCTTTCTGGGAAGACGTTCCTGGAGAATGTGTTGACTAGTCGCAGTCGATCAGAGTCTCTAGTTGGATCTCGTGATTCCTCTCCTCGTCTTCCGGTACCAACCATTATTTATATAGTTGATAGTCACCTATGCAGATTAGGTGGATCCTACACAACACCCAGTGAGCGAAATAAAGGTTTCAGTTCGACATTCCAACCATCTGAAGAAGGCCGAAACGTTGTGATAAACATGGCGACAAAGATGGGGACAATAGTCCGAATAATGTAAATACTGTTCTCACTAATAACGCCACTAGCCCGGTCTGAATTTAAAACTTTCAGTCGCAAAACTATACCTTGATACTGCTAGATACTAAATGTGTCACAAGTAAGCGAACATAAAACACTCTGTAAAAATGAACTCACTCCCACCAGCGAAAAAGAGATGATTCCAACGAAAATAACCAAAGTGAAGCACCTTTACATTTCGTTCTTAATGTAACGTTATCATCAAGCACCCTTGCATGGCATCAACGATTGGTTAGTCACGTTATTGGCTATGCTTAATCAATCATCCAGTTTTTGATAGCATCTTGTGTCTTCAGCAGACAGATTCTTGCGGAAGCACTGTAGCTGAAAAAGAAAGACACCGTCAAGCGAAAAATCAACGTAGAGAAACCGTGGACCCAGCTCAAATTGCACACATTGCTATAGAAAAATAATTTCTCATTTATTCCGTTTATTGATTATATCAACGGAGAGGACCCATTATTTTACATTAAATAATAAATGTATAAGTAACTAAATAAAAACGGATATGAGGCCCAGGGCGGGTGTCGTATTACCAATCCTTGTTAGCTTTACCATGAACTGGTCTGGCTAAATAAACAACGATTCTTGTTCTTTTTTTTTTGTAATATGAGATCTAATGTGTTTTCTTATTTCACAAGTGCACTGTACGTTTCTTTGATGGATACGGATATTCTTCTTCGATAGGTAATCGGAAAAATTGTTTTCGCTAGAAGGATATGATCACACTACAATAATTCAGTTTATTTGGCAAAATATAAAGAATCAATTCCGTATATTACGTTATCCGTTGCCCCCAAGTCAGATGCCTAATATATATATATATATATATATATATATATATATATATATATATATATATATATATATATATATATATATATATATATATATATGACATATTTTTAAGTAATTTATAAAATATACATTTTAGGTTGTACCAGAAATAATTACAGCTTATTGTTCTTTTGCAGGTTTTTTCAAATCCGGAAATATTTTTATTTTTTTAAGATTTTTTTTTTATGTAATAATGATTCAGTTTCTACTAATTAACCCTTATCTTGCGGAAATACTTGAATTTATAACCTTCCCATGTCGGGTTCCTCGGCGTCGTGTAATGTTTAGCAAGCTTGTGTCGCCAGATCAGTTACGACTGAAAAGTGATTTCGATCCCCAATAGGTATCCCATATTTTCGGCCTCGTGCCTCATCTACGCTTCGCTCAGAAAATATGTACAACATTCCCAAGTGTTTTTGAGCGTAAGTAAATATGACGTACTCGAATGGAAGTGGACCATCGACCTCCAAATTCGAGGCATTATCTATTACACCACGCGCATCCCGACGCTTACCACCTCTGGTACTTTTAATGGAACCCTCTTCTAGGTACTAACCAAGCTCGACATTTCTTAACTTTGTCGCTCGTACGAGAACTAGTGTTTCTCTTTTTGAGAATCACCATATTTTTTATAATCTTTTCACCCCATGCAAGGCGATAATGTCACAAGAACGCGCAGGATTACAGGGAGTGAAAGAGAAGACGTTAGTTGTGATTATAATGAAATTGATAAAAGAAGCAGTGTTCAAGAAGACATCAGTTGGTGATTGATGATGCATTTATATTAGTGAAGATTGCAGTTGTCAGGTGAGAAGTGCAAGAAAAGAAACTGTGGAAGAGAAGTGGCAGTTTCTAGCTAGTTCATCTGTAAAACGGTGGGACCTAGTTGCCAATCTAGAAGTACGCTTAAATTCCTGTATTAGGTTATACATATAAGTCGCTTAACGTCAGTGTTCCTATCAAAACCGATGTTTCAAAGTGATACGGGCCTAAGAACGCATATAACAAGAAAAACACAAGAAATATTTTAGAACTCCATGGATCTGTCGTTCTACGCCAATCATGTTCATCCAACCTCGAAACAACCGATTATTACGCATTTCGATAGCGGCAAAAAGTTTTATATCTCTTCCGGAACAGCAGGATTTTATTGAAAAGGTTTCGATGTGCTGTCTGATAAATGGCGAGAAGCCATTGCAAATAACTTTAAATAATGTAATTGAATAACAGCGTATTGTAATTATCTGGAAGCGTAAAGGTGGTCCCCAAACACAGAAATGATTTATGATTAAACCTAATACACAACCAAGACAAAGTTTCATTTTTTTTAACATTTCATCCCGAGAAAAGACAATAAATCCATCAAGATGCAAAAGGTTACTTCGTATTGTCTAATACAAAGTAACATTTGAGGAAAAAACACGATTAAGGAGGAGATGACAATAATAGGGCAGGAATTAAGAAGACAGAAGATAACGATTGGCATTGCATTTTAAATTTTGAAGATCAAATTTAACAGGAAAGCTAAAAGCCGGACAAGTTTTTTACATGTGAGAAGCTCGATAGAAGAAACTGTTAGCATAGAACTTACGGTTACATCAAGCTGGAAAATGTTGCGACCTTGCCATCGATCTAGAACTGCGCTGAAATTCATAACGTCTACGTAGTATAAAGTGAAATTCATCAGAACAATTACCATTTAAGTATTTATAGAAAAAGACACTGGGAAGCTACGTTACGGCGACGGTAAAGTAAATGAGGACGAGATTCCAGGTTAGAAGCAATAACATTGTAGATTCATGTTTGGATTTTATCAAGAATCTTGAAATATATAGCAGAATCACCAGAGCAGATTTGGTAGCAATAATTAAATCAAGGAAGCATGTTAGACTTATAAATATGTAACGTAGATCCACTCAAACAATTAAAAAAAAAACTAATAATGTCCAGCTTGCAAAGCGCATGTTTTGCTTCGAATTATCCAGAGATGTAGCATTGTCCCTATTCAAGGCATTTTATCCAGCGATGTAGCATTGTTCATATTGAAGGCATTTTATCCAGAGATGTAGCATTGTCCCTACTGAAGGCATTTTATCCAGTGATGTAGCATTGTTCATATTGAAGGCATTTTATCCAGAGATGTAGCATTGTCCCTACTGAAGGCATTTTATCCAGCGATGTAGCATTGTTCATATTGAAGGTATTTTATCCAGAGATGTAGCATTGTCCCTACTGAAGGCATTTTATCCAGTGATGTAGCATTGTTCCTATTGAAGGCATTTTATCCAGAGATGTAGCATTGTCCCTACTGAAGGCATTTTATCCAGAGATGTAGCATTGTCCCTATTGAGGTCATATTTCTTCAGCATTATCATATTTTTTGCTGGTGCTTGGAAGAAATTCAGGGTATTATAATATTTTAAAGTTTCCGCAGAATATTGCCCTGTAATGTATTGGAATTTTATAATCGTAGAAGTTGATCGAATTTAATTATTATCATTTCCAATTTATTTAATATCCATTAATTCGAATGAAACATCACCAATTCGAATATAATTGCTACTTTATATTTATCACCAACAGCAAATTTTTGTATACTAAATTTCCACTGATAGGTGACTCGAGATATTACAGATGGTAATGTCAATGATGATCGATGTGTGTGATATGAATGAAATAAAAGGTCGTATGAATTGATGACGAAGATGAGGTGGATATATACCAATTGAAGGGAATTCGTTCTATTCAATGAATTTTTAACATCTGAAAAAAGATTATAGAACGTATCTACCCCGAAACTGTATCTGTCTATATTTCTGAGATGAGGTATTATGTACACTATTTACATTATTCGGACTATTGTACTCATCTTTGTTGCCATATTTATTACAAAGTTTCGGTCGTTGTACGCCCCGGCCTTCTTCAGTATCTGTCTACATTTCTGAGATGAGGTATTATGTACACTATTTACATTATTCGGACTATTGTCCTCATCTTTGTTGCCATATTTATCACAACGTTTCGGCCGTTGTACGCTCCGGCCTTCTTCAGTATCTGTCTATATTTCTGAGAATAGGTATTATGTACACTATTTACATTATTCGGACTATAGTCCTCATTTTTGTCGCAATATACATTACAACGTTTCGGCTGTTGTTTCCTCCGGCCTTCATCAGGTGTTTGGAATGTCGAACTGACACCTTTATTTCGCTCAATGGGGTAGACAGTTCTAGTTACACGTGCCATAACGTTACATTTGTCAGTTATTTTCTGCTAATTCCCCTCTCCAATTTTTCCACTGCCTCAAGGTTACATGGGTCAGTGGATAAAGGCGTTAGTTAGATCCAGAGACAGGACGCAAAAGTGGGAGTTCAATACTCGGTTAAGGCAGTGATAACTTGGCGAGGGGAATTAACAGCAGATAGCTGACAACTAACATCCATTAAACATGGCACGAGGAACTAGAACAGTCTACCCTAGTGAGCGAAATAAAGAGTTCAGTTCGACATTCCAAACACCTGAAGAAGGCCGGAGCATGCAACAGCTGAAACGAAACGTTGTAAAAAATATGGCGACAAAGATGAGGACAATAGTCCGAATAATCTAAATAGTGTACATAATACCTTATCTCAGAAATATAGACTGAATTTTTAACATCTGAAAGAAGATTATAGAAATGTATCTACCTCGAAACATTAGTAACAAAAAACACTACAAATAACATGTTCCATATCCTGGCTACTTATGAACTGACCGTAACCATTTTACGAACTTATGGGCATTTTAATTCTTAGATTAAGGTCGAACAATATTTGTTCACATTTAATGATAAGCAAAACATTTCTTGAAATCCAAGTACTCTCAACTCTCCCTCCGGTGCTCTATCTTATGAACAATATCCAAAGATGATAAACGTGACCATTTCCTAAAGATTGAACGAGCTAAAATAAATCTCTGAAGTGACTGGAAAATATTGGCGTTAAAACGTGGAAAGTACTTATATGGATGATACCGTTCGCTTTTAATATCCCCATTCAGTTGCATAACCGAAAATAAACGAAACTCGGCACTTAATGCATTTTTCAGTCTATTTTCTTCTTTCTTTGTCTTTTTTCATATAAGTTATTTTTCCTTTCATCTTATTAAAGCAGATTCGAAGGTTGTTTAGTATTTCGATTTGAATTATGACTGATTTTTTTTCATCTATCAATCTCTTTACTTATAAACATTTTATTGCTGTGTGATTATTCAAAGGATTTTTTCAAAAACATTTCTTTAGCCTTTCTGTTCGCCACACTACGTTATATATTAACGAAATATTTGAATTCTAAAATACAAGGATAGAGCCAAGTATTATTACATTGAACGGTGGTAGAGAAAAAGAAAACGTTTTCCATCATTTATATTTTCCCCTATCTTGTATTTGATTTAACCACTTGCGTTTCAAATAATATTTTCCCCATAAATTAATATCAGCAACTGACAGTTTCATTGGGCTTATTATACGCTTTATGCATACAAGTGGATTTCGATATGGGGACGGGTAGGTGTAAACAGACCCTCTTTTCATATATCTACCTGAAAGGTTGATGGTTTATGGTAAATTCTTGTGCCTGCTCTTTGCTATCAGTGCAAGTATGCCACTGATGGTGTTCGCGTTTTTTACTTATACCAGGCTTCTTACTTATTCTAGAAAAATCGAAGGCTTACATCCATACGACGTTGAGACACCGGCTTTTGTAGGATGACCGACGTTAAGGATCTAGTCAGTACCTAGATGGGTGAACGCTTGGGAATGTCAACTGTTGTAAGCTTGGATGTGCAGGTGGCGTAATGGATAAAGGCTCAGGATTTAAAATTGCAGAATCGAGTTCCTGTTCCGGTTGGGTTCGTTATATACACTTACGCGAAAATACACTTGGGAAAGTGTTGAGTCTTGACTCAATGTTGAATCTCGCCTATTGCATGGAATAATAATGCAACACAAAATGTACTTAGAACAAGAATGTATTATAACAAGAAAGTGTACACAATAAGTACATATAGTATTTCTGTATATTTCTGGGAAGACGTTCCTGGAGAATGTGTTGACTAGTCGCAGTCGATCAGAGTCTCTAGTTGGATCTCGTGATTCCTTTCTCTCGTCTTCCGGTATCAACCATTATTTATATAGTTGGTAGTCACCTATGCAGATTAGGTGGATCCTACACAACAGAAAGGAATGTATTGTATCAGTAAATCATTAATTTTTTTAAAGAATTAATTCAATTTAAAAACAATATTTTCTGGATATAATAACCTGTAAATAAGCCGTAAAAAAACAAATCAACCAATCAATTTAAAAAAAAATGTGTTTAACAATGAGATTTTTCACCATTCTTTAACCAGCCCCTTATTACCATGAAAGGAATGTTAAGAGAATAGACCCACAGCCTTACCACAATAGGTGTAGCTGCCACTGTTTCTAAAGTAAGTAGATTCTAATTACAGAGATGCCAGTTCGATTGCCAACTTATTTTGACTTTGACATATTTTGAGTGGTTTCCTTCTCTTAGATTGGTTACAAATGAAGGTAAGAGCGCCAAGCCTGCTCTGTTATTAACCCCAAAATGGAAGGTGAAAAAAAAAATGGATTCAAAGGCTTCATTATGAAGTTTTTCAAGTCTATCTATTTTACGATTTCATTTTCCGCACCGAGAAACCTAAGCTACAGACGCACCATTTTTCAGTGTTAAAATTGGCTTAAAAATTAAGAGGCAAATAAAGCTCAATACTTCGATGAAGAGATATGTTTAAATCCATAATAGAAGATGAAAATGGAATAGAAGGGGTCGAATAGGAAATTCACTCAAAAGAAATTTGTCTTCGGAACAAAAATAAAATGGAATGTAGGAGAGGACGTAGAAATGTAGGGTAAGATGAAATAAACAGGTACAGTGGAAAAAGTGTAAGATTAAATTTAACTGGGTAACTGTAATAACAGTGGGTTGGCTGGAACAAAATTAAATTCAAAATCGTCGGCCAGATATGTCTATACCGGACACTGCAGTGGGCGAATAATTCTATGTTGAATACTTGAAGATGCTTGTTCGCTTGCTGATATTACAGTCTAATATGGACGAATTCTTACTATATCCATAATACATATGGCTACTCGTAGGAGAAAAAATCAGATGGAATAACAATAAATCTTTGAACAACTTACACCAATATTTCTTATCAATAGTACACTATTCAGAATGACTGTTGCTATATGTGTTGGAATACGGGCCGTTGACTCCAGTTGAAAAGAGATATCAATTTAACCCATTCTTTGATATATGTCTATCGAATTCAAGTCAAATCCATTACATTTACTTACGTGCTAATATCCTTAGGAAAGGCACGAATCGTCGTTTTCTCCAACAGCTATGGGTAAGTAGGACAGACCGAGTTCTATAGCCTTGTAATGCAACTGGTCTACCGCAGAAAGAAATGTCAACCTACTGCGGTAAAAAAAAAAACTGCATCGAAAAATACATGATCGCCTAAGCGTGTATATCGCATGGCACATAACTGACTGACTGATGGCCGTATTTATGCTTAAGCAGGATGTGACGACATCACAACAAAAGGAATTCTCTATGGTTTAATCCGCAGACACCGCGCGCTCCCATAAAATGTAACTAAGTTCCGCTCAACAGTATTGCAGTAGAAAGCATAGGTGGACTCTGTGTGTTTTGAATAAAGAAAAATATTCTTGAGCAGGCGTCTGCAAAATGAGTTGCCTAGACGTCCTACATTACGCACAGACTCGGATATGAGTAGCAAGTCTTATATATATATATATATATATATATATATATATATATATATATATATATATATATATGTATATGTATATATATATATATATATATATATATATATATATGTATATATGTATTATTTGTCGCAGTTAGCTCCTCCTCAGTTCTTTAATCCTTCAACTGGGTTCTCTCTCCCTTGACTATAAATACTGGCTGACCCTTCTCTCTCTCCTTTTCCACTTAGGCCAATATGTGACCTCTCACAGATACACTTTCCAAAATCCTGAGAACGCGTTAAGAACAATACACGTACGTACGAACACTTACAACACACACACATAATTTCTCCATACAAACCCTATGCAAGAGTCCATGTCTTTGTTTAACTTTTTTGATTATTAATATATGTTTGTTTTCTTTGTCTTCTTTGGACTTAACTAAAGTCCAACATTCTTATGTAGATGGACCGGCCAGCAGAAAAGTTTAACCTTCTGATATCTCTTCCCATTTTCACCCCCACGTTCCGCTACAGATTTTAATAATCAAATTGAATTATTAAATAAGAAGAATGAAATAATGAGTCGATGCCGACATATTACAAATATTTTCTTTGTTACTTTAATGGTAATATAACATACTAAATCAAATAAAATATTATAATTTATTTAATAATATAAATTAACAAATATTACAATTTAATTAATGATATGGTATAACATAACAACTTCAATATAAACTATTAAAAAATAATTTAATTTCAAAGAAAAACTACAAATGGGAGAAACATCTACAACTGAAAAAATGATCACGTAAACAAGAGCAAAAAAAATCAGTAACGTGCGCGTTAAAAATAGCGTTACATTCATGAATGCGCACGTGTACAAAACGGTTTGAAAAAAAGACGAGGAATAAATTGAAAAATTGGAAATATCATTTTAAAATCAGAACCCCTTGAAGAATGGACATTAACAAGAAACGACAAAGTCGGGGAAAACAAGAATAAATTAATATTTAAAGGAATTTTATGCGTAATATATATATATATATATATATATATATATATATATATATATATATATATATATATATATATATATATGAATTTGCGCGCGTGTGTGTGTGTGTGTGTGTGTGTGTGTGTGTGTGTGTGTGTGTGTGTGTGTATTCTATGTATGTATAAACTGTAGAAATTGCACATTTGCTTCTTGGGTCAATAGTTCAAAACTATACTGTGGGAACGAAACCAGTATGTCCTAACGAGGACCATCTTTTTCCAAAATTTCGTACTGTCGTATCAGAATTACAAACTGTACCAAATAAAGGAGACTATATAATTTGAGGACTTTCAACAGAAGCAACGACTGAACTGGATAGCACATATAACTCGAAAGCAAAATAATGACATGCCAAAGATGTTGATATTGCACACTACTACAAACAGGCGATTAGGAAATAAGACCCCAGCAAGACTGGAAAAAGAAAAGCCAGAAAACTTGGCGCAATTGAGAAAAGTATTTTCCGGTAGAAAGCAATCAGAATATAAGTTGACAACTAGTTTTGGAAAGCGACTTGTACACAGCAATTAACGGTTCGCAAACACACACACACACACGCGCGCACATATTCTGTTAACACGTTAGTTATATAGATATATTTTACGTTAAGGCTCTGTTTTAAATTAAACAGTATTTATTATATTTACCTGCCTGCACTTTCGAGAAATTTCGCAGAAAGTATGCATTCTCCGATAGAAATCTAACCTATAACCGTTCTTATGGGAACCGACATATAGCCTGCCGTGCTATTACCATTCAGCCATGGAGAAGTGTCTGGTTAGCAATGCCGAATTACGATTTATAAACACACGCCTTCGACGATTTTTCTCAATCGATCATTTCTCCTCGCGAAACATCATATGTTAACGTAAACAATGACAGCATTATATATACATATATACATACATACACACACACACACATATATATATATATATATATATATATATATATATATATATATATATATATATATATATATATATATGCATGTATGTATGTATGTATATATGATAGAAATTATTAGGAGGATTTGATAATTACATTTAAGTAATTCATCGAGTCTGAAACCTAATCAGCTCTAATGATCTAGAGTGAGCCGCTTGGTGACTATATCGTGGCTCCCGGGGGCACAGTCCTATGGTAAAAGAGAATCTAAGTAGAGTTCCAGCACGGAATATGTGAGCGAGCGGCGCTATATTGAGTCTGGTTTGCTACCTCTGCGTCACTGAGTCCCGTTGGAACAGTTGGTATGATGTTTGCTTGACAACCTAACTGTCAGGGTTTCAATTCTCGGTAATGGATGCACACTGCTGATGAGTCCCAAATATAGGACGAAACGGCCGTCCAGTGCTTTCGGACTCGATGAATTACTTATATATACAGTGTAACCCGGATATAAGAGAAACCCGGATATAAGATACTTCTTCTCCGGCCCCGACAACTCTCTTATATCCGGGTTACACTGTATATATAATCGGGCCGGTAAATATAATTAAAACAGAGCATTTACATGAATTATATCAATAAAAATAAACAGAAATATATTAAATTATTGTCGAACTTAATCTATGCCCTAATATATATATATATATATATATGCCTTTCCTTAACACCAACAGGATTAAAGTTATAGTTGTTACTTTTTCTGCGTGAATAAATAGTTTCATAAATACTATGTTTAGATTTGCTTTACGGAAGGTCCTCAAGGAACGAAATGCGTCAATTGGTTGAATTGCTTAGTATGTTTTTAGATCGGTTTTAAATTCCTGGATAATATTTTTCCACTCTTATCTGTAACCCATTTCTTTGCCTAGATACTACCGAGTGACAAATACTAAACGTCTAGTTGTTAACCTTTGATGCATGTTTTTGTGAAACATTATTTTCGTTTCGTAGACTGAAAACTCTGCAGTGGAAGTTGGAACTTATTTAACTGATCTTGAAGAATTAGCTCACAGCAAGAGTTGTCTCCCATTTACCCAGATAACAACATATTCACAGAATCATCATTTGTCTGTCTTCGCATTTCGAATTTACTTTCCTTGCGTTCAATCTAAAGCAAATATCCAGACATTTGGCTCATTAATCTATTTAATTTACCCACGTATACATTTCCGTATTTTTCTCATCAATATCTCTATATTTGAAAGAATGGTTAAATCCGACAATTAACAAAACAAACACAAGGCTTAAATCGTTGTAATATCAGGATTTTATGTTGCTATAAGACAAGGATAAGTCTTCTCACCGGACTTATTCAGCGATACGATTCTGAAAGATTTAGAAGCATTACAATGATTCATTCACCTATAACTATTAGTTATGAAATATGGATGGAGAGTGCGGAAATGGAAAGAAGCGGCAGGTATTAATGCTTAAGACTGGTACATCAAATGAGTGAGCATTTCAGCGCGTTCTAGTTCTCTTTATGTAGCAGGGTAATTGATTGAAGATACTTTCCAGTTGCTGATATTCTTGCAAATAATTGTAACTTCACTGGGGTTCGTGTTGAGGGCAAACAGCTGAATTAGTTAGTTTGCTTGTTAAATTTCCATTTCTGTTTTGTCAAAGTCGTCTGTTGCAAAAAGAAAGTCTCATTCCTCAATTTACCACAGAAACATCAAGCGTACGCGTAAGGAAAATAAATAACACATAATGATTTCAATGAATGAGCAGCGCGTTGAAGAAAAATAAATTTCCGAATTATTCGATAGTATTTACGCAAACATATATTTCATCGTGTTATGTATCAAGTAAGTTCCAGGTAAGTGATAACCGATCACACCATTTGCACGGTGAACGACGCAAGAGAAATTGGTAGTAATTGTGAGTGGCGCCCTTTTAAGTGATCCCTTAGTGTAGAGAGGATCATAAATATTGAGTGATAACCAAATATGTTCATTAACGCCGGACGAAAACAAAATATTCGCTTGTATATAATACAGGACATGATGGGTAAATTGTCGCCATTTTATATTTTTAATTCCGCACATGCGCGTTGTTTGTCACTGGATTTTGTTGAGTTCACAGTATAGGAAGTTCAGTTGCGCATCGTCTCTGACAAAAAGAGGACCATGGCGCAATTCACTAAGCCAGAGATTTGGAAATGGTATCCAGTACTGCTTGGCATTCGGGGAGGAAGCTCCAATACGAACATTTCGGATGGGTTGTGTGTCAATCTGAGGAGAGTGCATGCCATTCGGAAAGAATTGGATGAGTCTGATGGTGGTTACCTAGAAACGGTAGCTCGGTAAACGTACTCTGATTGTTCTGATAAGAAAAGAATTCCCTGCTTAGTTGATGAGGGTCTCAGACAAATCACAAAGGCCTGCATCAAGTGTTTGAGGAGGTAATGCTGGCCTGTGTCAAAAGCGTGGCTGCTGGAAGAACCTATGTCTGGTAACAGGTCTCTGCACCATGCCAAACAAGCGGAAGAACCCAGTCATGGCTGTCAGAATATTTTTGAGACAACAACACCCCTATATCTGGCTACTTAAATACAAAAACTACAACCCACATCACTATTATGTGTGGGGTAAATGTTAAGTGCGAGACAAACAAAACTCCTTGTATTAAAAAATATTGACTGAATGCAAGGGTTATAGCAGCATTCACCAAAAAGGAAACTGCCCAAAAGAGATGCAAGAGATCCGGAAGTCGTCTGGAGGCCATTGTTGAAGCCAGTGGCGATTTTGTTAAATTAATATACTCTTTAATATTTTAAGATATTTTTGTGTAATTTTGGTAAATATATCTGTTAAAAATAGATGCGTCATTTTCATTTTTGAGTAATTTAGACAATTTATCCATCGACTATATACGTGTGTGAGCGTGCGCGCGTAAACGCTTGAGGTAAAGTATATCTGTCAAAAGTCAATATGAATATAAACGAAAAGAAAACTTATGTTAGCCGACGTGTTTCGTCCTTTCGGGGACCTTATCAAGGGAAATGTAAGGATTTTCTTTTGTGACACGTATTTATATACTTTATGAACTTTTCAATATGTATTATAGTTGTTTTTTCCATTTTGTCATATATCTTTCCACCTAAACAGTTCTTGATACATAAATATATATACAGTAGAATCCCTGTCAACCGGATTAAGATGCCCCTCCGGATATGAGGTTACAAAATTTGGTATGATGGGTGATATTTAGATCAAAATAAAAGAACTGAATTCACCTTTAACATTTTGTCAATGTTTTATAGTAAACAAAAGAAGATAATTGTTAGTGAAGTATAAAGGAAATGAATTTAAGGAAAACCTCATGAATTATAGTACCTTTCTTTTCATAAAACTGACAACCTTTTCAATAGCTTTTTCAATTTCAGTCCTTGTTTCATCGAAATAATGTTTTTTTTTATTTCCGTCTTCATTGTGACCGTGTGAAACCTGAAAAATAGTTTCTTTGGAAGATTTCATATCAAACAATCTTGATATTCCCATGTTGAACTCAGCCATTAGTTACAATGAACTTTGACCAGCTTCTAGTCTGTTGAAAATTTCCACTTTTTGCGATAAATCCAAAGTTGTACTCTTCCTCTTATTCCCATCAACTTTTGTAAATGTACAAGCTATAAGGTTGAAATAAGCATAAGCAATTGCACAAATTAAATTTCCTGAAAAACAGAAATTTCAAATCAGTTACATATCACCAAAATAGTTCAAATATGCACATCAAAATCATGTCCGGATATGTGGGATTCCGGATTACAAATGCACATTGCAATACGTCGATACATTAGTCGTACAAGAATGTTCACAAACCTACATACACCTAGAATTAACTATAGTTTTAATACACACGTTCTACCAATGGGAACTGGCCCAAAAATAAATGAAAATATCAGTGTTTTCTGTCTTTTTGTCAGTTTTTTGTTAATCTCTGACGAAGTGTTAATAAAAGTGAAACATGCTTGATTGATATAAGTTTCCTAATTGTTCTTTTATTTTGCCAACCTATCGGATTCCGATCCATATTTTATCTACATTCGATTTTAACTCATAAATAAATAATTTACATAGAAAAGAAATTCAAAAATACCCCATTTTTATAGCTATTTCACCCCACAAGAACTATCTTGCGGGATTTGTCAAGAACAATGGCTTAGAAAATAAAAGAAAAAGTAGCTTAAAAATTTTAAACTTTAAAGAATCAAAAAAGAAGGAGAAAAGAGAAAGATGTAAAAGTAAAAGAGAAAGAAAAAAGTAGAAAAAAAAACGTAACGGGAGAAATAACTAAAAGGGAGAAAGAATAATATAACTGAGGACTCAGCAAATCGTCTGGACAAAGCTTAAACTCAGATTCATGGTGGAAGGAGGAGGGTTAGGATTCCAGTTAAAATAACCTTGACCTATATTTTAAAATATTAATATCTCCTTTCTATGTGGAAAAATTACTTGCATAAAATTCAAAATTTAAACATTAGAGAATATTTTTATAATTATTTAAAAAAAAAACTTTAAGGAAGAGTAATTAAAACTTAACATCTAAAATAATAATACATATAATATGATAATTAAAATAATTGTTAAAAATAAGTGAAGTAAATTTAATAAAAATATTATATATTAAATCTAAATTAATAGGTAATAACTATGAACTAATAAATACTTTTAAAATGGGGTATTTTTAAATTTCTCTCCTATGTAATTTATTTATATATGCTCTGTTATAATAAATACATTGAGCTCTCTTTGTGAATCAGTTTTAATATTTTATATTATTAGGATTCACTTGGATTATTACCCCCCCCACACACACACATATATATATATATATATATATATATATATATATATGTATGTATGTATTACGCTTATTACCCCAAGCAAGGCTGGAGGCCACTAGCACGCAAGGGGGTTACAGAAGATTTGGAGCGAGAGCAGATAGGAATGAAAGGTGAAAGGATGTGGTGAAGGGAAGTAGATAGATCAAGGCAACTGGAGATGTCGATTGACGTTTAAATTAAATAGTTGGAGATTATATTTGTCAGGGAAACAGGAATAAGGAAGGGAGTTCCACAGGCGAGATGTGCGAGACATGAAGCTATTGGAGTAGAAGAGACGTCTACATCTAACAGTTTCAACGGTGAAGGGGTGGGAACGGGATGCCAGCCTCGTAGGACATTTAAATTCATGAGGCCTAGGAACCAGCGAAAGCAGCTCCTCGGAGCAATTACCGTGAAAGTATTTGTAACAAAGACAGAGCGAGGCAACGTCGCGTCTGTGAGAGAGCGACTGCAGACGAGATGACAGATCAGGGCCAATTACATTGCATATCCGTCTCTGGATCTTATCAAGAACCCTGTGGCAAACAGCAGGGGCTCCAGATCATATATGGCAGCAATACTCCATGCAAGGTCGAATGGTCGATTTATAGATTTGGAGGATCGATTACGGGGAGAAAAATTTCCTGGCTCGGCACAGGGAGCCAACTTTCCTTGCGGTGGATGATGCAGTTGACTCGATGTATTTGTTTCATCTCAGACTAGCGGCCAGCGTGAGACCGAGCAGCCGCAGGGAGGATCTCTCGAGAAGTTGGTCTTCAGACATTCTAATGAGATGCAGGGATGGATCCTTGTGGTGGTTAATAGAGATCAGTTTTGTTTTAGAGGCGTTAAAGTTAACCATCCATTTCTTTCCCCATTTCACAACCGATTGGAGGTCCTTTTCTATTTGAACTACCAGGTTAACTTTGTCAGCATCACTAGATTTGTGTTTGAGGCAGGAGTAAATTGTGGTGTCGTCCGCATAGATGCCGACTTGGGAGTCTATGGCGTCAGGAAGGTCGTTTATGAATATGAGGAACAGAGTAGAGCCTAGGATGGAGCCTTGAGGAACACCTGCGTTAGTGGGATAGGAGCTGGAGATGAATACATTAAGAACGACCTTCAGTTCACGGTTTGACAGGAATGATTGTATTAGGTCAAACACTCGACCTGTGATACCATAACCATGGAGCTTGCCAAACTCTATCAAACGCTTTGGAGATGTCTATGGCCACGGCACGAGCTTCACCGTTATTATGAATAGCTTGGTAGACAAATCTAGTGATGCCCGTAAGCACATCGGCTGTAGATCGGGCAAAGCGGAAACCATACTGCTTGTCTGAGAGCAGATCATGGGATATCAGGTGATTAATCACTTCGGTGTTGATAATGGCCTCGAAGACTTTGCCGAAGAGGGGTAGGAGACTGATAGGACGGTAATTAGAAGGGTCGGAGGGGTCACCAGAGTTCTTAAAGACAGGAACAATGGTTGAGGACTTCCAGCAGTCAGGAAAACAAGACTCCTTGAGGCAGTGGTTGTATAATTTAGAGAGGGCAGGCGCCAGTTCAGGCGTGCATTTCTTCAGGACAATGGCTGGTATCCCGTCACCACCAGTAGGCTTGTGGTGATCTGAGTTAGAAATAATGCCCAATACCGACGACGGGGACATGTGCAATCCGTTCAAAAGGGCCTCGGTTCTGGGAGGGAAATCGGGCATGGGTACCTCGGAAGAGTCTAACGTTGAATTGGAAGAAAACTTCCGAGCAAAGCATTCAGCCTTGTCGGCAGAGGTGGTCAGGACCTCAAACTGATTGAACAGGGGAGGAATGGAGGGTTTGCTATTGTTCTTTGGAGCCGAATTTGCGAGATGCAATACGTTCCTTCATCCGAGCAGCAAATAGTGACTTAGCTTCTGGTGGTAGGAGGCTCCTTGCAGGGGGTGGGACTGTAGGAGATACTAACAGACACTACAGCATGATCGAAGTTACCGATAGGACAGAGCTGCGTGGCACTACAAGACTCAGGGATTGAGGTAAAACACAGGTCGAGGAGTGAGGTCTTACAGTCCCGGTTGTAAGCAAAACGCCTGGGGAAATCGATTATCTGTGTGAGGTATTGAGAGACTGAAAAGTTGAGAGTATGAATGCCTGCGAGGTCAGTAGTAGCATTCTTAAGCCACTTGTTGTGATGGGCGTTAATATCGCCAAACACAAATATGTGAGCTAACGGATGGAGAGAGAGGGCCTTGTCTATGCTCTCAGAAATAACATCGAGTATACCACAGTCCTGAGAGGATGGAGAGCGATAGAGGAAGAAAAGACAGCTTACAGCATTTAGAAGAGATAGCCGGAGACATAAGTACGAATGGTCCGGCGATTCGAGAGAGCACTCTCTAGCCAGCGGGAGATGGTACTTGACGTAGACACCAAGGCCATGCATGTGGGTTAGAGAGTCTTTTCTGAGGAGAGGAAGATATCCAGGGATCGAGAGATCAGAGGAACGGATAGAGGAGTCAAGATTGGTCTCACACAGGGCCAGTATATCCGGGCACTTTGCAATGAGGAAAGATTCCACACTGCAGAAGTTGGTTCTAATGCCACGGATGTTGGAAAAGGAGATATTTAAAGGTTTGGGTGATTTTTGGAGGGCTGGTTTAGGTTTATATTTATGGTTTTTGTAAGTCATGTGGATAATTGGTGTTGGAAGAAGAGAAGGCCTGAGTTAAAGGAAGCCGACGTTTATCACCCATGACACGGGCAGAGAGGTTTTGGCACAGTCTGAATCATAATGTGGCCTCAGGGTTGCCCACCGGAGATGACTGCAGGGACACCTATCCATGCGCGACATGGCACTGCAGACACCTCGATATTATGCAACTGTTGATCAGAGCAGCCGCTCAAGACGCTACGCAAGAGTTAGGGCTCCTAACTACCAGTCGGAAACAACAACCAGGTAACTGTCAACCGTGTACCCTCAGAATGAACAGGCAATACCACAGACAGCACACATCACGGGAGAAACACAGCAGCACCACTACAGAGGCCAGGGAGAGTGAGAGAGATCTGGGAACCCCTTCCTAAACACGAAACAAGGTTTGAGCCTCTAATCGTGTCCAATAGAGGTGGGAGGAGTGTAGACCGGGCGGTAGGAAAGCCTACCTACTCCTATGACATATAACATATACAACGACGACAAAACAAAACAATAGAGGGGGATGTGGTTGGGGTAGTCGCAGGAATGACACTATATGAGAGTGCTGGGGGGATAGGAATGACATACTATTGTGAATGTGTACAATACTAAGTTTTAACTTAGTAAAATATATATGAGTAATTTGGCTAGAGTGGATTGATACTCACTGAGGATACGTTCATTGTCGGCTACACATTTCACAGAAAGACACTAGAGAAAGTTTACGGCATGCCTTTTAACGCCAAGCTTCAAGTTACAATGAACGCAGTTCTGGGGGATGAGGGGAGGGTCACCCGGGCATTCCTCACTCCCAACCACCACCAGCAGTGAGCCCGGGTGTGCGTGCTTTTAGTAAAAAAATATTCAAATCAACAGGAGAAAGAAACTGTCAACCAATTCCCGTTGAAAAACTATTTTAATCAAGCATGCAGACAAAAGGCCTGCTAGGTCACGGGAAAATAGTGACGACACACAAACTAAAATCTCAGAGACAGTCCATTCTATGGACTAAGATATGTTAATCCCATTAACGTATATTAAAAATAAATAAATAAATAGAAAATATGGTTAGCGAGATGATGTATTTTAACTATTTGCACTATTTACATTGTTCGTAGAGCGGTTCTCATATTCACGACGTTTCAGCTTGTACGCTACGGACTTCTTCAGGTGATATTTGTTGGAATTTCGAACCGAACCCTTTTAGTCCACGGGAGTAAAGTTTTATATTTCCACGTGTCAGACTATTTTTCTGGATATCTCTGTTTCAGTTAATTCCCTTTATTTACTTTGATGCGAACTCAAGACTCATTCGGACATGTTCCTTTTTTAATATTTTACCCAACGCTTTTATCCACTTGGCCATGTGTAAGGAATTATCTTAAGATTGTCAAAGCAGTCACGCTCAAACTATTCTTTGCTGGCAAAATTAGATCTTTGTTCATTTTTTCTTCTTTTGGGAGAACATTAATATTTGTTAATTTCTTCGTTTGTTCTATTTTTGGTGATTTTCCCTGTCTGTTTATCAATTTTGTTTGATTTTAACTTTATAAATTGAATTAATTTTCCAACTTTGATTAATATTTTACATTTTAACTGTGCACCTGTCTTTTTCTCTGGATTAGTCCCTTCAAGTGTATTTTGTTGTTTGTGTTAACAAATAATAATTGTTTCGACATCGAATTTTTCTCTGCGGCAGGGTTGGCCGAAATGATCCTAAGATATTTTACTTCACCACTTTTTAAGTATTAAGATGTTTACATCAGTACTTTTTAAGGCTATCATTAAATTTTGTAATAGGAAGACATTGTTTAGATAGGTAGATATATAGATAGATGTGTAAGTATGTAATGATGCTGGGATTACCAAAGCTGTCCTGTTACCACGGAGTAAACGTCCGAGATACAAAACAAAAATCTTTTCTAAGGATGTTAAAAATGTTATTAAAACTTCTGATGTTGACGCTGGGAAACATTGATAGAAAATCGATTTTTGCATCAGGTAAAAGGTCAACGAATATTGTGAGACGTTCAAGGAAACTAAGGTAGATCGTTCAATATTGAAACGGGATCTTAGAATGCAGCTGCTGACATCAATCTCATATAACATTCCGCTGGGTGATGCATGCAACTTCTGTGATAGCGTATTCTGACACAAACAAGGGCGTGTTAATCGCGTAAGATCGCATGAATGTAAACGATCACAAGGAGACTACGCTGAATACGGCCTGAAAATAAGTTATGTTATATATATATATGTATATACAAACTGGATTATATATATATATATATATATATATATATATATATATATATATATATATATATATATATATATATATATATATATATATATAAAATCCAGTTTTTCCACACGTGTTTAATGCATAACCATTGGCGCATTTCTTCCATTTTGGGTTGAGAGACCTGGAAGAAAAGTATTGGTAAATTCTGCAGGTGTTATTCCATATGCAACAGATATGACAAATTCTTTATTGTCTTATCCGATCATCGTGTTCTCTCCAGCCAGTAACTATTCATATTTGCATACTATATATATATATATATATATATATATATATATATATATATATATATATATATATATATATATATAGGGTAAGAATAATTTGTTAATCCGTATAGGTAGTCCCAAAAAGGATGAAATCCTGAGAGGTCAATGTAAATCCAGAGCTAATAATTTAAAGGAAAAACAGACCACTTTAAGGCTCCATGTAATAATTTATTTCGCCAAGCCCTTTATTAAAGGACTCTGGCTCATCAGACTCCACTTCCACACGGTGAAACGAAAAATGATAAATGAAAATTGAAATAAACTTATACACTTTTGACGGGTAGTATTAAGTTTATGTAATTTAACAGAGGAGGTAATGAGGTATAGTGTGAGAGACATGATCGAATATAGAGAGGTTTTACTTTAATATATATATATACATATATATGGGTTTACTTTAATACACACACACACATATATATATATATATATATATATATATATATATATATATATATATATATATATGTGTGTGTGTGTGTGTGTGTGTGTGTGTATATATATTTATCCTTCTTAAATTGCGTCACTTAGCATCATTCATAACTTACCTGATGAATATTTATGAGCGCCTCTTAAGTTTAAAATTTTTTAAATGCTAACAATTTTATTTTTGTTTATAAAATGTTGCAAAATAAAATCCTTATGGTTGGCTTAACAAAGTACATTAGAGAACTAAACCCGCCGGTTAAGATAAGTTTTCGATTTTTACACACATGTGTATTGCAAGTTATTCAAAATTACCGATTTTTTTAGTTCATCTGTTGTCGCTTAACTGTTTTTCTCTTTTCAGTTTCTGTCTCTCTCATTCCTTCTCTCTATATAATGATTTACTAAGTGTAGCTTAGATGAGGTACAAGGACACTCTGAGGGATCATGAATCGTTTGTATAATTTTAAAAATTCATAAAAAATGAAAAGATGGCGAAAACACTACAGGGTTTATTGAAGAACATAAGTAATATATATATATATATATATATATATATATATATATATATATATATATATATATATATATATATATATATATATATATATATATAGGTTGTCCAAAAATATATTCAATCTTTACTTCCTCGTCAGTTTAAGTATTTATAATCCTGCATTTAATATCTTTTAATATTTAATTTAAACCATTAATCTTTGTAAATAAATAATCATTAATATTTCTTATTCTTAATCATTAATCTTGGTTGCAAGTCAATAAACACTGCATTTATTGTCGTATAAAGAGTGAGTACATTTGAGGGGGACACCTATAAATATATATGAAGAGAGATAGAGTATCGCTGTACCTCATCTAAGCTACACTTACTAAATCATTATATAGAGAGAAGGAATGAGAGAGACATAAATAGTGAAAAGATATATATATATATATATATATATATATATATATATATATATATATATATATATATATATATATATATATATTAAAATAAAGCAAACCACAATCAAGAAAATTACATTTCAAACTAGCCACAACAAATTATTGTATCCAGACATTGGTTTTCTTGTAATATTTCAGTCTATCGATGGCTATGACTTCATAGAACCACATCTTGATTTTCCGATCTGTGTCTGCTATTCCGCGACCGTTATCGTCGTATAGCAATTTTTTATATAAAAATTACAAAATATTATCTTTGACGGTGGATATGTTTGTTTCATGTCTGTATAACCACTTTGAGGATGGCTCATGTGAGCTGAAAGCATAAGACCAACTTTAAAAAAATATCCAAATGTTGCACAATGTGTTGTCTTTATTTTCACCAGGAATTAAAGCAAACATTCGAAAATGATCAAACATAATAGACATTCATTGTCAGTTATATTTAATAATAATAATAATAATAATAATAATAATAATAATAATAATAATAATAATAATAATATATACTGTTATGGGTCCTTACCTATAACTACAGAATGAATTCTTCCTAACACAATGTATACTACGCCTCACAAGAGAGTGGGACGAATCGAGTCGAGCCGATAGTAGTTTACTCCAAACCAGATTGACAGTCATACAAATACCTTCCACATTTTGTATTATTATTCCGTGTAATATATCCTTGTTATTTCTACTCTTGTGTTCGTGTTGTTCTTCCTAGGTCCTAACCTGGACTAAAACAGTGGCGACGAGGATATTGAAGAAACGAATTCTACGCGGAGAATCTAAAAAAAAAACTTTTTGCTATCGGTCGTCCGTAACAGAAGCGACGGAGGTATTGAGAAAAAAAAAACAAGTTCTACGCGGAGATAAAAAAAAAGAAAAAAACCTTTTAGACACCAACCTTAACAGTGGTAACGGAGACACGAATTTTACCTGTCAGCCAGAACAGTATCGTATTCTACGCAGGAACAGGCGACAAATACCTGAAGTCTACACTGAGTAAAAAGGAAAGATTGTGACACAAAATTACGGTGTAAACATGGAAGATTTTAAGGCAACCATATTGGAACTAATGAAAATGCAATTCGAGCAGCAATAAAGAAAAGAGGAAAGACAGACTAGGCTCGAAGAATAACAATTAGAAAATCAACAGAAAAACGAAGAAAAACTATTGGAAATTGAACAGAAAAACGAAGAGAAGCAACTTGAACTACAATAATTACTATTACGGGCAGTAACAAATAAAGGACAAAATTCTGGAAATGGAGCAGCATTCCCGCAAAATGCTATATGGAGCTCTATCATAGACTTCACTTATGCACCGGATGAAGGCAAATCCTTCGCGACTTACTTCAGATTCATATGAGTTTGATTGCGGGAATTGGTCAGACGCGAAAAAAGTACGTCTACTACTGAGGAAACTAGGGTCAAGCGAATACACTAAATTCGTAGACTACATCCTACCGAGGAAAACGAATGAGTTGACTTTCAAGGAAGCCGTGAAACTTTTAAGGGAATTATTTAGTCCGAACACTTCACTATTTCACAAAAGGTGGAAATGTTTAAATGTAACAAAAAAAAGGATAGCGGAGACAATATAACATTCGCTTCCGTAGTAAACAAACAGTGCGATGACTTTAAGTTATCTGAACTCAGCCCTGACAATTTTAAATGTTTGACATTCGTCCAAGACCTGGTTTCGACTAAAGATGCGAAGATCAGACGGAAAATTCTAACAAAACTTGAGAGTGAACCAGAAATGACACTACAAAAATTGGCTGTGGACTGTCAGAGATGTATAAGCGTAAAAGAGGACTCGAAATATATCGAAGAGTCTGACGTCGCTCACATACGGAAAGTTTCTCCATCCTCAGAAACAAACCAAACCAATTATTTTACTACAAAAAGTCAAATGAAACCTCAGAAGAGACCACCACCCAGTCCATGCTATCGCTGTGGGACTTTGCATTGGTACAAAGATTGTCCATACCGCTATAAGACTTGTCAATAAAGTGAGACATAAAAGTTCGCACTGTAGAACAAAGAAAGAAAACAAAAGCCGAGTAAGAGTCACTAGTACTGACCAAGCGGACGGGATAAATATACGAAAATACGAACAAGTAGAAATGTTAAACAACAACATCAGATTACACTTAGATTCCGGATCAGATTTAACCATTATTAGCTTACAGACGTGGAAGAAATTAAATAAACCGACCATGTTGAGAACAGATAAATAGCCAGGTCGGTAACAGGAAGAAGAATCAAATTTGATGGGGAGATTATCACAAATGTGACGTTCAACGGGATGACCAAGAAATTAAAGATCTCTGTTCTAAAAAAATACGGAAAATTTATTTGGAACTGACTGGATGCAGAAATTTGACCACTGGGATTTACCGATAAATAGGTTCTGCCAAAAAGTGGAAAGGTTATCGACCGAGGCAGAGAAATCGAAGGATAAATTAAAGGAGAGTTTCACCGACGTATTTTCAGCCGGCCTCGGGAGGTGTAAAAAAATGGCGGCCAAAATCGAACTAAAAGAAAATGTACAAGCCATTTTCAAGAAAAAAAAGAAATGTACCTTTCGCATCATTAGAAAAAATAGACGAAGAGTTAGATAGATTCGTGAAAACCGGTATATTGACAAAGGTGGAATATAGTCAATGGGCCGCACCTACGGTTTACGTGAAAAAGAAATCGGGTGAGATAAGAGTATGCGCTGATTTCTCGACGGGATTGAATGCAGCGATTAAGGATTATCACTATCATCTCCCTAGTCCAGAGGAAGTTTTCACAAAGTTGAACGGAGGAAAATTTTTCTCAAAGATAGACTTGAGCGAAGCATACCTACAAGTACCAGTAGATGAGGAAAGCTCGAGGTTGTTGTGCATAAATACACATAAAGGGTTATAAAAGTTCCAGAGATTACCATTCAGGATCAAGTTCGCGCCGGTGATATTTCAGCAAATAATGGACACTATGCAAGGCTGACTGTATTTCACGATCGCATACCTTGATGACATCCTGATAAATAGCAAAAATATTGAACAACACTGGGAACACGTTCAAGAGGTTTTCAGGCAAATAAAAAATTACGGTTTTAAAGTATAGGAAAATAAATGTGACTTCTTTTTGAAGGAAATAAAATATGTGGGTCATATTATTGACGAATAAGGAAGAAGACTAGACCCAGAAAGGGCCACGGCAATAAAAAGAAACACAGGCTCCATAAAATTTAGCCGAGTTACAAAGCTTCTTGGGCTTAGTAAATTATTATCAAGAATTTATTCCTAACATGCATAAATTACGCGCACCCCTAAACGAACTGTTGAAGAAGGAAAACGTTTGGGAATGGTCATATGAATGTCAGAAAACTTTCGACAAAATCATTAAGACTCTAACAGCAGATTTATTTTTAGGGCAGTATGATCCAAAATTGGAAATAATAGTCGCGAGTGACGCGAGTGCAAATGGTGTTGGGGCATGTATACTTCATAAAATGCCGGATGGGACACTAAAACCCATCGCGTATGCGTCAAGTACGTTATTAGCAGCCGAACAAAATTACTCGCAAATCGAAAAAGAAGTGCTGGTGATTATTTTTGCGGTTACGAGATTCCACAGATATATTTACAGTAGATTTTTCACTATACAGACGGACCAGCTGGGAGCCAGGTACAATAGAGAAACGAATCGGGACGTGATTTACATAATTCAGGGTCCGAAGTTCTCGCATAAAAGGCACTTAAATCAGATCAGAAAGAGGCTGTTAGAGGATTCTAACGGTCTACCTCAGGAAGAGGAGGAAGTAATGGACACAATATTTGACACATTCAATATGCAAAAGCCTCAAGCAATTTCAGAACCGCGGAAATGAAACAGAAAAAATAATTTACAGAGCCTTTGATGATTAATCCGAAGAGGAAAAATATTAAAGACCTCTGTGAGGTAAAACTTGGGAGGGGGTGTATAGGTCCTTACCTATAACTACAGAATGAACTCTTCCTAACACTATGTATACTACGCCTCTCAAGAGAGAGAGTCGAATCGAGTCGAGCCGATAGTAGTTCACACCAAACCAGACAGACAGTCATACTAACACCTTCAATATCTTGTATTATTATTCCTTGTCTTAACCTTTACCACAACACACACACACACACACACACACACACACACACACACACACACACACACACACACACACACACACATTATATATATATATTTGAAAAAATGTAAATAGCAGGGTTTACTGAAGAACATACGTAAACAAATAATGTTTTATTTAAACACACCAGAAATATTCCGGATGGGTTCCAATGGTCCCGCACGGAATATCTCGACGATGATTAGCTTCCGTTTAAAGAAAGACACTTCCTGCTTCCATGGACTTCTTGTGCCAGACATGGATACTAACACAACTTTGTGTTTTCTTTTAATACTTGTTACAGTAATGACACTGAGCCTGTGTGTCCGATTTTGTCCCTATGAACTAGGAAACACATTGCGCTTACACTGGCGGTGTTGTCTTTTTCATTGAAAGTCAGGGATCAAAAATAATCACTTTCAACATCTACCTAAAAAGACAAACGGAAATGAATTTAAAAATAGAAGCAGGGGAAAGCAGTGAGGATTGAACTCACTACTCAGTCGCAAATGATTTATCAAGAAAAGCTTCCTAAACATTACACATAAACATTACACCTAAACATTACACCACGTCGAGAATTTAAATAATATTTCTTTAATATGTAAATAAATGTATTATTGGCTCTTAAATCTAGTTTGTTACGATACACTTTGGAAGCTATGCAGATAAATTACGGAAACCTTGTATATTAACAGACAATTAAATACACACATATCGATATAAACATTGCGTACACATAAATACTTCATAGTGACTGGGAGTTTCATGCCTGTGGTAATCAGATTAATTGATACTGATATCTATTTCTGATGATCACTGAAAAGATTCAACAGCCAGCCAGCATGTTTATGAAATGTACCGATTTTATACACTTCTCCTACCATCTCAATGATAATGAAATCATATTCGATCATAGGCTTTTAGTTAAGAACTCTGAGAATCTGTAGCCACTAATTCCTGCCAGAGGAAGAGTAATACATTGAAAACACTTTCAAAATATCCCAGTATCTGGTTTAATATCCTGTACAATCCCCAATGCAATGGAAACAAAATTCGCACAAAACAAAAAAAACAGCCTAAACAGTAATAACCGTAACAACCCTGACTAAATGAGGCAAATAATCCCAACTACCAAGTCCATAATAGTCATCGCCGAAAACCTTAATCAAAAATTCATCAACACAGCGTCTAAAACAACCATTACTATACGAAATAGCAACAACAGGAAAGTGGCAATTATATAAAATATAGATTGTGTAAAATGCCTAACGGTGTATATATTGGTCGGATATGCAGAAACATATTAAAAAATTACTATATAAGAAATACAGAGATACGGTGCATAAGAAAACACCAACACACACAAACACACACATAGGCAACAATATGCATTATCATCTGAATCCCGTATAGATAAACTAGACTTAAATATATAATGTTTTCGCACGAACGTTGATTGACAATACAAATGTAAGTGCAGTCTGCTTAACCAATGAAAAACAACAAGAAATTCAAAGTAACATAATTCTTCGATACTTTTCTCCATATCTCATTCTCTGATGAAGCATCTTAGATTTATAACGGATTTTTTCTCATCCAATCATTCATATATATATATATATATATATATATATATATATATATATATATATATATATATATATATATATATATATAAAGACATTTTTAGGTTTAACATTCTTTTTATAGATACAAGTATTTAAGTGAATGCTCTGTTTATAATAAATACTTGTAGCTATAAAAAGAATGTTAAACATAAAAATGTCTTTAAATAATTGTCGGACTTTGTCCATTTCATAATATATATATATATATATATATATATATATATATATATATATATATATATATATACGTATAAATATATATAAATATATATATGTGTGTGTTTGTGTGTGTGTGTTAAAGAATATTTCATTAAATAATATATACAAGTTTTCTGTATTTATTTTAAGCAAATTCCTTTCATATTGTCGAATAAGCTTTTTAGCATTATCACTGAAACACGAAAGAAAATCACCATGTTGATACATGTTTTTATTGTTAATCTTTCCTCAGCGTTCGGTTTACATGCATTAATGAAAAATTGCTGCCTATATACACACACCCAAGATATATATATATATATATATATATATATATATATATATATATATATATATATATATATATATATATATATATGTATATATATATATATATAACTTTCTCAATTCATTAGAAATGATAAACTAATTTATTACCCGACGAAAATATTAACATATTTTCATTACACAGAGTTGTATCTTTCATTCTAATCTGAAGCCGCCTAACATAAGTCCCGTCAGCGAAAACACGTTCTTAAAGGATTTTGCCCACTTAGACCAATATTTTGACTGACGTTTCAGCTACCTGATGGATATTTACGAGCAGTCTAGTCAATATTTTTGAAAAACGAGTAACATTTGGGCTTTGTAATAATTTTGACAAAATAAAACCCCTGAATTTCGCTTCATAAATTCCCAGAGATGTTTCGTTTTCTTTTTTTAATATATATATATATATATATATATATATATATATATATATATATATATATATTATGAAATGGACAAAGTCCGACACCGTTCTTTTTATTGATACAAGTATTTAAGTAAATGCTCTGTTTATAATATACAGTATTAAATAACATTTACCTGCCTGAATGTCCGAGAAATTTTCATAGAAAATATTCGTCCTCCGACAGGATTCGAACCTGTATCCTATACGGAACCGTCATATAGCCTGACGTGCCTTAACACCGGTTCGGCCACTGAGGATCGTTCGGTTGTACTGACACTGACCAGACGATATGCGTACATGAATGCCATCGTTCGCTTTGATATGGATACCCCACTCTACCTCGGCTTGACCTCTTTCCGAAAATGACTGAGATGTGGATAGAAATTAACTCTTAGGCACCTTATCAAAATGGTCGCACCTGCCGTTTCCATAGTAATTAATTATGAAAATGAATATGCTTAAAAAGACGCGTAGATTTCAAGATTGGTTATTCCTAAATTTTCGCTTGAGGATGAAGCAGGACTTGATACTTTAATTCAATTTAATTTTAATAATTATATTCAGGTTTTCGGATCTCGTTTTTGAAACCTGAGAATTCTTATGTAGCGAAGGAATCGTATTTTTTAAAAAATACTCATATATATATATATATATATATATATATATATATATGTCTGTATACATATATATATGTGTTTGTGTGTGTGTGTACAGAGTGATTGAAAATCCAATGTATACATATATATACATATATATATATATATATATATACATGTGTGTGTGTGTTTGTGTGTGTGTGTGCAAAGTGATTGAAAAGTAACAACCCATTTTAAAAGACTTATAATCTATTTATTCACTATATAAATTTTCAATGAATGGATATGAGAGGAAAGCGTTTAGCATGATGTTTTATTTAAAATTGCATATGTGCACGAGATTTCGTTACCGGTTTCTCGAGCCGCCCACAAATCACGTCAACTGATTTCCCAAGGAACTCCTATGATATGATATGACTTCTTGTATTCACCCTTCAAGTTCTTTTAGACTCTTGGTTTGGTAAATTAGACTTGCTCCTTTAACCAACAACCCCACAGGTCTCCTGGCTGGCCATTCATACATATTATAGCGTTTTATGTTTCAATCTCGCTGTAAATTTGTAAGTGTGTTTCCGCGTACATATAGAGATCTGTGGAAAAGACTGAGAAAACACGGACTCTCTCTCTCTCTCTCTCTCTCTCTCTCTATATATATATATATATATATATATATATATATATATATATATATATATACACACACACACTTAGTGCTGTTCGATAAAAGGGACACCCTGATTTGTTTTACTAAATGTTCTCTTCTCCGATGAAACGAAAGTTGAGCTAAATTCAAAGGATAAGCAATCTAAAATCTGAAGAAGCTTTGAAAGCTCTTTGAATTTAGCAGTATTATTATTAGTATGTCAAGCATCCGTTCAGTATAATGTTCTGGAGATGCTTTTCTTTTCATGGAACTGGTTTCTTAAAACCTATTGAAAAGACCCCCAGAAGCGATCAGTACAAGAGTATTTTAGAGTCGTGTCTGCTCCCTTCTGCTGAAAGTGTGCAAATCGACCCCACCAGGCTCATTTTTATGCAGGATAATGCTCCCTGTCACAGATCAAAATTGATGAAGGTTTACTTTGATGAGAAGCAGATGAGTTTTATGACATGGCCGCTCCAATCTCCTGACCTCAACCCCATAGAAAACTTATGGAGCATTATAAAGTACAGGCTCTCGAGAAAGCAGTTGAGAAACAAAGAGGATTTGATTGTGAATTTCATATGAGAATAGAATTCAATGTTTGGAAATGAGATTTGCCAAAACCTAATCAAGTCAATGCGAAAAAAGTTGAAAAGGTTATTCAAAATAAAGGAGGACCCATAGATTATTAAATATTTCGAACTATATTACCTATTATAAATAAATTATACCTCTTTTATTCTTTATTTAATGCTGTTCGGTTATGTTTCTATTGATTACTAGTTTCAAGAAATAAGTGAGTGAGTTTTTCCCTAAATCTCATTTACATCCAAAATTATAATTATCAATAGAATACCTTAGGGTGAGTAAACTTTTTTTAGTAAGTGGTCAGAAAGGGGTCTTTATATTAGTAAGATTAAAAATTAGTTTGACCACAAAAACAGTAATCGAAAAAATTTTTAAGTAACAAAAATCAGGTGTGTCACTTTTATCGAACAGCACTGTATATATCCTATGCGCAGTATTTAGTGGAATGTGCTCAATATCAGTGATTGATCTAACATATTCAGTTTGCATAGATATTAGTTTGTGACTCTGGGTTTCGAGCTTTTGCGATCATCAGACAAACTGGTTTATTTTTTTTAAAGGATCTATTTATGCTTATCCGAAATAAAATATGTTTGGAGTTGGGAGGCGGATTATTCTTCTGTGATTGTTTGTGATTTCACTCCCATACACGTACACATACATTCATACAGATGTACGCATTTTAGTTCATACAACCACACACATATAAACTATCCGAGGTTAGGCGCAGATACACATCCATGTGTTCGAGCATACATTCATACGTAATTGTAATTCTATTTCGGTGTCGAGACTGTAGCGTTTATACATGTAGGTGGTGGTGTTCTTAACGCTTTTCAGACTGTCCGGCTGCGCCGTCAGAAAACTTACACTTCCTTACACACACATACACACATGTAGACGCGCACATACACACCCACTGGTCTGGATCTTACATCATCACTTTGTTTAAGTTGGGTTCAGTTTGTGGACATGGTGATGATGATGTTTTTTTTATTTTCAACGCTAACTGCTTGTGTATTACTGACGATTGTCATTATGGTGATACTAATAATAACTGTGATATTATTATTGATCTATTAATAATAGTTATTGATGGGCGTGTTTGTGTGAACTAAAATGCGTACACGTGTATGCACGTGTGTCTATGTGTGTGAAAGTGTCATTCCAAACACACACAGGAGAAAATTCCCTCGCCCACCATCAAACATAATCAAACACAAATAAGCATAAATAGTGCCATTTCAAAAAAAATAAAGCAGTTTATATGATGATCGCAAAAGCGTAAAACCCAGGATCACAAACTAATATCCATACAACTATATATATATATATATATATATATATATATATATATATATATATATATATATATATATATATATATATATATATGTATGCAAATTAAATTTTGTATATTTCAGTAGCAATTTTTCATTAATGCAGGTTTATTTATTTTAAGGAAGTTCTTTTCATATTGTCTGATAAGCTTAATCACATTATCGTTGAAAGACGAAAAGAAAAAAAACACTTTTTGATACATGTTTAAATCCAATCTACGCTTTTGGCCTACATAAACCATTACAAAGATGACAATTGAAATAAATCAAACAACACACAGAAGAAACTACAATGGTAATCCGCCCTTGCTGCTTGAATAAGCTCAAAGTAACGACAAATTCGTATATACGACACGAGGAAGCGAAAATCGAGTCGCAGCTCGTGACGTTACACATGACCACGCGAGAGTGAAAAAGGAGAAGTATTAAGTATGGGAAGCCATTGGTATAGTTTATTTTGTTCAGGTTCGTTATCAACAGTTTTATGTATATAGCTTCAAGGATTTTGAATTGTTGTTTATTGTTTTCATGTTTAAATATTATATATATATATATATATATATATATATATATATAGAGAGAGAGAGAGAGAGAGAGAGAGAGAGAGAGAGAGGTTGAAAATGACAGAGAGTTAAAGCGAGACGGAATCAGAAGAAGACATTGATGAGAGAGAGAGAGAGAGAGAGAGAGCTCATTCAAATTATGCATTCATTTATAACCGTACAGACCCCCATCCACGTGTACTTATTTGCAAATAGACATTTAACGGGCTAATGCAAAGTTTATACCTATGACACTGAAGAAAATTAAGCTATTTACATCTCAAACGCTATATTGATCCACGTTTTCTACATTTTCCCTGTCCTTTCCTCGTTCTTCTCTAAGTGTAAATCTCCTGAGTGGCAATTTCCAAATTTATGCATTAACAAAATCCCAAGGTTGAACGAAAGGCAGAGACAAGCGAGAATTAAAAAAAAGAAGGTGAACCATGTTAAATGAAACGAAGATATTTTTAAATATGTCAAATATTATTTTCTGTTATAGATAGATAGATAGATAGATAGATAGATAGATAGATAGATATGAACAGACTGAAATACATAAAGAGATACAGATACATAAATATGAACAGACGGAAATGCATAGACAGGTATATACTTAGATATGAACAGGGTGAGATAGATAGATAGATAGATAGATAGATAGATAGATAGATAGATAGATAGATAGATAGATAGATGATATGAACAGGCTGAAATACAAAGATATATAGATATGGATAGATATGCCCTGACTGACCTACATAGATACAAATAAATAAATAGATATATATATAGAGAGAGATGAACCGATTGAAATCGATAGATCGACAGATAGATAGATAGATAGATAAAAGATATGAACAGACTGAAATACAAATATATATATATATATATATATATATATATATATATATATATATATATATATATGTATATATATATATATATATATATATATATATATTTATAGAGATAGATAGATAGATAGATAGATAGATAGATAGATAGATAGATAGATAGATAGATATGAACAGAATCAGAAACATCGGTCATATCTATCCATCTATCCAAATCTATTTATCTGCGTTTCTCAGTCTGATGGACGGGCATTTGCGTACTGAAAATTTTTGTCAATTACCACACAATTGCATACCTGGACATTTGCGTCCATATATATATATATATATATATATATATATATATACATGCACACACACAGACACATGCACAGACACCCATATATATATATATATATATATATATATATATATATATATATATATATATATATATATATGTATATATATATAATAATAATAATAATTATTATTATTATTATTATTATTATTATTATTATTATTATTATTATTATTATTATTATTATTATTATCCGTACCTCTTTCTTTCAAGATTGTAAATTTGCAAACGAACCTCTAAATAAGCAAAAAATTATTTAACATATGTTTTGAAAAAAAAAAAAAATTTTTAGCAAGAGAAAATTAAGCTAGTAGTTTCAGTTCACTTCAGCAGCGCGTACCAGAAACATCCGATAGATTCTAGATTTTATAGATTATATTTTTATTTGGAAGTCATGGCTAAATTCCGAAAATCAAACACTGTTGAAAAATATTTATGGACGAGGAAAAATGCAGCTACGACTATCATAAGAAAAATCCCGATAAAACAAAAACAAAAACATACTGGAGATGTGTTGAGCGATCTTGCAACACTGTTAATCTGTCATTGCATTTTAAGCGAAAATAAGCTTTTAATATTTTTTTTATTCCTTTTTAAAAATGTAATATTACTATCTATGTTTTTTTTTTTTAATTATGGTAATTAAATTTAAAAGCTTAAAATATTATCAGAGATACGCAATTATCCAGGGAGGCAATTGTCCGGGACGCAAATGTCCTTGAACTGACTTAAATACGTAGATAGATAGATAGATAGATAGATAGATAGATAGATAGATAGATAGATAGATAGATAGATAGATAGATAGATAGATTTGAACAATCTGAAATAGATAGATAGATAGATAGATAGATAGATAGATAGATTTGAACAGACTGAAATAGATAGATAGATAGATAGATAGATAGATAGATAGATAGATAGATAGATAGATTTGAACAGTCTGAAATAGATAGATAGATAGATAGATAGATAGATAGATAGATAGATAGATAGATAGATAGATTTGAACAATCTGAAATAGATAGATAGATAGATAGATAGATTTGAACAGACTGAAATAGATAGATAGATAGATATTAACAGGCTGAGATACAGTGAGAGAGAGAGAGAGAGAGAGAGAGAGAGAGAAAAGGATACTCTTAAAGAAGAAATTAGTATTGCAATAAACAAATTATCTTTCTACAGCCACAAATATTTCATATATTTACTGTAGAAAGTCGCTAAAATTAAGTGGAGTTAAAAAAGAAAATTCAGTCCATGTATTACACACGAATTTCGAATTCATTCTGCGTTATAATTAACATAATATCTGTCCACTATACTGCCATGTCATTGTATACAGATTTGAGTAAAAGTTTTAATGTTTTTTTTAAATAAATGCTCTTTTAGTTTCCATTAAAATCTAAATAAATATCACTAATTATAATTTATACCCAGTGTTCGTACAAAATTAATGCCAAGCGGACATTTGTGTTTTTGTGAACCTCCACCACTACCACCAGAATGGTTAATAGCTCAGTCAAGGAACTCTATTAATGGTATTAAAATTGAAAATTCAAGTGTCTGATAAGTGTTTTAATAACCGCATTGTGGTAGTGAAAATTGCTTTCCAAACGTTAAGAAAAGTATTAAGAAACAGGAAAATCTGCGTAGAAACAAATAAAAAGAGTACTTAACAGTTACGTTATATCAATCCCTCAACAGGTAAGTGAATGCTGAATACTATCCTCACAGATGAAGAAGGGACTTGAAGCAACGTATATGTGGTTCTACAGAAGGATGATGAGAATACCACAGACCAAACATTTGATAAGCAACACTTTTTGTAAGAGAGAGGGATTCGCTATTTTATATCATTAACTTTACTACTTTTTGTACGAATGATTCATTGTAATATAAATTGTACTGCACCACATATTTGATATATACATACGTACATACACACACACACACAAAACACACACACACACACATATATATATATATATATATATATATATATATATATATATATATATATATATATATATATATATATATATATATATGATTCATTTCTGTAGTTTACTGCTACCAGCAAGCAGAAATAGTTTTTCTCCTGATGATGGCCATGTTGGCCGAAACTATTAGAGGAATCTAAATGAAATAATAATAATAATAACGAAAGTGTGTCTGAAGATTTCAATTTTTTTAATAATTTTTATCGTTCAAAAAAAAAAAATAAAAAATAAAAAAAAAATAAAAAAATATATATATATATATATATATATATATATATATACCCACACATAGGAGGGATTCCCCTATACAAGACCCATTGACCTTGCCGTATTTAGACCTGACGGAACCAAGGAATGTAGTTTGTCTGGGAACTTTCCATGGTAGCAGGTACAAAAGAGTGAGGGACTTGGTACATCCTGCCTGTGACAGAGAGGTTACAGGATGGAAAATAATTCTTCTCCAACAAATATATATCCCCCGATAGGCAAGTGAATGCTGAATACTATCCTCACAGATGAAGAAGGGACCTGAAGCAACGTATATGTGGTTCTACAGAAGGATGATAAGAATACCACAGACCAATCATTTGATAAGCAACACTTTTTTTAAAGAGAAATATATAACAAAAATGTAACTCATTCTTAACATCAGAAAGAATCTGTTGAAATTTCTACGGAATATAAAAAGAAAAAAAACGGTTTGTAAAATCTTATACTCAAAAGACAGATTGCAGGCAAAGTGAACACAGGGAAACAACTCATAAACTCCCCAGCGAGTATGTGTAAATTAATGGCAGAACAGGTTATAGCTGGGATAACAAAAATAGATAATAATATTAAGAGCTACGAAGGAGGGGGAAATTATGGAGAGCCATTATCATCAACGACCTGAATACATACATCACATGAAAGACAATTAATGTTATTTGCATTTAAGAGGTATATTAAAAGAAAGCTTTAATATTTCTGTTTACTTTTTTTTATATAGAATTCGTGGTCTGCGGTTAAGTGCCAACATACCGAGAAAAAAAATGTGCCTACTTGCTGAAGAGACACGACTTAGAATAGAATATCATCTTTCAGAAAACCGGAACTGATTTGTTTTCTTCGGGTTATTGTCTTTCTGATAATGCAGCAGACAATTACAGAAGATCTCAACAGTATACCAACTATATCTAAAAAAACCTAAATGTTTTCCAAAAATGTTTCTGTGCGTGCTTCAAAAATGAGTTTTTATAATTATTAACGTTTACTAATATACAGGGTGTCCATAAAATTCCTGTGCACTTTAAAAAATTTATAACTTTATTTGTATTTGCGATAGAAATAATTTGTAAAAAAGGATTAAAAAGAAGTAAATCTATATTTTTCAAGGTTTTATTGAAATTTTATTTAAGTTTCCACATGTCCTCCATCATTAGCAATACAAAGGGTAATACGATTTTGCAGTTCACGCAAAACATTTGCCAACTGATTTACAGTAATGCCTGAAATCACATTAGTTATTTTAGCTATACTTAAAACTAGGTACATTAAACTTTATAACATGTTTTACAGATTATTTCTATCGCAAATACAAGTAAAGTTATAAATATTTTAAAGTGCACACGAACTTTATGGACACCCGGTATATTAAGATCACAGGCAGCATTTAAAACTGTGACTATTAAGAATTCTTGATATAACAATAATTTATATTAATCTGACAACTACTAATATGAGAGCTATCTACTGTTATGTTACATGTTCTGTCACAACATGGATTATCATGACCTTTCATAAATTGTTGTCCGCTGTTATTCTATATAAAATTTGCCATTTTGAAATCCAATTTGTCCTCTTGAGTCATCCATTACCTTAAAATAGTTAAGTAGATTATTCGCTTTTTCACTTAGTTCTATTTCCTTTAATATATCATTTGAGACAAATCCGCAAACCGTAATTCCTTATTGTGTGTCTCAGAATTTGTAGCTTTTTTCTTTCTGACTGTAAGGATAAATTTCATTGTAGTTTCTTTCATATTTAAAATGTCCTAATCAAGTTTTCTTCTAAGTTTTCTTTTCCAGCAATAGTCATTTCACTCACATCTGTTCTTTCTCTCTCTCTCTCTCTCTCTCTCTCTCTCTCTCTCTCTATATATATATATATATATATATATATATATATATATATATATATATATATATATTTCAAAGAAAAACAGACCACTTTAAGAAAGCTCCATGTAATAATTTATTTCACCATAGCCGTTTTAAAGGACGCTAGATCATTAGACTTCATTTTAAAAGGGCTATGGTGAAATAAATTATTACATGGAGCCTTAAAGTAGTGTTTTTCTTTAAATTATTAGCTGTGAATTTACATTGAGCTCTCAGGATTTCATCCTCCTTAGGACTACCCATATATATATATATATATATATATATATATATATATATATATATATATATATATATATATATATATATATTACAATGAATCATTCAAAAAAAGTAGATTAGTAAAGTTAATGATATAAAATGGCGAAATCGTTTCGCAAACAAACTTTTAATGTTGCATTAGCCTACACATCACTCGATGAAAGTTGTGTATAAGGTCTTTCTTTAATTTTCAGGATAACAACTGATACATTGCTCTATTTATTGAGCAATTTAGTTCATGTCACATAAACGCCTACAACAAACGCCTACAACAAAAACGCACCCTCTTAAATTTTCAAAACAATTCAACCTTAGCGTTGCGACTGCACGCTTCATAAGTTTGTATCAGTTAACAATAACACATTTTAAAAAAAAAACATATTTAGATTCGCATTTAAGTTTTTCGTCTCGGATTCTACCTGCATTTTACCAAAAACAAAATAATTTCCGTGCCTGAGGATGACTGAATGTACATACAGTTGAAAGTACTTGCGTATTAAAGAAATACCTTATACAGTTTATAATTTTTAAAATAAGGATCATAACATTTTTCGAGTGATTTGTAGGTTAATGCACCTTTAAAATTTTGTTTGCGAAGGGATTTCGCCATTTTATATCATTAACTTTCCTAATCTACTTTTTGCATGAATGATTCATTGTAATATAATTTCTACTGCACCACATAATTGATATATATATACATACATACATACATACACACACACATATATATATATATATATATGTGTATATGTGTGTATGTATGCGTGTATATATATATATATATATATATATATATATATATATATATGCGTGTGTGTGTGTATATATATTTATGTATGTATACGTGTATGTATATATATATATATATATATATGTATATATATATACATAGGAGGGATTCCCCTATACAAGACCTTGCCGTATTTAGACCTGATGGAACAAAGGAATGTACATTGTCTGAGAACTTTCCATGGTAGCAGGTACAGAAGCGTGAGAGACTTGATACATCTCGCCTGTGACAGAGATTTTGCAGGATGGAAAATAATTCTTCTCCAGCATGGGCTCGGAGAGTCTTTTGAACTCTATCCAGACTGAATGTGATGTCTAGGCAGTTCCCAGCCGAATATGGTAAAATTACGTGTATATATATATATATATATATATATATATATATATATATATATATATATATATATATATATATATATATATTTATACATACATACATATAGATACATAGATAGATAGATAGATAGATAGATAAAGATGGTGTGAGAGTGAGATTGGATGTAATGGGAAAAAATGAAAATGTTATTTATCATTACTGATGAGGAAGAATTTAGGTTGCCCTATTCCCGAGTAGCTGTTATTGCCCTGTTCGACAGAACTGACCTCAATTAGACGTTTCCAGAAACTGACAATCAGTCTCTGTCATCGGTTTATCCCTCTCCTCCGTGTAAAATTCCTTCAGATACGTTTTGTTTGAGATTTCACTTGCATGCGCAGCCCGTCTCAAATAACATCACAGCACCTCAATAGGATTAATATCCGGGCCTTGACTAGATCTCTTATCATTCCCCGCCTTTTTTGGTGAATTTCCTGAGCTTTTTTTTTATTATTGTTATGTTGCATGGTTCACATCTGCTTCAGGTTCGATTTTCAGACTGATACTATTACATTTTTTTTCAAGCAAACTACGATACAATAAAGAATGATGGATTTTATGAGGGTGAGCTGGCCAGCCTCTGTTGCAGCAAAACATATCTAAAACATGATAAATTCATTCATATGTTTCACAGTTTGTATGAGACTCTGGTGCGTCAATTTTGTCTTTGCTTTGCGCCGAACACAACTTCTGTTATTTTCTCCAAGTTATTTGCTTTGTCTATAACGTTTCCATGAAAACTGCTTTTATTGTATCTCGTTACCTGAATTTTCTCCTTTTTATATATAATATTGATTCCGCAACGAAAAACTTAAATATTCAGAATAATCTCACATCCCCTATATCAACTTCATATACTGTCCCATCCAAAAGTATTTTCTTTTTCGTGGGCGGAGGACACCCTTTGCGTGTGGCGGTCGTCTACGCGGCCGTCGGACGCCGTCGGACGCCGTCGGACGCGTAGCGGTGGTAAGCGTTAACATTGAACGATCGAAGTGCCGATTTTCGATTTTTGTAAAACATTCAAAAAATAAAATTCGAAAATGAAAATAAACCTATTGATTATTATGTTTTTTTTTACATAGTTTATAACGTTTTTTATGTAGTTTATGTATTCTCAGGTATGAAATTATAGAAAAAAAACAAAATGAAAATGGATTCAAATATTAGAATATAGGGAGTTGAAGATTTGGTCGGTCAGCGTCGTGAGACGCCAGTGATCTGCCGGGCATCGCTTGACGTTGCTAGCAGTCGCCAGATGAATGTTAGGCTAATTCCTTTGTTTGTGTTGTTCCCTGAAGACATTTCGGTTTAAGATCAAAAAGATGAATATGAGACAAGTGTTCAGAATTCCAGTTTTTATTTCCTGGTATTGACATTAAGATGGATTAAATAACTTAGAATATACCACCTTTTGTATGAGATCACCCCATTTTTCGCTGAGTAAAAGTAAAGGAACTGATAGTCCTAATGAAAATATCATTTAATATGATATTTTAATATTTGTTCGATAAGCCTTTCTTGCGATAACTTCATGATACTGCGACGCATTAATATCACCAAACCGTTGTATTCTTCATTTGTGATGCTTTTCCATACTTTTAACACAGCGTCCTTCAGCTCTTGTTTGTTTCGGAAGCATTCTCGCTTCAGTCTCCTCTTCAGGAAATGAAATGCATGCTCTATTGGGTTAAGATCCGGTGATTGACTTGGCTAATATAAAACTGGTCCACTGTTTCTCCTTATGAAATCCTCTGTTTTGTTGGCAGTATGTTTTGGGTCATAGTTCTGCTGCATGATAAACATCCTCTCGATTAGTTTAGATGCATTTCTCAGTAAATTTGCATACAAAATGTTTTTGTATACTTCTGAATTAATTCTCTTGCTACTCTCATGAATTACATCATCAATAAGTATGAATGAGCCTGTTCCAGAAGCCTTACAAGTCCAAGCCAAAACACTGCCATCAACATGCTTCACAGATGGGCTTGTATGCTTTTGATCATAAGCAGATCCTTTCTTGCTACACGCTTTCACTTTTCCGTCATTTTGGTAGAGATTTCAGAACATATGTCACCCATCTCTGTATTTTCTTGCAAATTCCATTCTGGCCTTCGGCGTCTTACATGCAGAAGAGTGTTTCTTATCTTGTGATTTGGCCTCTATATGTCTGCACTCGAAGTTACTTCAAACGGTGGATTATGAAACATAATCACTCACACAATGTTTGTGTTATCAACTCCTGTTTTTTTTTCTTGGCTGACACTTTCTATGTCTTCAGCTCAATACATCAGTAGATTCTTTCTTTTTCAGGATATTCAAAATTACTGTGTTGGCTATGCTCAATGTTTATCCCATGGCTTTGATTGATTTACCTCATGGCTGGTATTCTCCGAAAGACAGTTCTCTCGTCTTCATGTTGGTTTATTCTTTCATACAAGAAATTCAGTCTTGACAGGTGAAACCCAAGGCTAAAAACAAGTGTAGTTATTCAGAACTATTTAATTTGCAACACTATTTTAATTTACAATACATTAGCAACAAGAAACATCTGTCAGTCACGTGTTCCACTTCTGTTGCTCACTTGTAAAATGGGTGGGTTCAGACAAAAGGTGGTAAGTACTAAGTTGTTTAACACATCTAAATGTAAATATAAAAAAAAAACAAAAGCTGAAATTCTGAACAGTTGTTGCATATTTATCTTTTGATATTAAACCCAAATGTTTTCAGTGAAAAAACAAAAAACAAAAACAAAAACAAATGAACAGAACTTTCTGTATTAATACTTTTGGAGGGACTATATACACAAGATCTATCTGATAAGTAACGGAACTGCGGTCACAAACAATTTATTTCAATTCCATACAATGGTGTCCTCTTCAAAGTAATCCCCCTCGAGTCTAATGCCCCTTTCTTTTCTCTGCATTGCAAGAAGGTTCTTCTTGGAAGCCCATCAGCTGCGTCGTTACGGCCCTCTTGATGGCCTATTCACCTACAAAATTAACCCCTTAATGATCCACTTGTGCACGCGCAAGTAACGTACGTACATATGCATACACGCATATATGTTTGTTTATATTTCTGCATGTAAATACATGAAATAGTCCCTAAAACAAAAGTATAAAGATTGCATCAAGAACATGTAGTAGAAACCAACGTGATGAAAATTGACTGGCTAAATTTCACTCTATATAATTCAACCTGACGGAAAACAGAACAAAACGGCAAGAGATACTTTGAAAAGACAATTATCTTAAGTTTGGAAAGCTTGATGTTAATTCTCGTGAGAGGTTTGGCATGTAGTCGCCTTGTGGTAAATATCTTCAGTGGCGTCAGAAATTGAATGTTCATCTAAATATAAATGTTACAGTTACTTCAAAAGTGCCAAGCGTTGCCATATATGTGCAAGTGAAAGTAAAACCGTAGCAGGACAACAAAAAAAAAACACGTTGTCCAAATTTGAGGATCCTGGATGTGCAACCAACCAATCTGTAAGAATTGCGGATACTATAATGAAAGGTTTCTTCGAGGCCAACGAATAAATTATCAGAAGAAACAAGCAGTTCCAAATGCAAATGGAGTCCAACACACTATTAGTATATTTAATAAAATGTGCACTGAGCCTAAACGCTCCCTTTCCCCCATCTCTCGCCCTCGATATATATATATATATATATATATATATATATATATATATATATATATATATATATATGTGTGTGTGTGTGTGTGTGAGTGTGTGTGTGTGTGTGTGTGTGTGTGTGTGAATTTAAGCAGCATAATCACATTTAGGAATGTCTGACAGAATAAATTACAAACAAATTATTATGTCTGCTTATTTTTATCATAATCCTTTCATATTCATGAATATTTTCCCATATATAGTATCCAGTTTCATAAACATTTTGGTTCTAATCAGTCAAAGTGCAATTGAAATTCACTGAAACTAAGTAGCATCTTTATAGTGAGTAAACTGTTTTTGTGTATATGAAAAAATTATATATATATATATATATATATATATATATATATATATATATATATAATTTAGATATGTCACTGATGGTAGATATACTGTTGTATAGAGATATTTATGAAGCTGATATGATTTGCATGCATGGAAATAATTGTGTTATAAACAACGGAAATCATATTGAATTATCGGCTTATCTGTAAATTTCTTGTTTGTTTGATTTGTTTAGCAATATATCAGTCTGTATAGGTTATTTAATGCCGAATTATAAAATTTTGGAGACAGTAATGGATTAGTGATACAAGTCTTAATAATTAACCCTTAGCTGGGTGAAAAGTGATTGTTCTATACCTTTCCTAAGGGTAGTTACGCGTAACGGAATAAAATGAACACCAATGGAATCAAACATTAGCGCTCCGATTAAAAATTCAGAGTCCTTATCCATTGCACCGCCCATAAATCCATGCTTACAGCACCTGGTATTCCCAGGTTTTTGTTGTGGATATATTTTAAAATCTTCACAGAATCGAAATTAAAATTGTGATCTGATTTGGCTATGTGTACAAATAAAGCACTACTTAAATTACCGAGGCGAATATCTCGTTTATGTTCGGAAATGCGAGATTTCAAGGACCTCCCTGTCTCGCCTACATAACTCAAGTTGCAGTCTCTGAATGGTACCTGATAGACGCAAGCATCGGATGTAATATGATGTCTGCTGGTATTATTTAGTATTGTTTTAGTGGGTAATGTAGTAGTTTTAATTTTTAGCGCGTTTAGATTGTTGGAGATGTGTTCGGTCAAAGGGTTATTCGGTAGAAAGATGCGGCCAATAAGCTTATCAGGGGCAGCTGAAAGTGTGCCTCTCCCTACCTTAGATGTAGTAGTAGTCGTCGGTATGTTATCTTGTACTGATGAACGAACTTTGTGAATTTTCAAGGCTTTATGCTTAGCGCCGAGTATTAATTGTCTCGGATACGAAAGGCTTGAGAAGGTATCCTCGATATAACTAAATTCGTCATCTAATTACTTTGCTGAGCAGATTCGAAGAGCTCTCAATTAAAATCCAATAATAACACCTCTCTTAGTCCTAGTATCATTGTGAGAGTAAAAGTGTAAATAGTCGTTTTTACATGTCGGTTTACGATATACTTTGAATTCTAATTTGTTATTATTTCTAGTAAGTAGTATGTCTAGAAAAGGTAGAGAATTTTTCGATTCAAGTTCGTGGGTAAATTTTATAGTAGGTTCTACTCTATTTATTATTCGTCTCTGTGAAGATTTTAAAATATATCCACAACAAAAACCTTAGGCATATTTACGAGGCTGGCATGATATCCACCTCACACACAATAAACACCAGACAGGGTTTCTTTAATATATCAATATATCTAGCAAGATTAATGCTTGACAAACGTACCGATAAGCTATAGTTTTAAATAGGTTCCTCCCCTTTCCACTTAGGATAAAATATCTTCTCTGGGAGCAGGTTTTCGCAGCGCCGCCCACGCGGCGCCAGCGTATCCGACTCCAAGAAAGAATACTCTGACTTTAGAATTTCAGTTTTTCTGTTTCTGACTGGTCCAGTATATATCGTCTCTTCATTTAACTTAAATCTAATATAAATATGTCTCCATTAACCATGTCCTGAAGAAGGTCTATTTGACCGAAACGTCTGACGTCGACAGAATAACAAAAACAAAATAAAAAACAGTAAACTCACATATTCGGATTTTGCTTTGTCCTTTCCACATTTTCATTATATATATATATATATATATATATATATATATATATATATATATATATATATATATGAGTGAACATTGAAGTCAACATTTAGAGGCTGTTTCATGCTAGATGCAATCGTTAGGCCTGACGATTACGCCTAGCATGAAACAGCCTGTGGCCTCTATGTGTTGATTTCAATGTTCACTTTTATATCTCTAGCTCTGATATTGAGCACTTTATCACATAAATATAACACACCTTAAGACTATATTTCATCATATATATATATATATATATATATATATATATATATATAAAAGTGAACATAGAAGTCAACACTTAGAGGTGACAGTCTGTTTCATGCTAGATGCAATCGTCAGGCCACGATTGCTTCTAGCATGAAACAGACTGTCGCCTCTAAGTGTTGACTTCTATGTTCACTCTTATATTCACACACGCTCTATCTCTGATATTGAGCACTTTATCCCATAAATGTAGCACGCTTTAAGACTATATTTCTTCATATATATATATATATATATATATATATATATATATATATATATATATATATATATATATATATATAAAGCTCTTCCATGAATTGAGCCGTATCGGTCATTGAGGTGTTTTTTCAAAGAGTAAGTACATAGAAATACACATTCTCCTCAAACGAGAGATCATAGCTCAGTACTAGAATCTCCCACTGATGAAAAAGCGGTTAGATTTCGCCCCCGGCTTGAGGAAATCTGATGTCTAGCCACACTGATGAACTGCAAAACTGTAATGCCGTTTAGAACAAGTATTATCCATATATATATATTTCATTGAATTATATGGAAATGTATTGTCTATCCAATTTGAGTTTAAAATTTCCGAATTATTGTTTTATATAATCGCTAAATTAACCAAATTTCATTTTTATTTATATTTTATATATTCCAATGTACTTTCAAATGTTAAAACATTTGTTTTCAATGATTTCGTTTTTTGTCTGTTTATATAACTGTTTTGGGATAATTCTTGCCTTTACTCGATCGATGGAATGAATTTCAAGTCACTGAATGTGACCTTATGCATATTTTTCAAACTGATCTTTTAGGTGTATTCTATTTTGTTTATACACACTTCAATATACGATGCTCTAAGGAGAAAGACAATACATGAATTTTACTATTCTTCATTTTTATATATTGACGTGACAAAATTATCATTGAGGACCTACCAGAATTTCGATATTCTAACTTCCACATAGACACCACAACCGTTCTTGATAAACACCTGCGAAATCAAAAGTACTTAAACAAATATCACATAATCTGAACTTCAGTTTATTCATATTACTCAACACTTTATCCGAAAATTAAACTTGTTTATATATATATATATATATATATATATATATATATATATATATATATATATATATATATACACTGAAAAATAAAATACAAAATTACCTCATTTGGGGAATAAGGTTATTTCAACCGACAACAAATTAATCAGTCTTATTCAACCCCC
>OZ038488.1:28733785-28783785 GCA_964036315.1 Acanthosepion esculentum
GCTATTTTTTTGCCGTCATTGTCATAGATTTTCCTTAAATTATATTTAAGAATATAATTAAAACATGCGAGCTGTTAATATACATACTTATATTCGTTATGAAAAAATAATTTTATATAATTTAAGTAATTCTATCACATTTACTTCTTTTAAAAAAATATAGTCTATTAATAATTAAGAGTGAAAATATTTTAAAATTGTAGTTAAGTAAAACGTATTCTAACCAAAACATCCCCTAAAAAATCTTTAAATGTACAAGTAGGAAAAAATGCCGAAAGACTTTTTGCCGTTAATAAAAAAAAACAAGACGACATGCATTTAACGGATGTCAGAATTCTTTGAAAAATACACCCCTACCTTCCCTAAACTTAACCTCTTTTTTGAACGTAACTCATAATTGATAAAAAAAAGTTAATAAAAATGAACACGCAACCGCACTTTGTCTGAATGATTGGATTTCTCTGTATCCTTAAATTAAATTTGACGTTTTTAGCTTCCATTTTTGAAACATGGTTATTACTGTGTTGCGAAAAGAACATATTTTAAATCAGTTAATTTCTAATATGTATGCTCTATAAATTTACATTGAGCATTTTTTTGTAAAAATAAAAATAAAAAATATCAAAAAGAAAACCGGATTATATATCTTACTGTTCTTTCTGTTTATATATATATATATATATATATATATATATATATATATATATATATATATATATATATATATATATATATATATATAACAGTGAACATTGAAGTCAACACTCAGAGGCGACACGCTGTTTCATGCTAGACGCAGTCATTAGGCGGCCTGACGATTGCGTCTAGCATGAAACAGCCTCTCGCCTTTGAGTGTCGACTTTTACATTTATATTTTCATACGCTTTATTTCTGATACTGAGCACTTTATCCCATAAATATAGCACACCTTAAAACTATTTTTCGTCATATATATATATATATATATATATATATATATATATATATATTTATATATATATATATATGTGTGTGTGTGTGTGTGTATGTGTGTGTGTGTGTGTGTGTGTGTGTCTGTGTGTGTGTAGTGAGAGAGAGAGAGAGAGTACATATTTAATAAGTACCGTCATATGTATTGATGTTGGGTTTATTTTTCATCCTAATTATGTTTCCGCTTCTCTTAGACGTGGCGACCATAATTCTTCTATTAGGGATAACGAATTATTTCCCAACTTTAGAAGAAAGTATATAAGCGAGTGAATTTTGTGTTGTGATATTGGAAGTAATATTGGTTGGATCTACTTGTTTGGAATTGTGGATTTTGTAAGCTCGTTTTCTAGCGTTGATGAAAAAATGGTTTAGCTAATGACGAAGTCAAGTGTTTTCTCAATACATTTCTCTTTTTCACTTAGGTATTCTGGTCTATATATCCTAAAGAGTTAAAATCCTATTACGTATGAAACTATGACTTCGAAACTACTTTATGTTCATTATTCTACTTTCAGATGATTCCAGGACACACGTATATTATTTTGCTGAACATCACACAAAAAAGGCAATAAAGCCACTATGATGCAAGTGATTAATGAGTGTCAAAGAAAAGGAAAATAAAACAAAGACTCTATTACGACGCTGAATTAAGAAGACAAAAGATAAGATTTATAACGCATTAAAAATTTGAAGATCAAATTTGTCTTCAACGGGAGGAATCGGGGGAAGCAATTTCCACAAACGAAAAGTCAGGTAGAAGGAACTGTGTGCATAGAAGTTACGGTGAAATCTAACAATTCAAACTGGAAACGGATGAAATCTTGTCGACAATCTTGAACTACTTTTAAATTCATAAAGTCTAGGTTGCAGAGAGGAATGTTCAGGAGAACAATTACCAGGAAAATTATTTCTACGGCGGTGGGAAAATAACCAATAAAATTACAGAATCGTGTTTGGATTTTTTCACGAATCTCTAAATACATTGTAGAAGCATTAGACCTGATGTGGCAGCAATATTAAATGGACGAATGGTAGACACATAAATATATAAAATAGATTCTGGCGTGAAAAGGTCTCTACCTTGACTCAGCGAACCAACATTCCTAGCCGTATACGTAGCAATTGATTCAATATAATTTTTCCACGTCATTTCAGTGGAAAACGTTATCTTCCCTGGAAGGTTGCATCAGCCATACTGTTGGAAGGCGAAATCTTCTCTCTTGGACTTTAATCGTCCAAGAGAGAACCTTTGGCCTTCCAACAGTAGTTTTGTTTTTTGTAGCATTAATTTTCTTTTAAATATCTATTCCTTGCCCCAGTTAACAACAGATTGTATGTCTTTCTTTCTTAGATCAGCTGCGAATTTGATCTGATAGAAGTGATCAAATTTACTATTAAGACAAGACTAAATAGATAGGTTTGAGGACTGATGTCATCAGGAAGTTATTTGATGAAAATTTAAAAAAAGAATATTCGAATACAAACATTCTGTTTAAGATCACGAAATTATACTCAAGGATTGTACAAGAAATATGTGACCTAATTGATTAGAGCTCTTGGTTTCCTGCCAGTTGTGATTTTAATTCCTGCGCCTGGCACGGAGGAGAGGTCACATACCCTTGTTTAATGAAACAAACGGATAAGCGACATAAAGGTGAATCAGACTTGTGAGTATTAATATAGAAATCTCGACATAAGAATGTAAATCAGGAACATGCATAGACTGAAGAAATGATTTACTTTAGAATTCACGATAGACGCCTAAATATGTCTGGAAGGAAGAAGGACTAAAAACGCCGTGAGAATAACAAATCCACTACGCCGGTCCGAATAGTAAGGCATGTCTTTCCACCTTTCAATTTTAACAATACCTCTAACAACTATTATTGTAACCGACAGGCTTTATGTTTGAATATTAGTTTCTATTTTTATAGAGATTTATTTGAATGAAGGGCCCAAAGTCTTCCATTGGATTACTATCTGGAGACACTGGGAGCTATTCCATTATTCTAATGTCTTCGAAAACATTATGGCCAGTCAGCAAGTAGATGACATTGTAAAATGTAAAGAAACATTGCCTTGTAGGAATGTATTATTGAATTTAAATATTCTTGGTTGTGACCTATTCCACAGAAATCCGTTTTGTTCAAGAAATTACAATTTATCGTAACGCTTTCATCCATTTCATGCGAGCAATAAATATGCTACTTGGCGTCTTTATTCTTTTTATGTGCCGTTTCCCTTCAGGGTATAGGTGATCATGGCTCCCTACCTCCCTCTATCTTTTGCAGCTATCAACAAGTCCCTTCACTCTGCCACCTCGCCCTGACCATGTTCTGCCATCCACTTGCTAGATATATCATGCGTTGTTTTCCCTTCTCTCACTTTCCCTCTATCTAGGAGCAATCAATAAATCAAGAAAATTCATGAAAGTTGCATCCAAAAAACACTTTTGAATGCAACTTTCAGGTTTTAAAATTTCTAACTATTCAGTATTTCCTTGCTGTTTTTTCATAGGACTTTCGAGATTTGCCCTGTTGTCTCCCAAGTCATTTCATTTCGAATAACTCTCTCTTATTCTCTCTTTGTTAACACTATATACAGGCTATCCATCTCTTTCTTTCTTCTCGTCTCCCTGATTGTCTTACCAATGAAAGTGCCAGAAACTCTAAATTTGACACAAAATTATCCCTTCAAGAATAGCTTCTTGTAAGGAATTGATTATAAAATCTACGCAACGCTGCCCTTCGATTTTTAATTATGTGATTTACCGCCCAGTTGATTTTTAATCCGTGATATTTGTTTATTGAAACGCGCTGATAAGTTCGATACATTTTTCCATAATGAATCAGCTTAATCCCAATTCAAACTTGCTTATTTCATTATGAATTTGCTTCGGTCCAAATCAAATTTGCTTATTTCATTTTGAATTTGCTACGTGCCATTCTGAAATTGGCTATTTCATTACGAACTTGCTTTGTCCCAAAATGACATTCATTAGTCCCCAATTGAGCTTGAAATGTTATAGATGTACATGCATAAAATCACACATCTATTTTACACTGGAACCGGAAAAACAGTCATAAAATTTACCACTTTAAGAATTATAATATATATTTTAAAGAATAATAATAGAAATAAATAAATAAGTAAAAAGAGAATAAAAGTATAATATTTTCATGAAATATATATATATATATATATATATATATATATATATATATATATATATATATATATATATATATATATATATTGATGCTTCCGTGTCTCGTATACACGAGTTTGTCGTTGGTTTGAAATATTTCATGCATTAAAAACAGACTATCATTATTGTTTTGTCCGTGAAGTGTTTGATATTTTGAAATGTAGTTGTCAACTTTGATAATCGCTTATGTAAGCCGAAAACTTAGGTTTAAAACATGTATCAATATAGTGATTTACTTTTGTCTTTCAATCATAATGTTAAGCTTATCAGACAATATGAAAGGAACTTACTTAAAATAAATAGACAAAACTTGAATATATTATTTAATGTAACACGCATCAATGAAAAGTTGGTGCCTAAATACACACAATATCTATATATGTATAAATATATATATATAGATATAGATATAAACATAAATATATATATATATATATATATATATATATATATATATATATATATATATATATATATATATATAAATATATATATATGAAGAAATATAGTCTTAAAGTGTGCTATATTTATGGGATAAAGTGCTCAATATCAGAGATAGAGCGTGTGTAAATATAAAAGTGGACATGGAAGTCAGCACTTAGAGGCCACAGTCTGTTTCATGCTAGTGCAATCGTCAGGCGACTAGAGCTGTTATTTTTCTCGGCTATTTATATAAGGGTTAGTGGTGCATTATGGGTAGTCTATTTTGGCGGTTACTTTTACCGGAAGTCGCTTATTTGTTTATTTATGTCAAATTATTTTGCTTGTTTTTTTGTTTGTCTTTTTTATTTTTATTTTTATTTTTTATCTTATATATTTATCTATTTATTTTTTGATTTTGATCGGTGTTTTTGGTTAACGTAGTAAAAAATTGTTTATATAGCTTATTGTTGGTAGTCTATAATGGCCGTCATTTACCGGAAGTCGCTTGTTCGCTTATTTATTTGGGTCAAATTGTTTTGCTTGTTTTTATTTATTTTCATTTTTATTTTTTATCTTATATATTTGTTAATTTGTCATTGATTAAATCTATTTGTTGAATTTTGGGGTGTGATGTTGTGGTTTGTTCTGACTATTATTTTGGTGGGAACAGTTTTTTATTTTATCTATTTAGGTTGGTTATCTTTATTTGTTTTTTCTAAACGGCTAGTTTATCGTAATCGGTTGTTAGTTTATTTATATATTTGGATGTATTTAGATCGATTTATTATACTTGTTGTTATTTATTTGTTATACTATATATTTTTGGCTTTCCGTTTTTAAGTAACGTAGTATATTATCTTTTATTAATTTTTTTTTTATACATATATATATAAATATATATTTTTTTATATATATATATAAATATATATTTTTTTTATATATATATATATAAATATATATATTTTTATATATATATATATAAATATATATATATATAAATATATATATATATATATATATATATATATATATATATATATATATATATATATATATATATAGACAGGCATATCGCAAATAACCATCGAAACTATTTGAAAACCCATAACCAGGCGCCGAGCAAACGTCTCTAAATGAAGATTGGGATCATGTGTGTGTCTCCGTGATATAACACCTTCTTGCACTAGAAACGTCCGTCAATCATGCTTCGCCGTCCAATGCGCCAACACAGACGGTGCACCTATATGAGTGTCACGATGACACAGCTTTGCAGTACAACCCGATGAGAATATCTAGTACCGACGAGCATGCACAGAGGTAAAAATCCTCATTTAGTTATTTCTTTTTACCAGTTTTACGGGAAGAGGGTGTCGAAAATAAAGGGAAAAGCAAATGTAATTGTTGGGAGTTTGTTAGGATACTGGGAACTGCGCTTGAACAAAAAGTTATAAGGCTTACCACCACATAACGTTGAGTCATCTGTTCTCTTAAGATCACCGAAGTTAAGGGACGTCGAGCCTGATAAGTTTCTAGATGGCTGACCACATAAGAACAGCAGGTAAGATCAACGAAGTTAAGGAACGTCGAGCCTGGTAAGTTTCTAGATGGGTGACCACAAAAGAACAGCAGGTAAGATCAACGACGTTATGGAACGTCGAGCCTGGTAAGTTTCTAGATGGGTAACCACATAAGAACAGCAGGTAAGATCAACGAAGTTAAGGAACGTCGAGTCTCGTAAGTTTCTAGATGGGTGACCACATAAGAACAGCAGGTAAGATCAGCGAAGTTAAGGAACGTCGAGCCTGATAAATTTCTTGATAGGTGACCACATAAGAACACCAGGTAAAATGAACGAAGTTAAGCAACTTCGAGACTGATTAATATCTGGATGGGTGATCGCTCGGAGATACCAGGTACGATCACCGAAAATGAGCAACGTTGAGCTTGATCAGTATCTAGATGAGTGCCCGCTTGGGAATACCAGGTGTTGTAAACTTGAACGTGCGTTTGGTCTAATGGAAATTATCTCGGAATTGTTAACCGGAGAGCCCAGTTCCAGTTCCAGTTGGGCTAGTTCTATACACATACACGCAATTAACATTGAGAAAGATAGGAATCCATCTGTTCTCTCCCATCTATGGGTCAATTAGTAAGAATTTTAGCAGAAATGTTTTTTTTATCTCAAATGAAAATATTATATCTTAAATATATTTTATGCTTTAAAGAACCTGTAAAATTTTTGATAAGCCGTAGAAATGGAATCAATCGATCAAAATTTTTAATCCCCTATTCGAACATATATACTGTGCCGAATACATACATCCTATGAACAGCAACGTACAGTATTTATTCGAAAATATATGCTCTTCCGAATACATATATCCTATGAATTGCTGCGTACAGTATTTATTCGTACATACTTCTTTTCCGAATACATACATCCTATGAATTGCTGCGTACAGTAATTATTCGTACATATATGCTTTTCCGAATACATATATACTATGAATTGCTGCGTACAGTATTTATCGAAAATATTGATAATATATTTTTGCAGTGTCAGGATTTATTATAGAATTTGAGCGGGAAATAGTTTTTCAATTTTAAACGAACCGTAGTGAAAAACTGGGAAACTTCCAAAACGACTATATATTCGAATGGTAAATCATTCCCCCATTAACTTTAAGGTTGTCTATATTGTTTGACAGCTGTCGTCGTCATTGGTGGAACTCGTGTTCAATGTGTGAATGCCCATCGACATTTCGTTCTGTGTTAAATGAGTCCTGTGTTGGATCTTACGAGACGTCCGCAACCATCGTATGGTAGGGAAGGCGGGGGTTCAAGACATGGCGAACACTGGCTTTTATTTAGTCTCTTTTCCTCTTTTCTATTTCAAAGGATGTTTTTTCGTAGACCACACTTCTGCAATTCGTTCTTTCTGACGATTTCGTCCTCCATTCACTGAATCAACTTCACTGAAACCAAGGTGTTTTCGAGCTAATCCTTGAATCGACGACGAGTGGCCCCGTGTGATCTCTTGCTAGATGCAAGCTCCGAGAAGAGGATTTGTTTGGCTGAGCGGACGTCTGGCATTCGTGCTTTACGTCTCTTCGGTAGAGTACCCAGTTCTTATATGCGTACAACAGCTCGGTAGTCCATAACTTTGGTGACTTTTTTAGACCAGGGTTGCCGAATATACTTTTGAATAGCTGTAATGGCATATGAACCAGATTAACAAAATACCTGTCCAAGAAAAGACGTCAAACATCACGTGAGAAACTTACTAATCAAAACAAATCTGATATAAGATTCTATTATCCAAAGAGATATTGATAATTAAGAACCGCAAAACAGTTACATTTGTGGATCATGACAGAGTAGGTTAGAAGGAAGCACCACTATTATATAAAAGGGAAGCTTCCTCTACATTTAGCATATCGAAAACAGCAAGATCTAGACACTCATAATCAAGTGAAGCAATGTTGTATAATTTAATTTATTGTTAGATATAATGGCCATTTCTACCTCCAGTAGAGCAACTTGTTGTGTCTCTTTTCCACTGCCATGAAATGGGTTGATTATATTGATTAAATTGCTATTTCTACAGCTAGGAGCATTGGTTCTGTGTGTTGTCCCAAACAATTCTTCTCGTCAGATTATCTCTCCGTTCCCGGACCTATCCATGTCCAGGGAAAACACAAACCATATCACCTGCTTACACGACAGGATCGATTTTCATACCTTCGACACTCACAGCGGGTCCGCTCCTTGATTTCATTTCCCAAGTTGTTTCCGTCAACGAAAATATATTTGTTTGCTTAAATTTTCGAAGAAGAATTAACAATTTTCTCCAAGTTTGTTTTCCTCCACGTCAGACTCTCGGTATATAAGAAAAATAAACTTCAGAAGAAAAGAAATCCGGTCCCATATTTACCAAGGAAAATTTCTCTATTTATTTATTTATTTATTTATTTATTTATCTATCTATGTCGGTTCATATCTGTATATTTCACTATGTTCATATCTATCTATCTATCTATATCAGTCAGTTCATATCTGTATATTTCACACTGTTCATATCTATCTATCTATCTATCTCAGTCTGTTCACATCTGTATATTTCACTCTGTTCATATCTATCTATCTATCTATCTCAGTCTGTTCATATCTGTATATTTCACTCTGTTCATATCTATCTATCTATCTATCTATCTCAGTCTGTTCATATCTATCTATCTATCTATCTATCTATCTATCAATCTCTTGTGCCTCGATTATATAGATGTAATACTGTTTGCTTCCCTGACACCATCAACTTTCCAAAATTTAAATCCAATGCCAGTCGCCATATTCTGTGTTTCTGCATCTTGTTCTTTTCTTGTCGCTCTTCATTTGTTCCATTCCCTGCATCCGACTGGCATTATCGCCTTGTTTGGGAATGATAAGAAAAAACCTCCCGTGTCAACTAAACACACACAATATAGTGATTTTCTAAGCCCGGATTAGATGTGGCACAAGGCCGAAAGTATATGGCACCCAGTGAGGATCGAACTCACTACTCAGTCGTAATTAATCTAGCAAGACAAGCTTTCTAACCATTACACCACCTCGAGGTGCCCAATTGATTTTCCAAGCGTAGCTTAGATGTGGGACAAGGCCGAAAGTATAGCGGCACCCAGTGAGGATCGAACTCACTACTCAGTCGTAATTAATCTAGCAAGACAAGCTTTCTAACCATTACACCGCCTCGAGGTGCCCAAAAAATACACACAATGTGTGTGTGTGTGTGTGTGTGTGTGTGTGTGTGCGCGCGTGTATTTTGCTTTTAATATATATCTCGTGAATCTTGGCCAAATAAGTAAATCGATCCTGACCTGACATTTTACTTTCTTTTTCACAGCGACTTGAAGTGGCTTCCTTCAGTTTCTTCTACAAATATTTTTATGGCATTTATTCCGATGAGCTTCCTCCCTTGATGCCTCGACTGCATGAATTTAAGCCTGCTACTAGATTGGCAACTAGCTATCATAGTTTTTCCTAATGAACAAGCTAGATGCAAACGTATGTTTTATTCTAATAGATTCTTTTCTCGCTTGTGGATCAACACTTCCAATTTGTTCCTTTTCCGACGCCTCCTATATTCAAAGATTTAAATGCAACATCACTCGCCTTCTTTTGTGTTCCTGAGTCCTGTTTCCTTTTTCCTCACTTCTCGTCACTAAAGTCTTATCATTGTCTTTCCGTCCATGTAACCCATTGCGTCGCAGAAGCATCTCTCCGTACGTGGGGGTGAAATGATAAAAAAAATCCTGTATCAATTAAACACATATTTATATATATATATATATATATATATATATATATATATATATATATATATATATATATATATATATACGAGCAGCATATCCCGGCGTTGCCCGTGCTTGATTTAAAAAATCGTACGACAAATACAGCAATCGCTATCACTTGACTTAAAATATTTTTGCCCTTCCTTGCTTTTAAAGGAGTGCCCTTTGCTGTGCTGAAGTTGCTACATGCCTTACTTTTTGCCTATCTCACACTACGAATTTTTTCTAAGCTATATACTAAACATTAAATCTGTTACGAAAAAAGAAATAAACTAAACAAAATGAACACAAAACTATCAGCTTTAAAAAAGGACTCGCAACTGGAAAAACCGAATGAAAAAAGAATGTTAACAACAGATACTTTTTCACACCCAACCCAGTTCTGCGGAATCAGAATCAACGTTGAGTTTAAGCAAGCGAATGAGCCAATTGGAGTAAAGTGCCATGCTGATTTAAATTTTTCCCACTTGTGACGAATGCAGCTATCGATGTTTTGCATGCTAGCATCCTAGTTAACATTCGTGTCAGTCAGTTGTTGGTTCTCACGCTGGCCAGTAGAATTTTCCTGCATATTCGTGGCAGTAGAAAATGGCCGCAAACTACATGAAAACTGTATATATATATATATATATATATATATATATATATATATATATATATATATATATATATATATATATGATTAGAAATATATATATTTTATATAAATATATATATATATATATATATATATATATATATATATATATATATATATATATATATATGATTAGAATAAATTACAAAATCAAAATATTTCAACACTAATACCGCCCGCACCCCTTGGTACTACAACACTTTTTTCCTTATATTCAATTTTCCTTCCCCTTCTACCCACCACCAATCACAATTTTTAAATCTGTGTTTATTTTCACACTGTTACGGACAGCGAGAAATCAAATAGGGAACAGAACTTTTCTAATAATTCCACCTACAACCGGATTCTGCCCACCTCAAAAAACTAATATTGGATAGTTTCCACCGTCCCTCTGTTTACTTATTACATCCGCTGATGAAGAACACAGGCGTGTTCGAAAGTTCCGAACTTGGAACCTCAATCTCCGTGTTTCATTTTTGTCACCTGGTTAATATTAATAGATGTTTTTCGTACTGGTTTTCTCGGTACATTTTCGTTTGACTTTGTTTCTTTTGACCAAATTATCTACTCTACTGCATATATATATATATATATATATATATATATATATATATATATATATATATATAAGAAGTAGAGTAGATACTATAGGTAGAAATATTAAAATAAACCCTCTCTAAACGCGATCGCGTCTGTTACACCATTCCTCTCTGTTAAATTACATAAACTTAATACTACCCGTCAAAAGTGTAAATGTTCATTTCACTTTTCACCATTTGGAAGTGTAGTCTGATGATCCAGCGTCCTTTAAAAGGGCTATGGTGAAATAAATTATTACATGGAGCCTTAAGGTGGTCTGTTTTCCTTTATATATATATATATATATATATATATATATATATATATATATATATATATATATATATATATATATATATTGTCATCCACAGACAGACTGTTTCGCTGTTTCACAGCTCATCAGTGTGGCTAGACGTCGGGTTGCCTCTAGCTAGGACCGAAACCCGACTGAATTTGCGTCAGTCCGAACTTCTCCCCTAAACCGTCAGCTTACAGTACGGGATGAAGGTGAATTTTAGCGTGTTTATTTTTAGATTCGGATAAACACAGTGACTGAGAGTGACTCAATTCTGTCGAAAAGTCGTGCAGTATTAGCTTAAATAGTCACTGTTTACAAATTCACACCTCAAAGCAGAGGGCTCAACCGAAATTCATTTTTCAGGAGCTCAGTTGTTAAATTTCAATTTAACACATTTTCTAGAAAGAGCATCTTGACAATAGCCAATTTAAAATATCTCATAACACGAAATAATTGCAATATGTACACTACACTTCAAAGGGTTGAAGCCACTGCTAGAATTAGAATGTGATGAACTTGATAGAAAAGTGAAAAAAATGTGAAAGAGCTCTAAGTGTCATTGAAAAAGGAATGGAATCATTTATCAATCTTATTCATTGAGAAACTTTTGCAATGAATTCGAAATACTTTTCCTGCAGTTATCATGAGTACAGAATGCTATTTTAACGAGAGCAGAATTTAATCATAAAATGCTTTTTTTCATGATAAAAATTTCTATTAAAATCAAGGTTCATTTTATTTTAACCACGTTTAATACTTTTCTTTTATTTAAAGTACAAATCAAGTAATATCGGGGCAAGTTTAAGAAATTACTAGGGGTCGCTTCAAACATTTGAACTGTAGTTTATCTAACGTTAACAAAACATTAGAAATATCATATTGAGAAAACATTAGAAATATCATATTGAGAAAACATTAGAAATATCATATTGGGAAAACATAAGAAATATCATATTGGGAAAACATTAGAAATATCATATTGAGAAAACATTAGAAATATCATATTGAGAAAACATTAGAAATATCATATTGGGAAAACATAAGAAATATCATATTGGGAAAACATTAGAAATATCATATTGAGAAAACATTAGAAATATCATATTGAGAAAACATTAGAAATATCATATTGGGAAAACATAAGAAATATCATATTGGGAAAACATTAGAAATATCATATTGAGAAAACATTAGAAATATCATATTGAGAAAACATTAGAAATATCATATAGGGAAAACATTAGAAATATCATATAGGGAAAACATTAGAAATATCATATAGGGAAAACATTAGAAATATCATATTGGGAAAACATAAGAAATATCATATTGGGAAAACATTAGAAATATCATATTGAGAAAACATTAGAAATATCATATTGAGAAAACATTAGAAATATCATATAGGGAAAACATTAGAAATATCATATAGGGAAAACATTAGAAATATCATATAGGGAAAACATTAGAAATATCATATTGGGAAAACATAAGAAATATCATATTGGGAAAACATTAGAAATATCATATTGAGAAAACATTAGAAATATCATATTGAGAAAACATTAGAAATATCATATAGGGAAAACATTAGAAATATCATATAGGGAAAACATTAGAAATATCATATAGGGAAAACATTAGAAATATCATATTGGGAAAACATTAGAAATATCATATTGAGAAAACATTAGAAATATCATATTGAGAAAACATTAGAAATATCATATTGGAAAAACATTAGAAATATCATATTGGGAAAACATTAGAAATATCATATTGAGAAAACATTAGAAATATCATATTGGGAAAACATTAGAAATATCATATTGAGAAAACATTAGAAATATCATATTGAGAAAACATTAGAAATATCATATTGGGAAAATTGTATATTGCTTATATTGTCCCTGAGTTTTTGCAGAATGTATGGCATTGATCTTGTTGCACGCAAACCCAAGAATATCACAGACGATTTCGAATACTATGCTATGAAATAAAATGTTGTCCCCATTTTAATCTTGAAATGTGTACAATAATGTTACCAATAACTGTCTGTATATCTGAAGTAAGGTATCATGATTACGTACATTATTCGGACTGTTATCCTTATTGCCATATTCACGTTGTAGGAACCGGTCTTCTTCAGGTGACTGGAATTTTTAACTGAAACCTTTACTTCGTAGATTTTTCTTGTTCCACATTTCAGTTATTTATTTTTAACTCAACTCAACAAGTTTTTCTTTCACCACTGGTGTAGGCTGTTATTGAACTCACAATTATTTGGGTCTAGTCACTGGATCTAACCGACGCTCTTCTCGACTGGACCATATGTCCTTCAGGACATCTTCATTAATTCTCGAATTTTCTCAGAACCTTTTTTAACAGTGCTCATATTGCAATTTTTCTGGTATTATTATTGTATATTTTTTACCAGATCTTATATTGAAAGTTTTGTTGTTATTCATTGATTTTCTCTAGCACTCCTTGTTACTGGTTCCCATATTGTATTCATTTCTATGCTTGGTCGGCTCAAGAGATTTTTTTTTGTCTAGCATATGTGCTAATTCGTATTTTCGTATTTTCCAGTGATGTTCTTTGTCCATTATTTCAAGCTCATCCCACATGAAGGCGGTGATCTCCATTTTTTCTCTCCATACCAAATATCACCTAATTCTCCAAGTTTCATATAATTTTCTCGCTCACTGGAAGTCTCAGAAAAAATACCCTCTAAATAAATGTATAATTATAGGATATACGCAAAATTGATGAGTTTATTAATCGGGCAAAAATGTTCTCTTGGGACTTCGTCGCTAACCAGTCAAGGAAAAGGAACACTATGAATTCATAAACCTGCGTGTAGATGGAACTTGTTAGCGTGCGAACACATGGTGTCTGAGCGAAGGGTTATCAGGACTGAAAATCTTTCAACTCAGAGGTAGAATTGGGGTCCAACCCCCCATTCCGTGATAAAATTCGAACACAGAAAACTCTCCAAGATTCTCTGCAAGTCGGGCATACAATACAATGTAATTTTAACAAGCCGGCAACTTCATCAAATATTTGTCATTGAATGCTTTCTCTAATTAGGTATCCATTATTTTTTCTGTTTTTTTTTGTCAGAATAATAAGTCATACAGGGAATTAATCTTTCTGAAAGCGTTTATCTACTTTTTAATACAAGACTGAGCGTACGTGTCCCTTAAAAAAATCAATATATATCTGAGCTGTCATTTTAACCCCATCTAGAATACACCACCTATAATCTTACCATAAAACTTAATACTGCTTCCGCATAGTTGACCGCTCTACCTCGGGGAATGTTTTGCTCCAGTAGATATTTATCCTTTGGTACATCAATCTGGACCACAGAGAGTAATACGTCATTTTTGGTTTGTTTTTTTTGTGTTTTAAATGAGCGGTTGAAAAATCGATCGTCATCTATTCTGTTGTTTACTCTATACGGTTTCCATCATGGATGCCTATTAAAAAATGGTTGCTATCCGTTTTACATGTTCTGACATTTGATTTCGGCTCCGGTTCTCCTTGTACGTTTTTACTCATTCTTGCTGCCACAACACCTAAGCATTTTATAAATTGGTGAAGAGTTATTTTTTTATATAACTTTTCCTTTGTTTATTTAAATTATTTAAATCCTGAATAATACCTTCATCGTTGTTCTTGTCATCGCATAATACCGGCCGTTGTACACTCCATCCTTTGTCAGGTGTCTGTCGGTTCGAATATCATTCATTTCATTTTTAAACTAAATGATATATTTCATTTACGGGACCATTTTTTTTTTTTGGCGTTTTCCACTCACCATGGATCTCTTGTTCATAGTTTGTACAGGAATCCCTCAATTAGTGCGGCTGTTATGTACATCGGTAACTGCAAACAAATCAATTTTCAATTGCTATGATTAAAGTGAAGAATTTTTTACTACCCTTATCGAGTATTATGTATGAACTAATGGAATTTTTGTATATATATATATATATACATATATATATATATATATATATATATATATATATATATATATATATATATATATATATATATATATATATATATATATATATGTATTTAGCGCACGATCGAAAACGCATTAACCGCGGGATGCATGTACTTCTGATTCCATTGTGTGTAATTCTTTAATACACAGCCTACTTATTGGATTTACAGGTACCATTCCCCCCATTCATGAATGATTCGTTGACATGTTTGTTTTTGTTCAGTTTCTCAACAATTATGTGGTTATTTCAACCAAAATATCTTTTTGGATTGTTTCAATAATTCCTTCTTTCGTTTACGAGTATATATTTCATTGACAATTTTTTATTGGGAATAATTAATTTTCCAGTACAAGGCCTACTATTTAATCCATAACTAGGAGGAGAATTGGATTCATAACTTTCCCAACTCATTTCCGGTTTCTTGTTTTTCATTCAACAATTTCTTTGTCAATCTTTGTCTTCTGTTCTCTTCAGTTGTGCTCGATTATTTTTCCCCTTTTTAATAATTGTTATGGGTCCTTACCTATAACTACAGAATGAACTCTTCCTAACACTATGTATACTACACCTTTCAAGAGAGACGGATGAATCGAGTCGAGCCGATAGTAGTTCACTCCAAATCAGACTGACAGTCATACTAACAGCTTCCACATCTTGTATTATTGTTCCGTGTAATATATCTTCGTTATTTCTACTCTTGTGTTCGTATTGTTCTTCCTTGGACCTAACCTGGATCATAACAATAATGTTTTTTTTTCTTTTATTCGTTCACACACAAGAATCCCCTGTGTGTTAATGGCTCTGTAGCCTTTTTTAGAGTGAAATAATTTAAAAAAAAAAATGAACAAAAAAAGCTATTTGTGCGTGAGTGGAACGAAAACAACTAAAATTTGAATTCGGCCCTATAACCTTTAAACCCGATCCGCTAACGATTCAAACAACCGCAAATTGCAACAAATCTGGAACCCGCACCTTAATTCACTCGGATATTGTCCCATAGCTTTAATAATAAAAAGGATGCGAACATTAGACTCTATGTAAATAAATCTAAATAATGGCAACTTCTGATGCCAGGAATTCAGATAGAAAGCCTCTTGTAATAGGGATTATATCTGTTCCCATAATCTAACTTAGACCTTGTCAGAATTTTCAACAAATCTCTTCAACGGTTGAAACTGCTGAAGTATCTCGTTATCGCTCCAATCTTCCGTACAACTGATATTAAATCTTCGGGTTCGCAAACTAAGTTCGCTAACACGTCATTTGGGACACGATTGCTTTTTAATTACATCTGTGCGTTAAGAATGGACATTCATAATATAAAATTTAGATTTTAATAAATATTTAATAAACATAACAACATCCCATTCCTTGCCAGTTTAATAGATACAAATAACAACATATTTACTACTTCACTATATAAAAAAACAACCAGCAAAACCTTTACCACTCTCAACTATAAGAATGAATGTCCAGATTTCTACAAATTAGCATTTATACAGAATTTAATTATCCGAGCACAAATTAATTACTATACTGAACTAAAAATATTAAGAAGACTCTCATTAATAATGATTTCCAAACCACATTTTAGATGAAGAAATAAGACGATATCTAAAAAAAATCGTCATATCGAATATAATACTTCATCAAAGTATTACCCCCCCCACACACACACATATGTATTGTCGGAGATACATGTAAATTGGTATATAATATTGGTTTTACGTAATACATTAGGTGTGTGTGTGTGTGTGTGTGTTGGGTAAGCAACAACTACACTTATAAGACGTCTTACACTACACGTGTCTGACTATTCGTCCCGTACGAGACACACCTAAAACAATAGTCCTGCCCACATTTACAATATAAAAAATTAATGATCAGCTATCCTGCAACAAGAAAATTATAAATTCAAGCTACAGATCTTAGAAGCAATTTCTATTAAAATATTAAAGCCGGCAGTGAACAGAATTACTTATGAATACTGCAGCAATGTTCTGAAATGCCTATAAAGGAACAGTTTTTCACGCTTTAATGCGCGCATGGCAATGACATTATAACAATGAACGCTCAGCACATTATCAAGCGTTTGCATTTAAAAGCATAATGAAAAATTAAGGTAATGTATAAATGCTTGTACCCCTGAACAGCATATAGTTTTGTACTACTTGCACCCCAGAAGATGATCTTGGAAGAAGATCGAAAGTACTTGGTAAATGAAAACAAAAGAAATTTAAAAGGTTATAGCTCACTTCTCTCATCCTTTAATATCAATTCACGAAAGGTTGTTCGTGAGTATGAACGGATTTTGTTAAAAATTATCAGACATAATGTCTGCAATTTATTCAATCATACATTCCTAAAAGAGAATTTGCTGCTAAAATATACAACTATTTATTTATATATCGATGTAATATGACAAGATTTGTATCAATTCCTTCTTAAAACTTTAGTTCCTATTTGATGCTGCTTCCGCCGAGAATATATTGAACAAACTAATAATAACAAAACAAAAGTCATTGAAACAAAGCATGTTCAGTCGACCATTGATGATGATTCCAGAACAACGTAATTATAAACAATTTTTTCTATCCTCTGCCAGCCGCAATGATGGAGAAAACATTATCTCGAACCATCGCCAGTGAGACACGCTGCAAGAGCCACTCCGTTACGCGAGGCCGGTTCCTTAATCGAAACACAATGGCGCCAATCCTCCGAAGGAACACCATCGAACGAGGGCCAATAACCTTTGAAGACTCCACCGCCACAGGAGTAAAAGAAATCTGTGTGAAGAGAAGAATATTTAACTTTTTTTTTTCATCTCTGCGTCTCGGGCGACGGACCCCGGCTCAACCACGGACCTGATCAAATTACCGGCGGAAAATGTATCCGCACAGGTCGCATCCGAGAATATTAACCGATTTAATTTCTAACAAGTAATTGTTAACTCATTATTTGATTCATCCTTTCACGCCAAGTAAGGCGATAATGCCACAAGAGTTACTCGGAGAAAGCACCATGAGAGAACATAATTCAGGTAGATGGCGACTGACGTTGCATTTAAATTTATGAAGATTGAAGGTCGCAGCAAAGAAAGCAGTTGAAACGGGATTCCACAGGCGAAAAGTGAGAGAAAAATGAAAACTTAGAATACAGTATTTAGCTAGTTCAACAGTAAAACCAGTTGCCAGTCTAGGAGCTCGCTTAAATTCACGCTGTTGTCGCACTCAAAGAGAACATTTGCCGTGAACATAATTATAGAAAAGACAGAACGAAGCCATGAAAATCTCCAAGATGTTAACTATTCCCGAATTATGTAACTTCTCATTAAATTCACGAATATTTGTAGGTTACCTTAAAGCTTTATAAATTTACGCTGTTAATTTTATACATATTAAACTATCCTTTATACCTTACATCACCTTAGAAGATTACTTTCAAAAGGACTTTTCAAGAACTTTCTAAAACCTAAACTCTCTAATTGTAGGCAATTATCATGATCACGAATCTGGTTAGGGTCATAGAGGCCACACATTCGCTACATCACAGCAGCAGTAGTGTTTATTTTGGAAAGACAGCCTGTCGGAACCCAACACTGTCCAGGCTGGTTTTAATTCAGAGTTTCCCTTCTCTTAAACTGGTTGCCAACTAAGGCTATATAAACCAATCTGTCCTTCTATTTACCCATAGCTTTGGGGGAAGAGATGGATTTATACCTTATTTATCCTTTTCCCAAGAGTAAGCAAGTGCATGAAATGGAAACGATTGGAATTCAAACTCGGCTATACGATTTCTCAATCTGCGCCGATATACATTATTCAACCTTACTTAAGATATTTATAAACATTCTTAAAGACGCATTAGACCGTCGAAATAGAAAGATATTATAATGTTCAATTATCAACTGAAGAATTCTTACCTGCTCCTTATTAGCGTAAACTAAAAATGTTAAACAAATATTATCAAAATAAATGAGAGTCTCATTGTGAATTGATGAATAATTACATTTCTATTAGAAATGTAATATGAGAATGTTTGCATACAGAAAGTGAATGGTATTAATAGAATTAATTAACCGATAGGATTAATTAATTACTAATTGTTAATGAATTTGAATGAATGAAAATCAGTCTAGATGTAAAGAGAATCTACGAAATTATGAAGATAAATATTTAATAATTCTCAAAAAGGAAAAAGGAAAATAATAGAAAAGTGGAAATGAAAATAGTAAAGGAAAAAAGGTTAAAAATAAACAGATGAATTTATCTTTATTGAATATTGAAAATAAATAAAAGAAAGGGGAGACAGAAGGAAGGAAACGATGAAAAGGAAGTTAAAGAATGGGTAGAAGAAGCAAGGAAACGAAGAGAATGAAGGAAAGGAGTGGTAGAAGCAAAGGAAGGAAGGGAGGAAGGAAGGAAACGAAGGGAAGGAAAGAAACGAGGGAGTAGAAGTAATGAAGGAAGCGAAGGGAAGTAAGGAAAGGAGGGGGTAGAAGGAAAGAAAGAAGTGAAGGGAAGGAAAGGTTAGAAGGGAGGTAGGAAGAGATAATAGGGAAGGAAATGAGGTATAGAAGGAAGGAAGGGAAGGAAGGAAAGGGCTAAAAGTAGCAAAGGGAACAAGGAAGGGAGCGAAGGAAGAAAGGAAGCAAAGGAAGGATAAAGGTAAGAAGGAAGTCAGCGAAGGCAGTAGAAGGAAGGGGGGAAATGGAAGGGAGGGAGGAAGGAAATGAAGGAAGGAAAGAAAGCAGTGAAGTGAATGGGGGACGTGTAAAGAAAGAAGGACTGCAGGGAATCGAGAAAGTAGACTGAAGAAAGGATTTGAAAGAAAGAAAGAAAGAAAGAAAGAAAGAAAGAAAGGAGCGAGTCAGGAAGGAAGGGAAGAGGTAGAAGAAGAAATGTAAGGGGAGGAAGCAAGGAATGAAATAAGGAAAGATCAAGGGATGGATAAAGGAGGAGAGAGGGTAGGATGAGGGAAGCAAAGGAGGGGAGAAGTAAGGAATGAATGGAAATAGCACCTGTAAGCCGAAGAGAAAATAACGACATAATTAGATATTACCATTCAACACGTCTTGTGACAAATGGTTAGAAAAAATTCCACATCGATACTCGAAAGAGCGATAATAGATACTGGATTTGAGTAACCGATCTTCCTGAAAAATTCTTCCAAGAGAACGATTCTTTATAAATGTATGCCAATAGTAGCACTGGCTAATCGGTCAATGAACACAGAACGTTTCCTTATAAGTAAACAGCTGATATTAAGGTTAAATATGAGGAGAACAATTACTACACTTTGATCCCAAACCGATCACCAGGGAGTGAAGAAAAATGTAACTCTCTTAATGAAACGGAAACGGTTAATATTATCATTGCTTTAAGCATTTCCCTAAAACATTTTCTCGTTAAAAATCTCCATGACCAGTTCAAGGCATATTCAATAAATTGTAGTTCAATATCTTCTTTCATTTACCGTTTATCCCTATTTAAATACCGAATGAAATATAGATTTACAAATGTAGTTATATAGATTTAAATGCACTGCACACGATAAGGCTAAATCATTTATCTGAGAACAGCCTTTATGTAAAAAGAAAAGGTTTTACTATATACTATTAATATTTATTAACCACTGATTAAGATCAGTTTCTCGTTTTAAGAAATGTATGCTTAAAGCAGGATGTAATATGAGCACTGGTAAAATCAAAATTAATACAGGAACATTAAACTTATATGTCCCAAAAATTCATACACTGAAGGCCTGAGGACACATGGCCCAGAAGATAAAAATCATGATTGGATTCGATGACTTGACCCGAAGTGTTGTGAGTTCAATAACTTGAAGAGTTGAGTTAAAGGGAGACAAACTGAAACATCGGGAAAACATCATGACACGTGGAAGTAGTAGACGAAATAAATGGTTCTGTCTGAAATTCCAATCACCTGAAGAAGGCTGGAGCGTACACCGGTCGAAATATCGTGAACATGACAATAAAGATGAGAACGGCAGTCTGACAATATAAATAACGTTTAAGTAAGAGTAGGTTGATAAATATAAAAACGTATTAGCCTTACATTTTGTAATTATTTACATAACTGGAAATAAAGTTTTGTTTTGTTTTGTTTTCTGATGCGCTAAGGGTGTACCCCAGATTCGCATTGATTCGTAATATTGATCAAGTGTGGACCACTCAAACGATGCATATAAACATCAATATGGAAGACGCCGTAAAATCCATCGGTAGGTAAATGGAACTCTGTACTTGAACCAGAATTTCAGACGAATTACCCATTGCAAGGAATACGGACGAAACCGCTGAAGAGAGAAGACAGATTCAAAGACATTGAGCAAATTATTCAACAGTCTCATACAATCAAATATGTGGTTTTCTGATGAAGCTTAGGCAGACATATCGTTCTGGTTATTATTTTTGTTAAAAACGATTCTAATTTAATATTTCAGTCTTGTTTACCTCGTTCGAGGATTGTTGTTTTTGTTGCCTATATTCGAAAACAGTTTTTTTTTTTAACATTTTATTATACATTACAGCGACATTTGCATTTCCACTGACTGAATTAAGTCCGTTGTTTTCATTTTAAAATTATTACAAGAACCATGATAAAGGAAGAGAAATCATCTGCCCCATTAATTTCAGAACGAAAAGGATTTGATTTGATTTGTTTGCTTGACGACATATCAACTCTTTATAGCTCATTTAATGCCGAAATTTAATTTTCTTGGACGATTTGAAGTAATAAGAATATGATATGTATTATTCTTGTTTCATGATTGAATACATGATAGATGATACTCAGCATTTGCGCATATACAGTGTAACCCGGATATAAGAGAGTTGTCGGGACCTGATAAGAAGTCTCTTGTATCCGGGTTTCTCTTATATCAGGGTCTCTTATATCCGGGTTACACTGTACATGTTTGTCTGAACATGTTCCGTAGAAGCGGTCATTTGAGTGTTTTATGTTGTAGTTTTCTTCGAAGTATATTTTGCAATGCAGTTTGATTTCTTTAAGGAATTGTAGGATGTTATATGGATTGATAACATGAACACGTTCTTTCATGTGTTTTTCTTTCTTGGTAGATTTTGTTTGGTGCATAGGTTATTTAATGCCGAAATCTAAATATTTTGAACGGAATTGTATGCCTTCGACTACAGATAAAATATATTGTTAGTAATTTTACTATAAATATGTATTTTTGGTAATTTTACTAAATGTATCATTGGTGATTTTTTAAATGTAAAAACATATTGCTGGTATCTTTACTATAATAAAGTATTTTTCTGTTTGTGGTCTTCAGTATTTGTATATAACTGGGACCTTAACAGGTGCTACCAGCCTAGGACTGCGTGGATCTGAGAACAGCTGAAATTAAGAGGGGTTTCGCCAATCCTCAAAACATCCAATCTCCTGATCAGAGGCCTTACTGTAGGATGAAGTTTATCGTCATACCCAGGGCTAAGAATGAAAAAGGCCGAAAACAACACAATATCAATCGAAGATAGTAACTTTAGACCACATAAATTGGGCCGATTCTAACTTGCTCACATGTGTTAAGGAAACTTTTGGAAATGAATTGGTATCTGCTGTCGCTTGATTCCAACACTCACTATCGAGACACCTGAGAAGAAAACCCATATTAATAAAGCTACTTTAAGAACTGAGACCTTGATTAACAATCAACCAATACAAACCAGAACATGGCATCACAGCTCTGAGTTTATACTAACCTGAAGCCAACATCCAGTTCCGATGATTACTACGATGGAATCAACAGCCAAATCCGTGAACGAAGGTGAGGCTTCAATTTGGAGGACATAGGCTGTGGTTTGACCTGAAGAAAGACAGTTTCAATCAAATTGTTTGTCCAAGACACGCTACGCAAGTATTAATATCTATCCGGTATTAAACCTTGATATATGTAAAGAACTGGTCGAGGGACCACATGCAGCAACACTACGACCACACTCAGTCCTGTGACTGATAATGAAACGAAATCATTTTTAGTAAAGATTCACCAATACAAGGCGTAACAGGAAATCAATGTAAAGTTTTACTGAATGAGTGTATTGTATTCACATAAGAGGCGAAAGTAAGTGTAGCGATATCAGTATCAGCCGATATCTTGTTAAATGGATTTATCTGTGCTGTGCTACAAATTGTTTCAGACATTTGTTTTCCTGATGATTATTAGCTAAGTGAAGTTCACCAGACAAGGATCACGGCAGACGATTCTGACGAAATACGTACAGTGGGAAGTGGGGAATAAATATTCATAAACATACAAATTTTTAATTTATTGTATTTCCAACTAATGAATAAACATACTTTTCATAGAATTAGCTGTACACACATGCATAATAACTAAATTTGCGTAGAAAACAGAAAAAAATCTTGATTTAATAGAAATAAATCCCATTTATCCATCTTAATGAGTGAAAAAATATTCGTAAAATACAAAAAAGAATATCATAATTCTCCATGTATAATACGCATTTTTTTCTAAAAAATAATAAGCAAAATTAGGGGGGCGTATTATGCACAGCTACAAAAAATCTTAAAAAATTGCCGTTTCACAGGACGATTTCAGTTGGGAAATATCTACTCACCACAATCGTACGATAATTTGATACTAACATTTGGCGATTGCGACCCCATAAGGATGTCAAATATGATCATATGTACATAACAATATTTATAAATGTAAAATAAAATAAGAATTATCATAAAACTAAATTAGAATAATATTATTCTAAGCTTAAAACCATTTTTAATAAGAGTAGGAAACGCTGGCCATAATGAATTTGGAGAGGTAAAATTTATAAGATTTGAATAGCAAAAAACGGTGCGTATTATGCGTGAGTAGAATTATTTTCCCACACTTTCATCACAATTTCAGTGGTGCATAGTATGGATGAAGGCGTATTATACATTGGTGGCTTAAGGTAAATAATCTCCAATTAATAATTTGTATAATAGCCATTATAAACTTGTACAGCATCAAAACGCTTCTTGTAGTTCTCAATTAATGATTTGTAAATTTTAGTTGGTATTTTGTCTTCAGATCCGGGATGTTTGTTGTAGTTCTCGGTTAGACTTGAATATTGATATAACACCACAGATTCTCGATTGGGGTTAAATCTGGGGACTGACTTGGCCATTTCAGGATATTTACATTATATTCACTAAGCCATTTCTTGGTAGATATTGCAATGTGCTTAGAATCGTGTTGGAAGATCAAATAAGAAGAAGATTTCAACAGAAATCATGAAATTTAATTCCAAAATATTTTGATACGCTGCGTAATTCATTCTACCATCTATTACTGATATGTTGTTAGTACCTTTTGCGGAAAAAAACATCCACAAACCATGATTCTATCACCACCAAATTTCACTGTTGGAACTCTGTTCTTTTGTGTGAATGCATCGCCATCTTACCTCCATACATCGAGAATTACGACCAAACACCTCAATTTTGGTTTCCTCTGTCCTTAATACTCTTTCCCAATAAGATTTTTCCTTACCCTTATGTTCACGAACAATTTCAGCCTGGTATCTTTGTGTCTTTTCAATAGCAGTGGAGTTTTCCGAGGAGAACGTGACGTCAGGATGAATTTCATTGCTTATTGTCCGTTTAGTGACACAGATTCCTGATGAAAGCAAATCATCCTGCACATTGTGACGAGTAACCATTGGATTCTGTTTAATTTGACACATTAATTTTCTTGGAAGATCTTTAAGAAACTGGTTCTTCGGTTTATCAACAGTTTTTATACCGTGCAATGAATTAACTAATGGTAGTAAATGGAATATTTAGGTTGTCTTTCCAGACTTTAACAATCAGTTCTTTTTACGAATTTGTTAATTCTTTAACTTTTGTCATGATGATAAACGTCTTGCTCGAATATCAATTAGAGGATGTTCTGTTTGAATTTTTTAGGCTAAAGATAACTGTTGATAACATTATTGGAACATTCTAGAATCTGCAACTTGAATAATCTAGAGTATTAAAGCAAATGGATAAAAATAGATAAATAGGATTTATTTCTTTTAAATCAATGTTTTTTTTTTTTAATTTTCTAAGAAGATTTAGTTATTAGGCCTCTGTGTACAGTTAATTATATGAAAGGTATGTTTATTCATTCGTTGAAAATACAATAAATAAATAAAAATATGCGCACGAATATTTGCCTCTCGCCACTATAACGGCATGAAGTCAGACCTTGATAAATTACTTTTTTAAACAAAGATAGGATTGGTATTATATATATATACACATACATATATATATATATTTATATATTGTCATCCACAGACAGACTGTTTCGCTGTATCACAGCTCATCAGCGTGGCTAGACGTCCGGTTGCCTCTGGCTAGAATCGAAAACCGGCTGAATTTGGCGTCAGTCGGAAATTTTACCCTGAAGCCGTTGGCGCACGGCAGAGAAGAAGTTGAATTTAAGCATATTTATTTATAGATAAACACACAGTGACTGAGAGAACTCGATTCGATTTACCGAAGAGTCTTGCATTATTAGCCGTAATAGTCACTGTTTACAAACCCACACATCCTCCCCAGAGAGCTCAACCGAAATACATTTTTCAGGAGCATATATATTGTCATCCACAGACATACTGTTTCGCTGTATCACAGCTCATCAGTGTGGCTAAACGTATATATATATATATATATATATATATATATATATATATATATGTGTGTGTATGTGTGTGGTGTGTGTGTGTGTGTGTGTGTGTGTGTGTGTGTGTGTGTGTGTGTGTGTGTGTGTTAAAACAGTGCTCGATGTAAATTAACTGACCTATTAAGCAGATATTAATAAATATACATATCCCTACTCTGAGTTTCATGCACGGTGTAATCTTCAGGTGCTGAGTATGAATTGACCGTTAAATATTTTTTTTATTATCATATATCTGGTCATCCCCATGTTGGCATTGTTATATATTATGCTGGGATTAAAAGCCTTTTTAATTTTTAAATTATATTTGCCAATTAATATGAGCGGTATTGTATATATATATATATATATATATATATATATATATATATATATATATATATATATATATATATGTATATATATATATATATATATATATATATATATATATATATATATATATATATATATATAGATAGATAGAAAAAGAAAGAGAAAACATATATTTGAATGGGGAATATTCATATTTTAACTCATTTAAAAAAATTATATATTTAAAGGGAAATTACTCGTTCTTATTAAAACATGAATTTATTTATTTACACTATTTACATTACCATGTTTATTTAATAGAAATATATTAAAAATAGAAAGTAATTAGCATTAAACTAACAAAAAATTAATGAAAAATAACATTTGCTGACTAGCGCTTGAAGTGATATCGCCCTCATATCATAGTTGTGCCGATGAGCAATCAATTATGGATCATTATAACCGTTGAGAAACCTTAGAATCGTAATGCTTGGACGGTGGGGTAGCCAAAAATTCAGAGCTACCAAAATCTGGCAGGACAAATAGGAAAAAAATAGCTCAAGTTGTCCCTTTTTGGTTTCTACTTTTACATTTTGTAACTTAAAAAATTGTAGCTTGAGTTTTATTTTTGTCTGTTTTTTTGAAAATTCAAATCACATCAGACCAAAAAATTTCAAAAGAATTAAATTAAGTAATCGCCGTCGGTTTCATCTCGTATCGAAGAATTGAATTTCTTCTTTATTGATAGCTTCCTTCACGATGATGGTGTTATTAACTAAATTCGACGCCAACGTGCTTCCTGTTTCACCAAAACGTGTTCCCTTCATCCATTCCCCATCGCCCGTCCTGGGTATGACGGTAAACTACATCCGAGTGCTGGGTAAGACGATAAACTACGTCCAACAACAAAGTTTTTGATCAGAAGGTTTGGAGGAGCGTGGAACCATCTCTTAATTGCTGTTGTTCCCAGGTCCACCCTGACCCGGGTTGGTAGCATCTGTTAGGGTCCCAGCTATGGGCAAATAGTTAAACCATAAACTGTGGTTAAAACTCTATCAAAGTGTAACAATAGGTTTTTATATCAGAAATATTTTTTTGTAAAAAATAATTACCAGAAATACATTATTACTAGCAATAACGTTTTGAAAAAAAAATTACCAACTATAAAAAATTGTCGGCATTAAATAATCCATTGACATTGATACGCCGTAAAACAAAACAAACAAACCAACCATTCTGGTTTGGAGGAGCGTGGAACCATCTCTTAATTGCTGTTGTTCCCAGGTCCACCCTGACCCGGGTTGGTAGCATCTGTTAGGGTCCCAGCTATGGGACTGTGGTTAAAACTCTATCAAAGTGTAACAATAGGTTTTTATATCAGAAATATTTTTTTGTAAAAAATAATTACCAGAAATACATTATTACTAGCAATAATGTTTTGAAAAAAAAATTACCAGCTATAAAAAATTGTCGGCATTAAATAATCCATTGACATTGATACGCCGTAAAACAAAACAAACAAACCAACCATTCTGGTTTGGAGGAGCGTGGAACCATCTCTTAATTGCTGTTGTTCCCAGGTCCACCCTGACCCGGGTTGGTAGCATCTGTTAGGGTCCCAGCTATGGGCAAATAGTTAAACCGTAAACTGTGGTTAAAACTCTATCAAAGTGTAACAATAGGTCTTTATATCAGAAATATTTTTTTGTAAAAAATAATTACCAGAAATACATTATTACAAGCAATAACGTTTTGAAAAAAAAATTACCAGCTATAAAAAATTGTCGGCATTAAATAATCCATTGACATTGATACGCCGTAAAACAAAACAAACAAACCAACCATTCCATATCGCCGTTTGGGTTTGCAAGATTTGGTTAGAGGTGAAACAATATCAGAGTAGAAGAAATTGCCGATGGCGTGAATATGGACTTCATCTGCCTAGGAGATGCCCCTCACACTTGATTTCATGTCCTTCCTCTGTGGTACATATCGAATGAGATATGTAGAATCCAGTTACGAAACTGCATCGGATTGCCGTTGATTAGGTTATAATTTGGAGTGGCGCTTTCTATAGCATATCCGTCATGCGTAGCCCTCTTCAACTGCTGTCATCTTCTTGTTCCTTTATTAGGGCCTTCTGGTGTTAATTAAGTATTAATTAGGATTTTTTAAAAATAATTCAGAGAATTAAGTATAATCAAAGCGCCTGGACTTACTATTAAGGCAAATACTTAGATTTCAATTTTATTTTATTTCTAATACGAACGCCGTCATGAACTTTAACAATGCGCAGGAAATTGAGAAACGCATTACATTATGTAGCGGAACATATGGGAAAAAGGCAAACGTTAAAGATAACCATGAAAAGAAAATCGAGTATAATTCAACGTTGGCAAAGAGAGTTGAAAGCGAATTTCATATTTCTCTTTATGAATAATCAAGTTTCTGGAAACTGTTTCTCTTGTAGGATTTCTTACATCAATTGAATCCAAGAAGGATGAATTGCAAAAGAACGCATGACTCATACGATGGGACGTTTTATCTAAAAGAATTCTTAATAGAAAGGTACACATTTATATAAAGTTATATTATATAGGTAATAGGCGAATATATCAGACGAAAGCGTAAATACATTCAGAAATATTGCTACGTATTTTCTTTCGTCGAAAAAAAAAAAACAAAATGCAGAGGGTTGCTTGCTTCTTGTAAAATGAATTATAATTTACATTTAGTAAAATTCTGACTAGATTTATCTTTGAAATTCATTTTTCCTGTAAAGTAATTATTTATTTTACATTAAGATTGAGCTAACAAAGGCGGAACCACGTTTGAATGGGTGGAAGAAGAAGATGCTGCTGATGCCGATGATGATGTTGCTCCTTTCTCTCATTTCTCGTCCTTAACCCAACCTCTGTTTTTAATTCCTCTTTCTAATCGGGTTCTCCCCCGGGTCCTTTATAACCAACGTTGCTGTTCCCCAAGGCTCTATCTTAGGTCCTATACTTTTCCTGATCTTCATCAATAACCTTCCCGATATCATCAGTTCCCAAGTAGGCATGTACGCGGAGAGCACTACTATTTACTTCTGCTTCAATTGTAAATCCGCTATCGTTGACAATACTAACCTGGCTGATGGCCTCGAAAGGACCTCCAACCTGTAGCTGACTGGGGCAGAAAATAGCTTGTAAACTTGAATGCGTCCAAGACAAAACTGCTCTCCTTTCCCCACCACAGAGAATCCTACCTGCCTCCCATCAGAACGGCTGATTTCCAACTCCTCGAGAGCGCCGCGTTACACCTGCTTGGTCTCATGCTTTCCACAAACATGGTAGAACAAATACATTGATTCAATAGCTTCATCTACGGCAACGAAAGTTGGTTCCCTGTGTCGTGCCAGAAAGTTCTTCTCGTCTGAGTCCATCCTTCCTATTTATAAATCAACCATACGTCCTTGCGTGGAATATTGCTGTCATATATGGACTGGTGCTCCCGCTGTACGTCTCGAGGTCCTCGACAAAATCCAGATACGAATATGCAATATGATTGTTCCTGAACTGGCATCTAGTCTACAATCGCTTCCCCAGAGACGTGACGTGGCTTCCCTCTGTCTCGTCTACAAGTATTTTCACGGCAAATCTTCCGACTAGCTACTTTCGCTGGTTCCCGGACTACATGAATTTAACCGATCTACCAGGCTGACATCTCGGTCCCACCCTTTCACTGTCAAAACGGTTAAATGTAACCGTCTCTTCTACTCTACATCTTCTACGTCTTCTTCTCCGCACTTCCCGTCTGTGGAACTCCTTTCTCCTTACTTGCTTCCCTGATGACGATAATCTTCAAATATTCAAGTGTAATATCAATCGACATCTAACACCCTGAGCTTGTTCTCCGTCCTTCTCTGTATCTGTTGAAACTTGACTAATGCATGGAATAATAATGCAACACAAAATGTACTTAGAACAAAATGTATTGAAACAAGAAAGTGTACACAATATTTACATGTAGTCTTTTGTATATTCCTGGGAAGACCGTTCCTGGAGAATGTGTTGACTAAGTCGCAGCTGGGCAGAGTCTCTAGTTGAATCTCTTGATTCGCCTCTCCTGTCTTCCCGGTACCAACCATGTTTATATCGTCGGTACTCCACTATGCAAATTAGGTGGATCCTACCACAACAGTATCCTTTCCTCAAACACGCCTCTTTACTCCTCGTCTGTAACCACTTGCGTGCCAGTGGCACACATGCCTTGCTTGTGGTGAATTGATTTAAAAATATCTCTTTTTTATTATTTCTCTGCCTGAACCTAATCACCTTTATCTTCCTGAATATAAGTCTTCCTATAAATATATTTGGATAGTAATTACTTATTTTAATTGTATGAGATATTATTTACTTAAAAAAGGTAGAGTCACATTTGAAATGGGGATCTGCGTGTTCTTCTTCTTCAAGATATGAACGATCAAGGCTCTCCATAACTTCCTATCATTTGTAGCTCTTAGTAATATTTGTCTTTTGTGCTAGAGTTCCTAATCCCTGTTCTCGCAATCATTTACGCAAGCAGATTATTAGTTTCCTTCTTCAACCTCTCTTACCTTCAATATGTCCTGGAAGTCTCCTGTTCTCTAATCCTTCTCCCTAAGTCCCCTAGAAAGGTCAACTTATTCTTTCTGATTCTAATTATAAGTGTCAAATGTATTTCCGATTTCACTATATCGTTATATTCACAAACGGACCAATACTTTTGGGAAAGATATGAATCAAACACTACACTCCCCCTAATATGGATTAATTAGTAGGCCTTGTAACATCAAATAATTATTATCACCAAAATTTCTTAAAATGTACAAATATTTGTTGGCTTTAAATAACCGGCAACATGTCGATAAACCGTAAAAATAGAATCAATCAATCAATATAAAATACCGTCGTTACCCACATGTTCAGACCATTGTGTTTTCAGTATCCTTCTGCAGAACCCCGTTTTGGCCTCTGCTTTTTCTGCGAGGAGAGTATGTAACATTCACTGTCATAAAGCAGAAATCATATTACATATTTCAGTGTGTTTTTTTTGTTTGTTTGTTTCTACCGAATTTTCCCTGTTTCATTATACTTTACTAAGCTTTTGGGAGGCATATTTTGATATCCCAACATGTCTTTAGTTTACAACATCGCATTTTGCTACAAAGCTGCTTAGATATTTGCATTTTGGTACTTGTTTGTTTTTGGAGTCTTCACTGTTTAATTTCCACCTTGGGTTGTACCGTCTATCTTTTTTACAGTTTGATCATTACTCCTTTCTTATCGTTTTCCTTTTCTAATTTCAGTAGGAATGAATGTAGTTTCCTCTGTGTGTCTGCTATCAACATAGCGTCATTTGAGTGTAGAATTAGTTTGTTATATCTTTAATTCGACAGTGCATTTCAGAGATTAATTTGTCAAACAAAGATATTGGTGACATCGACAGGTTTCGCTTAATAACGGGATAGGACATTACATTTAATGCGGTAATCATTTAACAATTAATGCCAGCCATTCAGTTTCCATTGCAAATGTTACAGGCGATGAAAAAAGTAGTGTTCGGTTGTTAAAAAAAACGAAGAATAAAAACAAAACGAAAAGGTCAGTGGTTATAACGAAATAAGATACAAGTGCCAACAGTAAAACTAGGATTGCATCCAAAGGTCTTATTATGTTGTGTCTGGTGAAATACGATTGATATCCTCCATGTTAACCCATTTTAGCTCCTAAGATTTGTTTTATTATTTCGATTAAAAGAACATTTCAAAAGTGTCAGAATATTCAAAATCAAAGATGAAAGCATATATATATATATCAGGAGGGGTGGAGTAGATACTTGGATTGAGAAATCGAAGGGCCAAGTTCAAATTTCAACAGTGTTCGTTACATTCACTTACGTTCAAACCCCCTAGTGAAATATAAGAATCCATCTATTCTTCCCCCAGCTATGGGTAAATAACAGGTCAGACCGGGTCTTATAGATTTGTATAGCAATTGGTCTCGGAGAAGGAAAACCCTGAACTAAGAAAACTGAAGAAGTTTGTTTGGGGAACTTGTGGTACCCAATGTAATAGTTCTCTGTATTTGACTCTTCCAAAAAGTGTGTTTGGCTCCGCACAAGCCTTCAGCATTATAATCAATTCATATACGGATAGTCTACCTCTTCGGTTCTAAGAAGTGAGATGCTGGATCCCCATACGTTTTGCACAATTTCAAAAGCACATTTATATAGATGATGGTGGAAGAAATGCGAAGAATAATTTCATCATATGCATCAATTTTCAGGTTCATACCGTTAAGGAATATAATATTGTCTAGCAACTTTTATTTGGTTTTGTCATGTGCATCAAATTATATGAATTTATATGCCTAGAGATATATAACAAGATCATACATATATATATATATATATATATATATATATATATATATATATATATATATATATATATATATATATATATATAGCAACGATTATAGGAAAAGTTTATAATAGTTATAGCAGCAAAGTTCTAAAAAATGCTAAACTATAGTTGATAAACTACAATTAAAAAATATTGTGAAACCCTACCTATACTACAAAAAATCGTATAAGTTAACTCTCTTGAATGACGGTTAAATATTTTGAATTTTACGGTGTTCATGTACACATATCAATAGAAATTAAATCCCTGAATATGATCTCAGACGAGACTGAAATTACTTGGGAAAATACAAATTATCTGAAAGAAAATTTTGTAATTTTTCTTGATCAATTTTCTACAGCTACCAAGAAATTAATGGATTTGAAAGGAGTAAAATTGGAATATATAGACATAATACGTCTAACTTATTTAAACAAACATGTTTGAATGAAAATATACTGCCTAAATATGCATATATATATATATATATATATATATATATATATATATGTCGTCGTCGGTTCCCATTCGTGTCCGAGTATCGGGTTCCATCATGAGTCCTATACGACAGAATGCCAATCGCTGAGGATATTGTTCTTAAGTGGTCGTGGCTGCGCGATGGCCACGCACACTTTTTGGAGGGGCAAATGCAGGGACCTGGTGCACTGAGTGCCACACAAGGTCCCCAAACGACCCTCTTCAAGTTTTGAATTCAGAGTTGTCCTTCTCATAGACCAGTTGCCAACCAAGGCTATAGAACCCAGTCTTTCCTCCTATTTACCCATAGTTGGAGGGAGAAAAAGAGGAGGATACACACCTTTCCCAAGGGTGTTAACACGTAAGTGAATGTAATGGATTCGACTGGAATTCGAACTTGGCTCCCCGATTCCTCAATCCGAGACGTTATCCATTACTCCACCTCTCTATATATATGTATATATATGGAATATAGTTGTTATTTTTTATAGACGAATTACCCGCGCCCTGATGCGTGTCATACATTCTTTTATAAGAAAATGATAATTCATTTTAAATCATTGTTATAATTAGTAGAGAAAAATGATGCATTTCACTATTCCTCAATAGTCTTGACGATGTGACCTCCATCTTCTGGCTTTCTCCTATCATTTCGGTAGGAGTGATGCTCTTGTTCAACTTTAAATTTCATTTAAATCAAAGGGGAAAATCAGTTAAAGTTTTATGCAAAAAAAGCTTGAGCTGACTCCTTTGATGCAATACTTGACTGAATTAATTGATTATCAGATTTCAACGTTGATATAACAGTATAAATTATCGCAACGTATATGTATTGTAATGCACTACCCACTGATTGGTCATTTCTTGCTCAGCTTGACGTCTTTCTTGTCTCATTTTGATCTTGCAGATGTGACATTCACTTCTGTCTTTCTCCTATATTTTCGATAGGAATCATTCCCTTGTTCAAATTTAAATTTAATTTAAATCAAAGGGAAAAAATTACAGTCGGTGGGGTGTTTTTAAGTTTCATTTTTCTTAATTGTTCTTTCACTAAATATTTTTATTTTATGTATTTATTTTGGTTTGGGTCATATTTCAATCATTATTTTTTGTTTAAGCTAGTAAACATACGAACCTAGAGACGAAATGCAAATTTCATAAAGCTTCTTGAAACCTAACTGAAATTCAATAAAACATTAAATAATTGCTGAAAATATGTTAATTTTAAATCGTACTAGGTAGTTAAAAACTAAACAAAAATGTGTTCACTTAGCTTTCGTAAATTTAGGTCATTTTTGGTCATCCATAAGAGCTATTCATTACCTTGAGATATTCTCGATAAGTCAATAAAGATCAAAGAAAGTAGGGACCCACCGATAAGAAATGCTTGTATATTGTTTTTGTTGGTGTTCTACGAATATAATTTATTTCAAATCAGATTAATTTAACGTTAAATTCTCTAATTTTACTCAAATAACGTGTCACAAATCTATAATTTAATTTTGAAAGATTTTTAAAACCGAAAAATATGTTTGTTTAGATTTTTTTAAATTAAGAAAATAGCCGCTTTAAAAATAAATTAAAAATCTATCAATTATTTGACATTCCAATCTATATAATTTCTATCTGAAATACAGCAGAACATTTTACTTACTGGAAATAATACATTTAATCATTTAGCTTTCAATTAAAACTAAAATGAAATCTTCAAGAATTCGTCTTCATTTTTAAAATTGAATTTTAAAACTGAAGTTATCTAAAATTCAGTGGAAGCGCCTATAGATAGATAGATAGATAGATAGATAGATAGATAGATAGATAGATAGATAGATAGATAGATAGACTTGTAGTGTAAAGAATAGCGGCTGACAATGAGAAATGGCTCAAATTTCAGTCAAGTTCGTTATATCCACTTACGAGCAAATACTTCTGCAAGAGGCATGAACCCATTTTATCTCCTAATCTCTTGGCCAAATACTAGGACGGAAATGAGGAAAAATCATTGTCTCTAAAAATTGTTAATGTATCATTAACTTGTAAGAAATGATTTATTGTTACAATCCTAAATATGATTTCGCCTTAAGTAACAAACAAAAGAATGGTAACCCGTTAAAAACAGATCAATAAATCAATCAAACAATCTATGAGTTATGCCTGAATAAGATACAGCTCGTAATTATTAATTAAATATTATTACGCCTAGGAAAATGGCACCTCTATCCTCTCCTAATTGCTACTCTTAAGACTGCATTCCTAGCGTAAATTGTGAATTACTTTTCAAAATAATCAGCAATATCCATTCCCTGGATCGACAGCATTTACTGTGTTGCTCCTTAATTAATTTTGTCCAAAATCTCAAATATTTCTCTATAACACCGATGAAAAAGAAAAAACCCTGTATTCTTGTGGGGGCGAAATCCGATCTTTTTGTAAACTGAATCTGATTTCGCCTAATTCAAATCCTATTCAACTTAAATCCGATGTATTTCCTCTCAGTTCTCTCCCCTAAACCCAATCTGACTTTCCTTACTTCTCTGCCAAAAATGCAGCCTCTTTTCACATTTCATTTCCTAAACCAAACTATTTTCTTGTCCCAATGCCAACCGAATTTCTCTTACTCTCCTAAAGCCAACCGAATTTCTCTTCCTAAACATAACCACTCTTTTTCCACTTCCGGAAGCGATACCTTTCTCTCCCTAAAGCCAACCTATTTTTTTTTTATTTCTCTCCTCCTAAAGTCATACCCCCCTCTCTTCTTAAACCCAACCACTTTTTTCTCACTTTTTTCCGGAAGACATCCTTTTCTATTCCTAAAGCCAACCTAATTTCTCTTACTCTCCTTCTGCAGCCAACCTCACTTCCCTTCCTAAACCCAACCACTCTTTTTCCACATTTCTTCCGGAAGCCCTCCGTTTCTCTTCCTAAAGCCAACCTAGTTTTTATTTCTATCTTCCTAAAGTCACCCTCCCTTCTCTTCTTAAACCCAATTTCTCTTTTCTCCCATATCTTTGCAAACACAAGCTACCTCTTCATTTTTCAAACTGTAATACGATGTTTTCCAAGAACTAAATTTGATCATAGTAACGATACTGAAAATGTCTGAATATTTTCCGTTAATCGGCTTTATAAGCTTTATCAACTGTTCATATTATTCAAGGTCTGCAATGTAATGGATCTTATTCAATAGATTTTCGTCTAGCTTAGGATTGTCGGTAATAAAATTCGATCACGTCTTCGCTCAATGGGACATTAAGGAAACAGTTTTCCATTATTCCACAATTAGTCTCGGTCAATATCTCAAAGTTTCATGCAAATCTTATTGATTGATTCGTTTTCCACGGCTTTGCAAGTTATTTAAGGCCAAAAAATATTTTAAGACTATAAGAATATTTGAAAGATAATAATGGTTTTAGTAATACAAGTAATACTAATTAACCCATAGAAAGGGTGAGATGTCGTGGATTTATATATTTCCCACATGTATTATATTAATAATTCTGTTCTATTATGCATTATATCATCCAAAAATTAAAACCTACAACAGCAGGTAAATAGCATGAGATATGCAGGTGTCATATTGGCTATCGACGATAAGAAAAAGATTGTCATCCGGATTTCAAATTCCATTTGAAGTCGTTGCATTCATCTTGGGTGATCGTACGGGAACCGGTGTTTCAACGTGATTTGGCCGTACACAGATGGTGCCCGACTGCATTAATTTAATCGTGCGACTAGATTGGCAATTAGGTCCTTCCGTTTTACTGTTGAAATAGCTAAATGCAACCACCACTTCTACTCAGTTTCTTTTTTTTACAATTCCAACATGTTGAAATCCTTTCCGTTTTCATGCTTCCCTGATAACAACAATCTTCAAAAGTTTACATACAACGGCAATCGCCATCTTCAACATCGTTTAACCCTTCATTTTTTGTCGTTCCCTCAATCCACCCTATATTCAGTCTTCTCTTTCTCTGTCACTTTCACTTCCACTCCCTGTAAGTCCCTGAATTATAGCGAGATTATCACTTTGCTTGAGATGAAACGATTTATATATATATATATATATATATATATATATATATATATATATATATATATATATATATATATATATATATGTATGTATCTATTAGGTCTATCAAAAATACTTTTTTCCAAATTTTGGGTCGGGTTCTTCACACCAATACAAATCCAAAGGTCCATATAAACCTATGCAAAAAGGTCATCGTTATACCTGAACAAATCTACTCATAAAAAGTGATCAAAATGTCATCTGCACGCTTCTACACACGCATGCACACGTCTGATAATTAAATGGCAAACAGATTCACATACTTCCACAGAATGTCAAATAGTTTCACAAGCCCCCGTGTTATGTTGGTGAAGCTTCTCTTTGTTCTTGATGACTGCAGCATAAACCAATTAATTTAAGTCGCCCCACAGTTAAAAATCCAAATGATTGAGGTCGCGGGATCGTTCAGGCTATGGAACCATTCCTCTCCGACCTCTCCATCTTTCATGGTAGATGTCAGCCAGTGAATTGCGGACAATATAACTAAAATGTGTTGGAACCCCATCATGCATGAACCACATGCGACTTCGTATTAGCAGGGATTCATCCTGGTCTGGAAGTGTGTTCGAAACAAAACTCCCTGTAGACAGAGCCTGTAAGACGTCTAGAACATATGGACCTACCAGAAGGCCATCTAAAATCCCAACCACACATTAATCTTAAACTGATTCTGGTATCACGCCTGTACTGTTCCATGTTGATTCCAATCCGCGCACAAATTTTGGTTGTGTAAATTTGCTATACCGTCTTTTCCAAATGTTGCCTCATCCATAAACAAGACTGAAGCGACAAACAACGAATTGGCAGTTTATGCAATAAACCATCGGCAAAAAAAGGCCCTGTACAATTTGCACATGATACAGATACAGACGCTGCTCTTGAATTACCCCCATGTGTTACAATGAGATGTACAACACCCTAGGGCCACGTGACGTGTGTTGATACAATGATCGTCTCCAACAGCCTGTGGAATGTTTTCTTCGTGATCATGCGTACGAGTGGATTTCGGTCTTCCTCGATCTATAGTTTGTGGTGCCACGGATATTGTCCCAGCCATGAGACGATAAACAGCAGCAAAGTTCGGATGGGTCGGCTGCCTTCGGTCTTAAATCTGATATAGCCGTGCAGCCTCTGAGACATTCACGCGACCGTATGTAAAAATCATATCTGCCTGCTCACGATATGAATATCCTGCCACTGTTAAACGGAAGACTTCTCAGATAACTCACTACTTCACACGTTAAACTTTGAAGAAAGAATAGCTACGAATGCTTTGCACCAGAGCGCCACCAACTGTAAACCTGCTTGAAACTTAACTCAAAAGCGAAGGATTTACGGACATATGTTTACGTAGACTTTTATACTTAATTGGGTGTGAAAAACGAAGATCAAGATGGAGTCTGCACACCTCGGTTACATGCACGTTTGTGACTGATAAGTCCAGTGGGAGTCAGGCATACACAGTCGCAGCATTTTCAGCTGAAAGTATCGCTTGGAATCGATGACATAGCGTTGCAATACTTCGTCCTCTGCCTCTTGCCTCTGAACGCGGCCCTGCAGGTATTTTCAAAGAAGGAGACAGCATGGCTGATGGTGAGACGCCAGGCGTCACGGTTCTCATCTAGTCTTGACCTCTGGCAATGGTCAATGTGACAGGCACCAAAGGATTTTTTCGGGCAATAAACACACGCACTCATACACACTCGCGCCTACACAGGCAAACACACAAACACACAAACATATATATATATATATATATATATATATATATATATATATATATATATATATATATATATATATATATATAGTTTGTAGTTTATTGTTGGCATTATATCGTTTGATATAAACCTATTTATTTAATGTACGACATTTTGTACACGGTTTCATTATTTTCAAATAGTTTTCTCGTGTTGTTTTCCTTCTAGTATTTATGTCCTATAGGGGCTATATTCAGTAGAAATCTGTTTCACCGTGAGTCCGGCTTGGCATGTTGTACATGTTAGTTGATCTACAGTCTTAAGCTAGTAGGAATGGCTGAGGTACGTGTAGACGAGCTACCGTTACCCGTTTATTCTTCCTTTTCTAGCGGCATATCGACATCTATGAGTTATTTAATGATGAACTGTAAATATTTTGATCGCAATTTTATACCATCAGATAATTTGGACAGGATTTTATACTTTCTAGTCTAAACGTATATTTTATAGATATATAGTTTGTAGATGATCTATTGTAGATGTTATATGTTTTGATATAAATCTATTTCTTTAAGGTATGACATTTTGTTGACGGTTTTATAATTTTCAAATAGTTTTCTCATGTTATTTTCTTTGTAGTATTTATGTCCTATAGGGGCTGTGGGAGTAAATTCAGTTCCAATGTGTTTCACCGAGAATCCGGCTTGGCATCTTGTACATGTTAGTTCATCTTCAGTCTTCAGCTAGTAGGGATGTATGAATTATGCCTGGCCTATGTGTAGTCGAATGGATGGTAAGTGAATGCGGGAAGTTTCTTAATTGTATTTTAGTTACAGTTTAAGGAATGTTAGGAAATTAAACCATCAATTTCTAGATTCAACTTCTAATATCTCTTTGATAACGATCATTCGTTCATTAATGCAGTGTCTGCTTCGCGAATCGCCCACCGCTGACGAGGCCGACATTCAATAAAATCCTCCTGAGATAACATCTACTAAAAGCGCGTGTGTTTGTGGTGGAGGAAAACGTACACTTTCTAGGCTCGAACACAGGGGTCGGCAAACGGAGTACAAGCGACCGCCTAGGTGTCGGTCAGCAGTTCCAAGGTGTCGGTGTTATTCAAATGGTCGAATTTGGGTCGATGCCCGAATGACGATGAGCTAACGTAGTGTACATGTGTGTTTATTCTTCGGTGTAGATAAAAGAAAAGCATTGAGATCGAGTATAAACAGAATCAAAAGCCTTAGTTATATCTATTCAAGAAGCTATTAACTTATATCGATGAGTCATATTTAATTTTTAATTGTTCCAAATTGACTTTTAGATAACAATCCCCCTTTTTCAACATGTAACTGTAAATCCTCTGCAGCCAAATTTAATCTTCAAATATTGTAATGCAATGTCTATTGACCTCCTGATAACTCTTTCTTCTTCCCACTCATTAATAATATTTCTGTTCATAATTCTTCCACATCCTTTAACCTTGTAACCAGTCTTAGTGGCTTTACTACCTTGCATGGGGTGATACCGATTAGAATAAAATAGAATTGATGATTATGAAGGTCACTTGGCCTGATTAGTACGACTGCATCAAGTATGATGAAACATTTGTTTATTTGTTTTTAGTTAGCAGTATGCGAGTTATATAGTTGAAAGTTATTTTAAATTGAGGTCTCTGTGGAACAAAAGAAACAAAAAGTTATCTGGTAGAGAAAGTTTTATGATCCCAAATCTAATGCAACCAGTACAGTTAACGTTTTTATAGAATTCCTATAGAACATTAAGTATGAAATGATTTATTTTTTAATTGTTAATATATTAGCTGTATCGGTGTTCTCGCTAAACATATCATGGGAATTCCAGTATCTACGTAGCTGCTATATTTGGGACGTCCTAGGTATAACGATAAACTACACCCAGCAGCAAGGCCTCTAATCGGGATATTTTGAGGAGCGTGGAATCACTACTTAATTGCTGTTGTGGTAGCGGGGTGGTAGCATCTGTTAGGGTTGCAACTATGAGAAAACAGCAAAACACCCAAACTGGCGTCAACACACTATAAATGTGTAGAAATACATTTTTATAGTGAAGGTACCAGCAATACAATTTCCTAGTAAAAGAATTACCAGAAATATTTTTTGTAGAAAAAGATTTTAAAGAATATATCCATAAATACATTTTTGTAAGGAAATATATTACGAGCAATACATTTTATAAGGAAGACAAATATTACAAATAAAACATTTTTGCAAGGAAAAATATTACCAGCAAAACATTACTGAAAGGAAAAAAAAGTTAGTACAAGAAATACATTTTTGTAAAAGAAAAAAGCCTGGCAATATATTTTTTGTAAAAGAAATTACTAATGTTCCCAAGAAAATTAAATTTCAGCATTAAGTGACCCGTAAGGAACTGATATGCCGTTAAACAAACAAAACAAGCATATATTTGGAATCTTGGGATTAGTTGACTCTTTCTATTTTTTATATATGCTACCCTGTATAATATCCAAATCTTATATAGTGGTATCTTAAAGGATCACGGTACGGAGACGAAGTTATTTACGTTATACGACCGATTTAATTTTTAGAAAGAAGTAGAAGAAAAATAAACTCACAAGAATTTTGAGTTTACTAAAGTGACAGTCTAACTTCTATTGAAGACGCCTTCTCGGACATATGTTTTGTATTCTGAGACACGCACAGATTCCAGAATGCGGTTGATACTACAATTAAGACGATTATATTTAAGTTAGAATTTTCTGCGGGAAAGTGCATAATCTGGAGTGATTAGTAAATTAACAAGGCCAGTAACCCTCGGTCAAAATGACTTGCAACGACTTGATACCAGAACCATCGACAACTGCCAAACAGTTCTTGTCTAAAGCATTTTACTCACAAATCATGCGTCTAACACAAGGGTATGGTTTTCAAGCATTTTCCGACGGCAATGTACGCTTGGAACATCTCCCCAATCAAGAAACCATCCACTTGATAAATCAATTAGATCAGAACGTAGATCTCATTGTGTTATATTTGACATCTGCTAGGATAAATATAGCACACTATGGCAGAAATATGGAGCCCGATTACATATGTGTGAGCAGTTGAAAAAGTAAACTTGATTCATTGAATATTGTCATGAGTGTTCAAATTTGTAATGCGGCTATGCCGATTTAAACAGGCAGTTACAGAAACCAGGGACACTTTATTCGCTTGTGACAGATCTGAAAATAAGACGAGACTGTCAAGATATTTATTTCACTTTGAAAGTGTCCACTTTTGATATCATTCTTCTTCTTTGTGCCGTGTTCCTTCATGACGTTGGTGATCATGTCTCTCCAAAATTTCCTGCCATTTGTAGCTATTAGTAAGTATTATTTTTACCACGTCTCCAAAACCCTGTTCCACCATCAATTCTCTCAAGCCAAATTCTCTTTTGCTTTCATCTGGCCATCAGACTCTCTTATGAGTATCAAGTTTTCCAAGCATCATTTCCTCATTATGTGCCTAAGAAATGTTAACTGTCTCTTCCTGATGTTAAGTATAAGATAAGTTATTATTGTCTCTAGAACTTCGTCGTTATTCTGTTCTGTTCAGGGCATTCTCATCTGCAGAACTATATTAATGTTACTTTCAGTTTCTTCTTTACCTTTGAGGAGATTGTTCTACAGTCACTGACATAGAGAAGGAATGATGCCAATTCTCTTCGTTTCTACGGATATTTTCCCCGTTTCTTAAGACTTTGATCAACTTTCGGAAAGCATCTTTCGCTATCGTAACGCGACTTCATATTTCCGAGACGCCCTTTCTGTTGTCTGCTGATACGCTTCCCAGATATCCAAATTGTTACACCTGTTTCATTCCGGTATCTCCAATCGGTAATTTGCATGTTGGGTTATCTCTTCTGTCTTTAACTACCATATACAGTCAGTGTCGCGAAGGCATCAGGGAACTCGTACATACTCACCTTTTATACGAATCCTAAGCTGGAATCTTCAAAAAATATACACATGTATTTTTTTTTGTATCTTAAACCAAAAAACGAGAAAAAGTTTATATTTACCTACCCACATCATATAATATGATACAGAGTCAATTTAACGTCAGATAACTGCTATTTTTTGCATGTGCGTCTATACAGAAATGCATAATTATTCTGACGCCAGCTGCAAGCGTAACCGAGGCAAGCCTCTTATTACAAGTCGCTGTCTGTGAGACTAATCTTCATATTTGCCATGTCTAGCCAAAAGACGAAACACGGCATATCCAAGCCAAAAGGCCGGGTAGCATCATATAAATGATAACAATATCGTTTCCTTAATACTGCAACCCGAACTGGAAATAACTGATGGCTCCAGGTCATAATTATCAAAATGAAAGAAACCAATTATTGTGTTACTGTGGAAAACCCATCCTGTTCCTAGTGCTTATAACGAAACCTTAGGTAACTGATTCCGGAAATATCTAATCAGACAGTTGCATAGTAATTCCTACTGAAAAATTAATGAACACAAATCCAAATTAATAGTAACTATCACACTTCACTGGCAATATTATATAAACAAAACAACGAAGGCGCTCAAGCTCGTAATATATAATTGCAGGTGTGTGCTGCTGGCGCTAGTATTGAACAAAGAGGAAAGTAACCGATGTACAGGGTGAAAAACAGTGTAAAACAAATAGGAAAATGGTAGGAAAAAATTGGCGGGAAAGGAGAAAATTGTCGGGAAAGAAGAAAATTGGTGGGTGAGAAGAAAATTGGCGCGCTAAAATTGATTTCTCGCTGTTCGTATCATTGTCTCCTCTATTACTCCTTTCAACTCTCGACACTAACAACTCGAAATTTTCCAATTATGGGCAGTTTAATTAGAAAAGTAAAAAAGGCGAGGCGCTTCGGTAGGAAATCGTTTCACATGATTGCCGCAATAGCATCTCGCCGAATAGACAGAAAAATTTTGGATTGTGTGTAGCACACAGGAAACTAATTACGTTTGCTTTTGTTTCGATTCTAATAGATTCTCGGCAAAATAAGTATTTGCGAAAGAAAAACACGTATAAATTTATATTTGCGTATCTAAAATGCATGTTTCTCTTTGAATTTCTCGTACTGGATCAGGTTGCAAAATTCAGATGTCTTTTCACAGAACTCTACAAATTGCACTATGTTTTATGTCGATGCAATAGCTGAGCCCGTTTAATGCCTCTTCTGACATCGATTTATACAATCTTGTTGGGTAGGTTACTCAATATTTCCCTCTATATTCTTCTCAATGTTCTGTGAGTATCAAATCGTCTATGACCTCTTTTCACATTATGAATTTTTTTATTTTTTTGGTGGGGGGATTCTTCTTGTTACCATTTTTTTTTTTGCATATTGAATTAAGGTCTTTCGGAATGGCAATATGTAAAAGACAATTTGACTTTTTATTCGATATACGATCGGATCATTTCAATATAATAATATCTTAGTAAATTAATACTGAATCAATGTGGTATGCATAAAACAAGACTAAAATCTGCATACGAATTATACACACAACCACACCCACGCACACACACAAACATACATATATATATGGCGATGTTAATATTAGATATTTCCTTATATATATATATATATATATATATATATATATATATATATATATATATATATATATATATATATATATATATATATATATATGGTTCATTAAAGACGACAGAAAAGATACTGTGATTATTCTTTTTATTTAATTTTTTTGTTTTCGAACAAGTGTTTTCTTTTCTGGACACAAAGGATGAAGATACTGTCCGAAAGTTCAGTAATTCCGGGCATTTTCGGCTATACTTTTAGCCATTATCCAGGATGGTTTTATTTTTGCTTTTTAATTGTATGTTTCTAGAGTTATAGTGATATTCTATTTTCCGAACACAGTCAGCACATTGTGGCCGTGTTCGTAGTTAATATTATTGCGTGTTGGCCTTTTAGTTTTTTATTATTAAGACTTTCGTTATTTGTATTTTGTTTTTTGCATGTGGATGAGCTTATTGTGTTTGTATGTTATTATGTATGTCTATTATGTATACAAATGGTCGAATAGGTTGAACATAAGGCGACTGGATAGGCATGTAGTAGTGTGGCCGATGTAATTATGAATTCGGTTCATCAGGAACACAGCTCCTTAAGGAGTATTTGAACCTATAAATAATGTTCGTTCGTTGTAATTTTGATTTTGCTGGTGGGTTGTTATTTTTTAGGATAATGTTAGCTGTTTTAAATTTTTTGTAGCGGATAATTAATTTGATTTTGTGTTCGGTTCAATTTGGGTAAAGTATTTTTATTTGATATTTCTAAGGAGAGATTCATTTTATTTGTAGTTGATGTTCATTTCGTTTTTGTAGAAAATATTTATTTAATTTTTTGAGTGTGTGTTCAGTATACATTGTTATTTAATTTAGGAAGAAATAATCTAATTTGGTGTTCTATAAGGTGGTAAGGAAAGCCATTGTTAACTAGTGTCTGTTTTGCATTATTGAATTCTTTAAGGAAGTGTAGTCGAGAGGATGAATTCTGATGTGCTGTTTTAAGTAGTTTTTATCACTGCAATTTTGTATGTGAGTTGTCATTCACTCTTAAAGGTAAAGTGGCAAGAGTTGTTTAACAACCCACCAGCAAAATCAAAATTACAACGAACGCACATTGTTTATGAGTTCAAATGCCCTTATAGAACTCAGGAAATGTGTTCTTGATCAAACCGAATTCATAAATAATTACATAGGTTTCACTACTACATGCCTATCCAGACGCTTTACGTTACCTTACGCTTTCTATGTTTACAGGAGAAATGCAGATAATTAAGGTTTTAAATAGTGATTAATTGTTAAATGAAATATTTGACATTACTGTTAATAGTAGACACATTAGGCATTTAACGTTACAATCTTGCTAAACGTTAACACTTTATAACTTGTTAATCGCTTCTCTTGTTATATTACCTTCGTATAAACAATTTAATGTTATCCTTAGTAGTTTATTTTGTATTAAGGTCATGTCTCTCTCCCCCCTCACTTCCTCACTTCGTTAATTTACATATGCCTAGTACTGCCCGTCAAAAATGTGTAAATTTCTTTTCATTTTTCGTTCCAACCTTTGGAAGTAAAGTCTGATGATCCGCGGTCCTTTAAAAGGGCTGTGGTGAAATAATTTATTACATGGAACCTTAAAGTGGTCTGTTTTTATTTTTACATATATATATATATATATATATATATATATATATATATATATATATATATATATATATATATATATACAACCTTCATTAAAAACGACAGACAAGCTTATTTTATTTAGTTTTTTATACAGTTTCTCATGCGATCTAATAATGTTTTCGGATGATAAATTATATAAAAACTGTCCGAATGTTCTTTTTATCCCAGCGCTTTCGGCTATACATTTAGCCATTTTCAAGGATTATATGTTAACTGTTAAAATTAGAAAAAGTTTGTTGTATGTATGTTTTATAAAAATTTTCATTTTTTTGTTTCAAAACACGGTCAAGATATTATGTCCATGTTCAAATTTAATATTATTAAGTGTTGGTTTTTTTTTTTTTATTAATAAGTCTTGCATTATTTTTAGCCTTTTTTGCATGTAAATGATGCTGTTATATTAGTGTTGTCGACAAGTATGTTCCGAATAGTGTCCGGTAGGTCCCCGTGAATATTTAAATGAGATCTAATTGAGCTACTGTCAAAAAGGTGTAGAGTTAGTCTGCGTGTTAAACATGTTGTAGTGTGGCGTATATAATTATTTACGAAAGTTGATTCTTGAGGAATACAATTCCTTAATGGGTATTTGAATTCGTAAATAATATTTGCCCTACTTAATTTTTTTCAAGGAGGTGAATTATTATTTTTAATATTAAGTTTAGAGGTTTTAAATTTTTTATAATAAATAATTAATCTAATATTTTTGCTATTGTCAACTGGTGTTATGCATTTTTTTAATAATGTTCTTAATTCTGCATTGATCCTTTTCATAATGCAACAAAGTTTCCTCCTTGTTTTTATACAATTTTGCGAAGTTTCTAATAAATTCTTTTGATTTTAGCTTCGTATTTGTAAATATATCTCCCCATATCTAGGACCTTGTAGAGAACAATAGCCATTTTTGAAATCACATTGTTATTTATGCTGTCATTTTAACTATGGAAATAATACATAACTGGATGTACTGATAGTAAAAAAGAAAATAATAACACTCAATAACTCTGAACCTGGTCAAAATGTGTTGATAATATTTAGAAAATGAAAAAACATAAGTATAAATACACAAATACAATCTACACATTCATTTAAAAATTAAAAATAAAATGCGTTTTTTGTCAGTGGATACTCATTTTTGACTAGACGCACCGTTTTTACGTTAGGATTTGAAACTTAGCAAATATAAATATTGGAGTTTTGGGGTACCTTGGTATACTAGTGAGCCAACCAAAATGAGCTGACTCATTTTATAGTTCACCAATAGAAGGATAAACCAATCAGAAGGCTCAACATATTCAGACAACGTGTATAAAGGCGGCCATGTTTTTTCCGGAATATGCACAGCCAGCCATTGATATCGAAGACTGAAGAATTACGGAACAGCTGGTGGTGGTATTGGGTATATTGTCAGATTCAGTAGAGTGTCTGACTCGTGAGCGTTAATCTTTAACGTTGTTTCATTGAACAGATTACGTACTGCGCTGGATTCTATATTCATAGACTATGGTGAACATGGTCAACAAAATATAGAGTCTGGGAAAGATTTGCGTTTATTTGAAAGATTTGCGTGACTATTCACATTCCTTGATCGTTGACGCAAACACTTTTATATATAGTTATTTCGTGCTACATGAAGATGGCACACATTTCAAGAAATTGGCATTTGTGTAGATGTACATTTTAACGAACCTTTCTTATTATATAAAATTGTATAATCTATATTTTGCATTGTGCTCTGTTTTTTTTTTTTACTCCTCATTATTGTCATTTTTCATAGCGTTTCGACCCTTGCACCCTCCGACCTTCGTCAGATGCATTTAGATCCAGGAAACTTTCAAGGAATCGTACTTATTTTCAAAAGTCATGTCTGACTTCTTCTTTTTATATGTTGTATCCCTTCATGACTTAGGCGGTCATGGCTCACCACTTCCTCCTGTCCCTTGTAGATCTCAGTAAGTCTTGTGTTTTTTTTATTTCTCTCAGCCCTGTTCTGTCATCTTCTCAGTTAAGATCATTAAGCGTGTCGCGCATTGATTTCCCTTGTCCCCCTTTCGACCTGTGAGTATCCGAATTCAAAGTCCTCGTTTCTCATTACGTCTCTCAGAATTTTCAGCTGCCTCTTTCTGATGTTAATTATAAGTTTACTCTTTGCATCCTCTTCAAAACCTCATCGTTGCTCACATGTTCGGTCCATGTTATCCTTAGCATCCTTCTGTAGAACCATATCTATGTTGCCTCGAATATTTCTTCATCTTTGAGGAGATTGTCCAAGATTCGCTGCCGTAAAGGAGGACAGATGGCTGACTTATAACCGCCATAATTCAAGAGACGTAAACATACCGGGTTCTCATTTTAAATGTCTGTCCTAAAACACAGGAGATGGTACATTACCACACCAACAGTGAAAATCACGTATATAAATTATATACTTGTAGGAAGAAGCGATAGTTGTTACGGAATCTAAAAGGCAATATTTGACTGTTTATACAACCAAAATGACCGTGTCGAAAAATATGTTAATTGTATGGCACTTTAAAAGATACTAAACGGCTGACATGTCTGCGGCGAAATGTTTCATCGCCACGTCGAAATCACATAGACTCGGCAGTGATTTCAATTAGTAATATGGTGAGAAGTTAATGTAGACGTGGCTATGAATATAGATGATGAATATAATTTCATAAAATCGTGACAGACCAGGTAAGGAATATGAAGGTACAAAAGAAAGGAAAGAAATTAGGGACGTGATTGAGAGAAACTCACATAATCACTCGTATGCACATAACAAGAAGAGACAGTCATCGCTTTATAAACACACACAAATATACTCACGAACACGCATATATATATATATATATATATATATATATATATATATATATATATATATATATATATATATAAGGAATATCAATTGCAAAATGGAAAAATAATCTTATGTATTTCATTCTCTATGAAATAATCGGACAAAATTATATATATATATATATATATATATATATATATATATATATATATAAGGAATATCAATTGCAAAATGGAAAAATAATCTTATGTATTTCATTCTCTATGAAATAATCGGACAAAATTATATATATATATATATATATATATATATATAAGGAATATCAATTGCAAAATGGAAAAATAATCTTATGTATTTCATTCTCTATGAAATAATCGGACAAAATTATATATATATATATATATATATATATATATATATATATATATATATATATATATAAGGAATATCAATTGCAAAATGGAAAAATAATCTTATGTATTTCATTCTCTATGAATTAATCGGACAAAATTATATATATATATATATATATATATATATATATATATATATATATATATATATATATAAAGAGAGAGAGAGAGAGAAAGAAAAAGAGAGAGGGAGACGGGAAAAGAAATATGAGGGATGGTAGTGTAATGGATAGCGGCTCGGATTGAGGAATCGGAGAGCCGAGATAGAATTCCAGTTGGATACTTTACATTCACTAACGTGCTATTACCCTTGGAAAAGACCTGGATCCTCTTATTCTGTTCCCAGCTATAA
>OZ038488.1:28788785-28801285 GCA_964036315.1 Acanthosepion esculentum
GAAATTTGAACTCGGCTCTCCGATTCCTCAATCTGAGCCACTATCCATTACTCCACTGTGCCTCATATTAAACTAAATTTGTTATAACTGATCCATAGACGGAAGTATTTACTAATTCCAGATACTGATTTTTATGAGAGATTCAGAGTAGCTGCTATCATTGTTTTGATTGCAATTTCACATCAGAGTTTCTGTTTTGGCAAGGTTATCTTGAGTCATATTTCTTGAAACACTTATTAGAGGATGTTGATTTTTTTTTCAAAATCATTCTTATTCTAACTAGGAATATCTATGTCGCTGGCATAACTTCCTCCCATCATTGTTAGTATATAGGCCTCGAGAGGAAAAACAAAACTGTCCTGCTATTTACTCATAGCTAGGGGAGAAGAAGAGGTTTCATACCTTTCCCAAGGGTATTAGCAAGTAAGTGAATGTAATGTATCTGATTGGGATTTGAACACGACTCCCCGATTTCTCAATCCGAGCCGTTATCCATGAATCTACCGTGTCCCTATAATAAGATTGTCTAATCATTTCTAATCTATAGAAGGAAGAATATCACTTAACAGTTCAGCACAATCTTCTTTTGTTTCCAACGATCTTTTTCCTGCTTCTTTGTAATTTGCATCGCTTTGGAAGGAGTCTTTCGATATTTAAATGTACTTCGGATTTCGGTGTCACATTTATCATCTATTAAAACACTTCCTAAATATCTAATTATTCGTATTTTGCTTGTTTTTTTTTTTTTGTGTCTCCAATTCGTACTTGGCATATTATGCTGTTCCTTTTGCTGACAAAAGTACCTTCTGTTTTCATGCAATTGATTTTTAATACTTTCTTCTCACTTTCCTTTGCTCTTAGCATTAAACTAAAATGTTTACTGATTATTAGGCTATCTGCTTCTTGGTGTTCCACTCCTGGGCTTTTCCATATACACATGTGCCTTAGATATACTTCAAAATAGGTCGGGCACCTCGACGTAGTGTAATGGTTAGAAAGCTTGTCTTGCTAGATCAATTACGACTCAGTAGTGAGTTCGATCCTCACTGGGAGCCCCATACTTTCGGCCTTGTGACGCATCTAAGCCGGGCTTAGAAAATCACTATATCGGGCGCCTCTAGCTTGCCTCGCTAGGACAATTACAACTGAGTTCGAACGTCACTCGGTGCCCCATACTTTCGGCCTTGTGCCACATCCGAGATACGCTTGGAAAATCGCTACTTCAAAATAGGTACCGGTTCTTACCTAATCCTTCATTGTGTACAATGGACTCGTTATTCTCCACCCTTGTGGAAAGATCTAAGTCCGTGCTCGCTCATTCATTATCTCGTTTCTTTCCAGCTTTTACATGTAATTCCCGTAGGATAATAAATTCTTCCTGTATTCTCTGGATTCTGTAATTATATACTGTGTTGTAAATTAAATGATACATACTTAAATGCTAGAATGAAGCTAAAAACCAAAAAATTGTTTGTTCCTTAAATAAATCATTAAAAATGTCCGCCAAAAGTATTATCGTTATGGCATTTGAAGTGTCTCACCATGACATTCTTCAAGAACTGTAGACGTTACAGATAAAGGGTGAGGCAAAAATCGCGCACCATAGGTATAATTTATTAAAAGTATAATTTTTTTTTAAAGCTTATCACCCCAAGCAAGGCTGGAGGCCACTAGCACGCAAGGGGTTACAGAAGGTTTGGAGGAAGAGCAGATAGGAGTGGTAAATGAGAGGATGTGGAGAAAGATAGTGGAACGATCAAGGCAAGGGGGTTACAGAAGATTTGGAGCGAGAGCAGATAGGAATGAAACGTGAAATGATGTAGAGAAGGGAAGTGGATCGATCAAGGCAACTGGAGATGTCGATTGACGTTACACTTAAATAGTTGGAGATTGTATTTGTCAGGGAAATAGGAATAGGGAAGGGCAGTTATTTGTTATATGTACTGTTGAATATGTCCTCGTTCTTTTTCAAAACACATTTCAATTTTGTGTCTGCCCGTTTCATTAACGTGTCGGAGAGTTTTCTCTGTCATTTTACAGCATTCGTATTTAATTCTTTCTTTACACTATTTACATTATTCTGACTATTGTCCTCATCTTTCTCGCCATATTTCTTACAACGTTTCGACCGTTGTACGCTCCGGCCTTCTTCAGGTGGTTGGAATGTCGAACTGAACCCTTTATTTCGCTCACTAGGGTAGACTGTTCTAGTTCCACGTGCCATGTTTAAGGGATGTCAGTTATCAGTTATCTCCTGTTAATTCCCCTCTCCAAGTTCTCCACTGACTTAACCGGGTATTGAACTCACACTCTTTGGGTCCTGTCACTGGATCTAACCAACGTTTTTATCCACTGTGCCATGTGTCCTTGAGGACAATAGTCCGAATAATGTAAATAGTGTACATAATACCTCATCTCAGAAATATAGATAGATTCTTTCTTTACGTTGATTAAAATCTCTTGGGCGCGTCTGATAAACAACTGATTTCCAATGGGCCCGCAGAAAAAAAAGTCCAAGGGCATGAGGTCGTGTGACCTCGGTGTCCACTCAACAGGAACTATTAAAACAAATTTAACATTCAAAACATAATTAATTAATCCTTATGTTACCCGACTTTTGCCTCACTTTTACATTATAGGCCAAATGTTTGGAGAGGTCTTCCAATTTGAAAAATGTATAACTTTCATAAATCATTGGCTTAATTAATGCCTACCAAACTATTTACCTCTTTATTGCATGAGAAACATTTTAGAGAATCTGTTACGTAAAAGTTAAAATCTGCCAGACATTATGGAAAAAGCGAAAATTTTAAGGAAGCCGTAGTAAGTTAGTTTTGTTATTATAACGATTATTATTGAATATACATATGAAATCGTGACGTCAGAATGATGGCAACTGTTTAAAAATTTAATCGTGAGATGCAATGAAGCAAAAATCTTGAAACAATGTATTGAGTTTCAATAAAACGGGGATAAAGAATTCACAACTAAAATAGAGGCCAGCGAATAGTTTAATTAACCCGTTACTTTTATATTTGTTATACATTCAATGGTATTGTGGTAATTATCACCACCACAATACATAGAAATTATGCGACAAGCATTCGTTGGTTAATCTCCTCAAAACTAGCTCGCTGATTGGTCAATTTCGAACAAATCAAATCGCCCGCACGCGACAACTGTAATTTCCTGTTAACTAAGGTTGAGCCGATCACGTGATACACCATCTTATATAAACACAACACGAGTGGTTCTCTCCCTCTTTTTCTGTCTCATTCCTTGCTGCCAAAATGTAACCTTCAATGCAGTCAGACGTTGAAGAACATTACAACATCCACGCAAGTACGAACTTGTCGCAGTTAGCTCCTCCTCAGTTCCTTAATCCTTCAACAGGAGTCTCTACCCCTGGCTATAAATACTGGCTGACCCTTCTCTCTCGCTGTTTTTCGACTTAGGCCTTGGGCCGCTACCTCGCGCGGAGGCGAGGTAAAATCTCTCTTTTTCCACTTAGGCCAATATGTGACATCTCACAGATACAGCGTTTCCCAAGTCCTGGGAACGCGCTAAGAACAATACACGTACATACGAACACTTACAACACAAACACATAATTTCTCCATACAAACTCTATGTAACAGTCCATGTCTTTGTTTATCTTGTTTTGTTATTAATATATATTTGTTTACCCATGTATATCGGTCTTGTGTGTTTTCTTTGTCTTCTTTGAACTTAATTGAAGTCCGACATTCCCATGTAGCTGGACCCGCCAGCAGGAAAGTTTAACCTTCTGATATCTCTTCACAACTTCACCCCGCACGTTCCGCTACAAACTCTAAACTCTTCTGAACATCTTGCAAACTTGATGCAATACACAATTCCTAACATGCAACAAGGACTCATTATTATAAACTACAGTTTAACAGTTAATCCAACCCTTATGAGCTCAGGTACAAATATTTCCAAATCTAAGAGACATAACACTATCAGACCTTCAGCTTATATGCCTGTACATCAAACACTATTAAATTCAATTGTTATGTTTTGAATCATTACGTTTTGTCTTGTATTTTATACCATGTGCTATTTTATGTCATATATATTGCATTGTGGCCGCCGCATAGGATAGTGACCTCCAGCATCTTTGCATGTCCTTAATCATTCCTTTCCTAGTCAAAGTTAAATAATTGTGCCAGGACCCGCAACATGATTGGCGAAGCCCGCTACCTAGAGTATCGAATATTCATTGATTACTCGCTTTTTGTCAATAACTTTTCATGTTAAAATTTTTCGGTATTTAATATAACAATGAAATGGAAATTTCTCTCGGGAGAAAAAAGATTAGCAACAAGAACAACAAAAACGCCGAGAAAGAAGCCTATTTAAATCAAGACCAACACTTAATAGAGTGCTCCACGTGAAAGTCTTGAACAAATAATATTGCAATCTCAGAAACTTAGGAGTAAAGCAGCTGATTAATTAAATGGTTCTTGTGGCTCGGGAAGTAATTTTGTCTAAATGCAGAGAAATATTTTATTTGTGTAGAATATGAAAACGTCTACGTGAAGTGTTCACTCAAAAATTTAATAAATGAAGTTGTTTACTTCCCTTAACACTTCAGCTGAGACAGGAAATATATAAATAAATTAATAGTTATTAAATGGTTTGACGATAAAACTTCAAGTGGAGAAAATACTCAAGTCATAAGTAAGATAGTAAATTGTATCGAAAAATGCACACTAACTTTTTTCGGTCATTTTCGAAATCCACAGGTTGACCTGAAAATTGTTTCAGTATATATCTATATCTATCTATGTATCTATCTATCTATCTCTCTATCTATCTATCTATATATATATATATATATATAAATATAAAAGTGAACATAGAAGTCAACACTTAGAGGCGACTGTCTGTTTCATGCTAGATGCAATCATCGGGCCGATGATTGCATCTAACATGAAACAGACAGTCGCCTCTAAGTGTTGACTTCTATGTTCACTTTTATATTTACACACGCTCTATCTCTGATATTGAGCACTTTATACCATAAATATAGCACACTTTAAGACTATATTCTTCATATATATATATATATATATATATATATATATATATATATATATATATTTCGATGTCTCTTCTCATTCATGCGCATGTGCAATCATCTCAATGCTAACATCATTTGAGTCCGATTCAATACCCTTTAGTATATGTTTAACATTTTTTAATAGTTGTACTAGTTTTACTGATTACATATTACTGTTATCTTCCTAAAAAAATGTATATCGATTTAAAACGCATTAACTGCAAATTATTTTTAATGACCATTTTTGGTCCAGACAAATGTCTTAGGAGTTTATTTATTTCTTATGTTTAATTTCAGTAGTTACCATTGTCGTTTTTATAGAAACTAGAACATCAAATATATATGTGTGTAAAACATCAAAAAATAATATTGATTAGAAATAATAAAAAAAATACCTTTCAAAATAGTCATTATTTTTCTACTCGTGAAATGTAAAATTTCGACAGAAATTGTCTTCTTACGGCTAATAATAAAAACTATAAGGCTAAGTGTTGTAAAATATACCTCTGCAAATGGAATGTATGTAAGCAATTCAATGAAAATACAAGGAATAACATGCAGTGAGTTTAATTTTAACAGATCCCCAAATGGGGCTTATAGCAGGTAAGGGGTTAATCAGGTCCTATGGTTATACTATATATTATATTTTATTATGGAAGTCAATGTTTAAAACAAAAAATAACTGCTATTAACTGTATATATTTCTGAGATGAGGTATTGTAAATATTTCATTATTTACATTGTTCGAAATGTTGTCCTCATCTTTATTGTCATAATTACGACGTTTCGGCTGTTGTACGCTCCGGCCTTCATCAGTAGATATACGTTGAAATTTCGAACCGTACATTTTATTTGGTTCACCGGGCTAGATTGTTCGAGTTCCGCATGGCCCAGTTGATAAAAAACATTGTTTGAAGTAATCCAGTGACTTGACCCAGAGAGTTGTGAGTTCAATACCTGTCCACAGCAGAGCAAAAAAAAAAATGTAGAGTTGTGTTACTAAAGGGAAATATCTGAAAATGAGATATCCAGAAAAAGGCACAGCACAATCTACCCCAGAGGACGAAATAAAGGTTTCGATTCAAAATTCCAACTTATATCACCTGAAGAAGGCCGGAATGTACAACGACCGAAACGTCGTGAATATTATAATAAGTGTGGGAACAATAGCACTAACTATGTAAATAGTGTAATTTTTCAACATTTTTAGGTAGCATTATTACTATTTGCAATCAATGAATTTCATCTTATAGTAGTATTCATATTAGACTATAGATAATAAATATTTGTTTAATTTTAGGTGAGGGTGGCAGGTTTTATTACGAAACAAATTGCATTGTAAATGTTTATTTACAAATGAATTCAAACGTTATCGATTTTTTCTGCTCTTTCGAATCGTACATTATAAATACTGTTTTTTTTTTTTTATTGCTGCTCGGGAATTTTTTCTTGAATATTGTTTTCCATTCTCATATATATCGCTTTTATGAACGGATTACACATCTTCTATTGGATTAATATCTGAAGAGGCTAGGGGCAATTTCATTAATTTGCTGTATTTATATCTTTCATATGACATATGAAACTTTTCACAATGTAAACATTATTATATGCATTTATTTAATATAACCTCGAACTCGCGGATAAAGTCTAATAAATAATCTTTCAGTACGAAATAAGCTATGTTAAATGCCTATAAGAAATGCAGATAAGTTAAAAAATCATAGTATATTTACCATTTTAATATAATTAAATTCTTAAAAATACTTTGTTTGGATATAACCAGTTTTGTCGAGAAAACATCGACTTATGCAATCAAATCAGGCATTTAAATATATATATATATATATATATATATATATATATATATATATATATATATATATATATATATATTATTCAGACATTATATATATATATGTATATATATATTATTCAGACATTATATATATATATATATATATATATATATGTGTGTGACAAATATAATTAAGTAATTCATCGAGTCTAGAAACCTCAACAGAATACAGAAAGCAATGAACGGCTGTTTCATCCTATATTTGGGACTCATCAGCAGTGCGCATCCACTGATAACGTAACTGCCCAGGTTGCATTTCTCGGTAGTGGATGCGCACTGCTGATGAGTCCCAAATATAGGATGAAACGGCCGTCCAGTGCTTTCTGAATTCTGTTGAGGTTTCTTCTATACTCGATGAATTACTTTATATATATATATATATATATATATATATATATATATATATATATATATATATATATATATATATATATATGGTGGCTGCAACTTGTGCCCGAGTACGGTCATTACTACATAACTTTTTGGAAAATATCTACTGACGGGCTGAATGAATGTGGCTCTTTAGCCCAGCAAGGGACCGACATACTCTAGCACAAACAGGGCACTTAAGACGGGTGTTAAATTATTATGCAATTTAAAATGTCGCATGAAACCGCTTCTGGACCCGCATATCTTACTGCCAATATAACATTTCATTTGCTGGACATCTACGGCGTTATAGTCCATTACCACCTTCTCTCGGTGCGCTCTCAAGTGACTCCATAGACCAGCTACACACTTATACAGCCACACGCACGCACGCACACACACACACAGACACACACCCACACACAGACAGACACACACACACACACATATATATATATATATATATATATATATATATATATATATATATATATATATATATGTATATATATACATATCTTCGAATGTTATTATAGTGTTCACTTCGTATTGAAAATAGACTCACCATTTGTATTTATTAAACTATGCGTAGCGTCATCGAAAAAACGTATTAAATAAAATGAGTTTTCTGGTATGGATGGAACCTGCCCCACCCGTCACTCTATAGGGAAACGAGCGTTTGATCCGAGGTGCTATAACGCTTGAAGACGAAGAATGTCACAATAAGCCATACTCTATATTCAGTTTTTAAGGGCAGCACAACTTGTTCAATCAGATTATTTTCCAAAATGCCCAAATACTGATCAGTTTCGTAGGCGAAACGTAAAGAAGGCAATTCTTTAAAAAGAATTCCGCTTACATTAGATTTGGCATTACTGTTGTATGACAGTTAAAACCAACGATAAGAACCCAATCATTAAGTGGAATATAATTTCAAAAGATACACCATACGATGGAAAGTTAGACAGATGTAACGTCTGTTTCTTGGATAAGCTCATTATATTAATTCTCTTAAATAACCATAACACGAGAAAAGAATTGATGTCTAGATGAATCCATATAATCAAGCAACTGCTCAAAAAATATATTTTACGAATATTAAAACTTGTGTTGAAAATTAAGATTTGTTGAAATTAAGATTTCACGAAAAAATAATATTTTGTACCTTCTGTACGTGTACAAAAAACATGATCACTAATTGCAAAAAAATATGTAAATGTAGGACATTCTGAGCACGAAACATCTGCTAAGTAATCCACGAACGAAGGTGTTGCGCTGGCGATAAGTTAGAAAAAACGGCGCAAACGCATGCTGCGTAGCTGTGCTGGGAACCCCATACCGGGGACAGCTGTACATCACCTAGGAATCTTCGCAGTGCTTTCTAAACTTTCTCATTTGTGACAATTCATCTCATCACCTGAAAATTCTTCAGGTTTTGAAGGTGCTTGGATTTTGAAATTTCGGATAAATTATACTCAACATTTAACGACTTAATGAGGGTGTTAACTTTCCACACTACCTTAAACAAAATTTTAGGGAGGACCCTACCATCAGTACTAGAATGTGTGATAACAGTAACTGGACTTGAGAAGTCTATTTACTTGAATATGTTTTAAGAGAAACATTCTAAAATTTAAACTAAGAGAAATGTTAAATTTACCCTCAATAGATTCTTAATGTTTTCTGTGTTGAAACGGCTAACCTCACCACTATGATTACTAAAATAGATTACCTATAAAAATTGACTATAAAATATAATTTTAACTTCTGTTACATATATGCGGTAAAGTATTATCAGGGATAGAGATAAATAAAAAAGTGGACATTGAGGTTAACACCCCGGAGTGACAGTGTGCTGAAAACAAAATTTTACTGCATTACTTAAAATTCGAAAATAAGTACGAATACTATATTAAAAGAATAATGTAAATACATATATAAGTAAAGTAAAATAAACAAATATATAAATCAATAAATAAGAAAATTAAGTAAATAATTAAAAATAACAAACTACGAATGCACACATAAACAAAAGAAAATACAATAATAATAATAATAATAATCAACAAATAATAAAGAATTCAGTAAGTAAATATTTAGCAAACAGCACTTTAAAATCGTAACAAATAACTGCATCCATAATTATTTCTAGTAATAGTCTCTAGAATCATTTGAAAACTAACGATTACCGCCTACTCAATAATTTCTAGGATAATAGAATAGACCTTGCTACTCATAATGCACCACTGGCCAACATATAGAAATAGTCGAGCTAATACGCAATACACATGGCCTGAAGATTCCGTTTAAGCAAGAAACAGATTATCAACACAGAGGGTTTACCTCAGTTTCCACTTTTATATTTCCTTGCATGGAGAATTGCTGCCATATATGGTCTGGAGCCCTTATTGTTTGCCTCAGGGTTCTTGATAAGATCCAGAGACTGATATGCAATGTAATTTGACCTGATCTGTCATCTCGTCTGCAGTCGCTCTCTCACAGACGCGTCGTTGCCTCGATCTGTCTTTTTTACAAATACTTTCACGGTAATTGCTCCGCTGAGCTGCTTTCGCTGGATCCCAGGCCTAATGAATTTTAGCGTCCTACGAGGCTGGCATCCCCTTCCCACACCTTCACCGTTGAGACTGTTAGATGTAGACGTCTCTTCTACTCCAATAGCTTCATGTCTCGCACATCTCGCCTGTGGAACTCCCTTCCTCATTCCTGATTCCCTGACAAATATAATCTCCAACTATTTAAGTGTAACGTCAATCGACATCTCCAGTTGCCTTGATCTATCCACTTCCCTTCTCCACATCCTTTCCCCTTTCATTCCTATCTGCTCTCGCTCCAAATCTTCTGTAACCCCCTTGCCTAGATCGATCCACTATCTTTCTCCACATTCTCTCCTTTACCACTCCCGTCTGCTCTTCCTCCAAACCTTCTGTAACCCCCTTTCGTGCTAGTGGCTTCCAGCCTTGCTTGGGGTGAAAATCTTAAAAAATAAAAGAAGACAAGTGATGCTATAAATATGACGCTCACAAATAAAAAATGCTTCTACAAATATGACTTTATACAGAGTGTATCAAAAATATTTTTACAAACATTCGGAGGGCAAATCCTTCGTTTTTTAGTTAATAAGTTTTATTAAGTTATTGCTTTATTTATTTTGGTCAGTCATGAGCAGATCTCGGTCTTCCTAGATCCATAATTTGAGGTGTCACAGATCTTGTCTCAGCAGCAAATTTTAGATGAATCGGCTGCCTTCGGTCTGGAAATGCAATCTTATACAGCCGTACAATCTCACGATTATTACCATTCGCGCGGGTGTAGGCAAAGGTTATATCTGCCTGCTCATGATATGAAAATTCTGCCCTGTTAAATGGAACACTTTTCAGTAAACACTCTACTACACTACGTTAAACGTTGGACGCAAACAAGCCACAGATGTCTACGAATAACAAATGTAACCTAGTCTAAATAGGAATAAGCCACCATTTACAGTGCACTCTTTTTTAACCTTGATAACTTAAAAACGAAGGATTTTCTGACATATGATTATACCGACGTTTGTTCTTGATTTGTTGTGAGGAATCCGTCTTAAAGTTTGTAAAAGTAATTTTGATTCAACTTGTAGATAGGTTAACGCATTTTACACACAGGTGACCTGTATAAATACATCTGAAATCTTTGTATAAATATTTCTTTATACTCGTTCGTATTGATTGCCTGTAAAAATAGTATTTCATGCAAATAAAGTGTGCCTTTAAAATACTTATATACATATGATTATAACCATATTTAATACATATATTTTACTAGGAAAATACTTTATAAATTGCGTTTATAAATATACAAAATAAATACATATCATTTTTAGAAATTTATTTACACATCTAAAATCCCTCTAGAAATATTAATTTACTCATATAAAGCGCCGCTGGAAATCTGGCCGTCTGCTATGCATAACACAATAAAAATAGTCGTAAATTGTTCAGAATATATGTATACTGCCACATATATGCATCTCTAATCGCTGTCTTTTCTTCGTGTTCATTATGATTAAAGTCATGTATTTCTCTTTTCTCCCTTCATTAATTTGTTATACATTCATATGCGCGGAAGTTGAGCACTTCGATGTCGTGAAATGGTTAGCAAGAGTGTCCTTCTATATCAATTACGACTGAGTAGTGAGTTCAAAGGAGGAATGGATAGCGGCGCGGATTGAGGAATCGGAGAGCCGAGTTCGAATTCCAGTCGAATCCATAACATTCATTTACGTGCTAATAACCTTGGGAATGGCATGAATCCTCTTCTTCTCCCTACTCCCCAGCGATGGGTAAACAGCAGGACAGACCGGGTTCTATAGCCTTGGATGGCAACTGGTCTACCGCAGAAAGATACGGCAACTTGCTGCGGGAAAAAAAATCTGCCTCGTCAGTCATGTATCGAAAGATACCTGATCGTCTGCGAGTGTATAACGCATGGCAAATAACTGAGTGATTATAGGTAAATAGCAGGACAGACCGGGTTCTATAGACTTCGATGGCATCTGATCTACCGCAGAAAGAAATGGCAACCTACTGCGGGAAAAATTCTGCCTCGTCAGTCATGTATCGAAAGATACATGATCGCATACGCGTGAATAACGGATGACACATAACTGACTGACAAAGTGAGTTCCATACTCACTGTTTTTTCACACTTTCGACCTTGTGCCACATCTGAGTTACTCTTGGAAAATTATTTAGGGCACTGTGGCGTGAAATAATGGCTAGCAAGCTTTATCTCGCTAGATCAGTTCCGAGGGAATAATGATTTCTATCCCTACTAGGCGTTTCTAAACATTAGGCCTTGTACCACATCTAAGACACATTTTGAATATCACCATATGAACGCGAATCCTAAACATACATGTATATAACTGTTTCTAGTGATATTTGTCAGAGTTAACAAGAGTTATTTATTTTTCATCCAATACATTGTCCAAAAAGCTGTTGAAATTTTTCAAAATCTATTGATTTGTTCTCTACGGTTTATTAACATTTTATAGGTTATTTAAAGCCAGAAAATATTTTTATGTTTCAGGAATTTTAATTTTACACATAATAATTATTTTAGAGATACAAGTCTTACTAATTAATCCATAGCTAGAGAAGAACAGATGGATTCATACCTTTCCCAAAG
>OZ038488.1:28803785-28861285 GCA_964036315.1 Acanthosepion esculentum
TATTTCTTAAGTAACAATATGTCGGTGTGTATATTTGTTCAGTTCATTATGTAAATAGTTTTTCTTTTCATTTTCAATATCAAGTTCATAGAGTGTCTGCGTTCGAATCTCAACATGGCCAATTTGTGACGGAAGTGACCATGATAATTTCGTGCCATGAAGAAGAGCAAGACAACCACACTACATTTTAATCCAGACCTTGTGTATGGAATTGGGTAGAGCGGGAACAGCTGGCAAGCAGCCGATGTTTTCTGCAAACATTAAGTCACAGTAATGAACACAGAGGAACTCTTTTAGCGTTTCTCGATATGGCGTTTCGATAAAACCCACCAACATTCAGCAGACTGGCTACTGGACGTGTATATAGTCTTAGATTATTAAAATTACAAAATAAGAGAATTCAGACACGTAAGTAAAGCGAAAAAATGGCAGCCTGATGATTATTATTTTTCCTATTGTCTGTCATATTTCAGGTAACATCTAAAAGCCCTCTACCTGTAACTTTTAAGATTTTACATAGAAAAATCACTGTACACTATTTACATTATTCGGACTATTGTCCTCATCTTTGTCGCCATATTTATTACAACGTTTCGGCCGTTGTACGCTCCGGCCTTCTTCAGGTGGTTGGAATGTCGAACTGAACCTTTTATTTTGCTCACTGGGGTAGACTGTTCTAGTTCCACGTGCCATGTTTAATGCATGCCAGTTATCAGTTATCTTCTGTTAATTCCCCTCTCCAAGTTCTATGCCTTAACCGGGTATTGAACTCACACTCTTTGGGTCCTATCACTGGATCTAACTAATGCCTTTATTCACTGTGCCATGTGTCCGCTGACTTCAGATGGAATAATTAGATTGAATCAATAGATTCATCTACCGCAAGGAAAGTTGGTTCTGTGTCACACCAGAACGTTTTTCTCGTTTGAGTCAATCCTTCAAATCTATAAATCTATAAATCAACTATTCACCCTTGCATGGAATATTGCTCTCATATATGGTCTGGAGTCCCCTCTGCCTGTCTCATGATCCTCGAAAAAAACAGAAACGAATATGCAATGTGGGTGGCCCTGATCTGGCATCTCGTTTACAGTCGCTCTCTCACGGACGTGCCGTCGCCTCCCTCTGTCTTTTCTACAAATACTTTCACGGTAACTGCTCCAACGGCCTATTTTCGCTAGTTCCCAAACTACCAAAATTTAAACGTTCCACTAGGTCGGCATCTCGGTTCCACCACTTCCTTGGCGAAACGGATAATGTAGCCGTCTCTTCGACTCCAATAGCTTCATGTTTCGCACTTCTCATCTGTGGAACTCCCTTCCTCTTACTTGCTTCCCTGATAGCTATATTCTCCAACTATTCAAATGCAATGTCAATCAAAATCTCCAGATGCCTTAATCTATTCCCCGTCTTTCTTTCCTCTCTCACGCCTCTTTACTCTTGCTCCCACTTTCTATAACATCTTGCGTGGCACTCCTGCCTTGCTTGGGCTAAAAAATTTTTTTCAAGAATTTGCATACGATCTGTTCCTGATATACCTACGTTTCGATAATATATATATATATATATATATATATATATATATATATATATATATATATATATATATATATATATATATATTATAAACTTTTTTGCTATAATCGTTGTTGATAATTCTCTTTTATAAAGGGATTCTGGACTGTTAATTTTTTATTTATTATCTTGGCGGAGCAATTGTATCTTTGGCTAATATTTATCTAAACTGTGAATGTAGACATGAGAGTTCATTTAAATGTTCTAAAATTGAACTATGATCGTTGAAGTTAAACGTAAACCTTCTCGTCATGGTCGATGTAGTAAAACGAACATAGATATTATTAACACTTTTATCAGAGATGCAATCTAATAAAGGGCATTTAAATCGATATGCGATGTTGGGCTTTTATAAAACGTCAGTTGATGGAGAAGAGTTGTCATAAATGACTAAGTTGGGTGTATTAAATTTAATATAGTACATAATTAATTTTATTTTTTACTGGGATCATTAGGGGATATATTAGTAATTGTGAAACTATTTAGCATGTCATCTTGTTCATAATTAGGATGTTCTTCATTACGGTATATTATTTTAGAAGGCATTATGTTCTTTTTTATTTATGATAATATCTTTAATAGCTCGTCTAATTCGTTTATCAAAGATGTCAATAGGAACGTCATTATTAATGAGGGTTTTTTCAATATTTACAATTCAATATAAAACATATTTTTCGGTAAGAAGTTGCTTTTGCACGATTTATTAAGTTTCGTATAACAGCTCTTTTGTAAGAGGACATTCATTTTTATAGTTGAGATTTCACGCGTTTATACTAGTTGTTTTCTTTATATGGGGAGGTAATAAATGTATTATTATTATTATTCATCAATAAAGGTATTATTGTCGTTATTAATATTATTAAATTTTGTTTATTAAATATTGTCGTTATTAATATTATTAAATTATTATTTTTCGTATAACAGCTCTTTTGTAATAGGACATTCATTTTTAAAGTTGATATTTCACGCGTTTATCCAAAGTTGTTTTCTTTATATGGGGAGGTAATAAGTGTATTATTATTTCTATCTATCAATTTTTTTATTGTCGTTGCTTAGTTTATATGTGAACTTAAGTACGGAGTTTTTTTTAAAGTTTTTTGTAGTTCATGTATTTCGTCTATGTTTTTGACTAAAATGAGAATATCGTCTACGTATCTTAGTAAACGGGAGTTTTTTTTGTGTGATATTAAGTACGTCTTGTCCTAGGTAAGTCATGTAGAAGTTGGTAAATGTTGTTCCCAGGACGGAAACCATGGAAATACGTTCGCATTTTACGTATATGTTATTTTGATGGTCATAGAAGGGAACTTGTAACGAAAGACATGACTTACCTCGGAATTCTAAAAGAGCGCGAACGTGTCTTGCCTGCAACGTGATGACAAAAATGCGGGGTGCCAGCAGCACGAGAGAACAGATGTCATTCGGTGCACTGCGTGTGATAGAGTTGGACGTACGGATCGACATACTGACAAAGAGGAATTTGAAGTCGGCGCGTCTGAGTTGGTGTCTGTTTCAAAACTGCCCAGTGTAACGGCCGAGAAAGGGAGCCACGCAATTTCCTTGAGGCGATCGAAGAAGAAAAATGGCTGGACTGCAAGCGAGCGTCGCACTGCACTTTTTGACGCCCCCTCATCATCATTTATTTTTCTCCACAGAACTTTTGTGGTGCACACCAAGAGTATTTTTGTAAGATATTAGGATTAATTTTAAATGGAGGGAGAGGTGGATTTTTGTAGTATTCTTTATGATTATATCGAACGTTTCCCTAACTGGGACATTGGTGAATAAACTGTCAACGTCAAGTGAGGTTATAATTTCTTTATTAGGTTTTTTGAATTTGAAGTAGTTCGTGTGTTGATTTAATGCTGTATTTCTTGGGCATATATCGTGTAATTTATTGATTAATAACTTTGGTTAGTTGATAAACAGGAGTGAAGATTTGGGATATGATAGCAAGCAGAGGGAAGTTAGGTTTATGTATTTTTATCGTTCTATACAAGCATCCTCGTTTATAGAGACCAATTATTTTAGGAAGTTTTGTTTTAAGTTATATAATACTGCATTATTGGTTCTGATCAGTTTGTTTGATTTTCGATTTTCGATTATGATCAATCAACTAAAATCGAATATCAACAAACCGATCACAACCGGGAAAAGAGTGATAGTAAAGAGCCAGTATTGTTTAGATCACCGATGGATATAAAGTTGTCGTGAGCCATTTCCGCACAGGTCCTGAAGGGTTATAAAAGAAAATAGGTAACACAAGATAGATTGGTAGATGCCATGTATTAGGTATTTTATTATTTAGCATTTGTTGATTGCGCTTTACCTACAAAAGTACTGGGTATAACGATAAACTATATACGGTAGCAAAGCTCCTGATCGAGAAATTGGAGGGTTTTTTGGGGGGTGGGGAACTAACTCTTACTTTCTGTTTTTCCAAATTTCACCCTGATAATTGGCAAATAGTGAAGCCCCCAATAAAACACTATGAAAATATAAAAATACATTTTTAAATTAAAAATAACAGCAATTTAAAAAAAAATATCAACAATGCCTACTATAGTAAAAATTAGTAACGTTTCTATTCTCTGCCTTTACAAGAGAGAGATCAAGCCAAAATTGAATACGTTTGCGATATCCGGGAGGGAGCTACCAAGTCCACAGTCTACAGCCTTGATAGAGTTCAAACTTTCTCCGAGCCTTTATGGGTGACGGATTATTCTCCACCCTCCAATCCCTATGCCACAGGTGGGATGTGGCAAGTCTATCGCTGCTCTATAGCGACTTCCATGGAAAGAACTCGGACGAACTATATTGCCTGGTCCCGGTAAGGCAAATCTTCACGAGAAAAACACGCCATGCCGCCTACATAGTAACAAACACACACATTCCCTCAGTATTCCATTGGTAAGAAATAAGTTCCACTCGAGCAGATTCTTCCAGAAAACCACTGCCCTGTGGAATCGATTCCCAACAGCATGTTTCCTTGATCACAACAATCGTAATCTATACAAGGTTAGGGTTAATCGTTATCTCCCTCACTTATACACACAAATGGCCTCCTAACGTAACCCCATATCTCAAATATCTCCCGGGCCTTGTAAAGGATGACTCTCACTGTAAAAAGATAAAAATTAAAAATATTTTTTAAAGCAAAATGATGAGCTATACATTTTATCTCTAGTTGAACGTATACAATTGCGTTCAAATATATATTTAGTTGAAACCATAAGAATATTCAAATTATTTACATTTCGGCATTGAATAACACATAGAGTGTGTTATGCCACTAAACAAAATCAACCAACTCGACCTGCAGTATATTGCATTCCACCTTTGAATAAACAGTTTTACATCAGTCCTCGGTAAGTGTTGTTTCAAAATATCAGAATATTTTCTGGGTGTTAAAATACTGAAACTACAGAGAAATAATGCCCAGAATGTTTTTGCTTAAATTTTGTTCAAGGCTCACATCAAAGGATACAGATGCTGGAAGATATGTTTTCAAAATATATTTCGAATATTTTTAGTTTGCTGTTATGCGGAAATCATTATTTTGCATATCTTGATTTTAACATTCTTAATTGGTCTAAAGTTAAAGTGATCGTTTTTCCGAAAATATGCAAATCACTTGAAACTGGTTCCACCAATCGAAATGTTTTTTTTCCAATAACGATAATCTTTCTTTTGCTTTGTTGTCATATTTGGGATCATTGTTAAAATTAAATAATCTAATTAATTTTTTTTATTCCAACTTCATTCATAGAATGAATAAATAAAAATGCCAAATCTTAATGTTTTCAAAGAATAAATGCAACGGTTGCAGTAAAAAAGAAAACAATCTCTTTTGTTCAAGTTCGTTAAAATTCCTGTTAATAATGGCATGAAGGGATAGTCATTGGTAATGAGAATATGACCCGACAGTTTTCGAGGTCCTGGATAAGAAAAATTACAAAAGTTGGCCATCCAAATTATTCACAGGACTAAACCACTTGTGACATTTGGTTATATTCCAAACCGAGAAATACACATTAGTGTTACTTAAATATATCCAGGAAAATTTGTTACATGATTGTTTCCAGCAATAGCATCTTCACTTCCGGTACGGCATAGATTCACGTGACAGCAGAAATAAGTGGCCAGTTAAGCAAACGGGTATTAAATCACAGCTTGGATGCATATATGTATACATACATTTACAAGCATATATATATATATATATATATATATATATATATATATATATATATATATATATATATATATATATATATATATATATATATATTTACTTACACGACTCTCTCCGTATGAGGGTCAAGCAGATCAGTTCCTAGGAAACTGAGAGCCCGACACCAGCACATGAGATTTGATGATAATTGTGAAGGTTTTGTGCAGAACCATCCACACTTTTTGAAGGGTCGAATACAGAGACTTGGTACACTACGTGCTACAGAGCCCTCAAACGACTGCAGGTTTTGAATTCAGAGTTGTCCTTCTCCTAGACCAGTCGCCACCCAACGCTATAGAACCCACTCTCTCCTGCTATGTATATATTATATTATATTTATCTTCATTGCCAAGGGTATTAGCGGCTATCCTATACTCCACTGTGCATCATATATATATATATATATATATATATATATATATATATGTATATATATATATATATATATGTATATATATATATATATATATATATATATATGTATATATATATATATATATATGTGTGTGTGTGTGTGTGTGTGAGTGTGTATGTGTGTTTGTGCGTGTGAGTTTTCTCTTAAAATATTGTAATCCTATATAAATATATTATTCTTTTTCGTTTATATTTATTCTTTTGTTTATTTATTTACTATATACACTCTCATATATATATATATATATATACATATATATATATATATATATATATATATATATATATATACATATATATATATACATATATATATATATATATATATATATATATAGTCATCAACATACGAGACTGTTTCTCTACATCACATCTCATCAGTGTGGCAAGACGTCCGATTGTTTCAAGTCGGGATCGAAACCCGACCGACTTAGCAGCAGTAAGAGATCGGAGCAAGACAGATAAAAAGAAATTTTGACGTATTATATACGGATGTATACAAACACCAGGACCAGAGTGCACAATACATTAATGAAGAGCGGTGCGTTAATAGCGGCAGTGGCGGCTACTGTTTTGAAATTACCCTTTTCTTTATAGTGCTCGATCGAATAACGAGAACGTATTAGTGAATATACATAATTATCGACCATGTTCGCCATAGTCTATGAATATAGAATCAAGCGCAGTACGTAATCTGTTCAATGAAACAACGTTAAAGATTAACACTCACGAGTTAGACACTCTACCAATAGCAGCAGCAGCTGTTCAGTAATTCCTCAGTCTTCGATATCAGAGGTTGGCAGTGAATATTCGGAAAAAAACATTTCCGCCGTTATACACGTCCAACTGAATATTTTGAGCCTTTTGATTGGCTTATTCTTCTATTAGTGAAGTATAAAATGAGTCAGCTCATTTTGGTTGGCTCACTAGTACATAGGAGGTACCCAAAAACTGTAACAATAATATCCTATGTAGATTGCACGACACGATGATGCATGCAAACACGTGTTCTTCAGGTGCTAAATGATCACTGACCGTCACGCGTTATGAAATTCTCGTTCTCTTGGTGTTTGTTTAAAATTTGCGTGTTAGGAATTGTTTATCTTATTATTGTTGCCTGTAATATTAGAATTAATTATATATAATTTATATCGTTCAAATTCTTAAGTTTGAAAGGCGAAAAATTAAAAAAAATTTAAATAATTTAAAAAAAAACTGAATTTATGTAAACACACCAATTATCAAGAGAGATAACATTTTTTTATTGCATAAAAGAACCTTGTTAGTTGTAATAGATATAACTGGCTGTTATTGAAATATATTATTAAAGTGATGTCTTATGGAATAAAATATAGTTCTTCCGATATTAACATAATTATAGGTTAAGTGTATATATCTAATGCATTTGGAACCTAGGCTTATAATTAGAAAGGTGAAATTACATATACACACGTTATTAATTAATCGAGTACGATCCATAATATGGAATTATATATGTGTATATATTTATAAATATGCTATTAATGATGGGTTCTATGGATGTTAATAGATGTTACATATAAATATATGTAAAATATATTTTTTAATCTATTTTAATCGGTGTCAGTGTGCTTGAGTATGTATTTTATATATACATGTGGCAAAAACTCACCTCTCTTATTCAGCAATATGATAAGAGTCTCCCCAAAACACAAACCGCCTCACTTTCCATAGTATGTTTCAGCATTCACGATTATTTCCCAGCTAATAGATAAGTTCTTGTAGTTGTTAATTAATCGCCAAAAATTCTTTGAAAATGTTGTGCAGTTTTTGTAATAATGCAGTATTTAATATTGTTAATATTGTTATATAACATTAAGCACTGTTTTCATAACACCTGAGAATATATTAAGGTGATATCTCTAAAATTCAAACTGATAGAGATATAACCTTAATAATCAATTACAACTAGAAGTAAACTTATATTTGAAAAAACATTTTTAGTGTTTTAATGTAAATTCTATGAATATTTTTCTAATCGACTATTTCATATTAATTCCCCAAAATTTTTGTAATAAAGTTTTTTTAAAAAACTTTAACAAACATATAATTAAATTCCTTATAGACTGTTTAAACATTCAAACCTATATCAAACATTATAATATTTATGAACTCTCAAAGTAAAACATTACAACAGCGCCTATTTCGGGCCTTTCATTCCAAAGAAAGTTAATGACACTTTCTCTCATAACTTCTTTCTCTCTTTTTCTCTTCATGCCTTTTTCTCCTCTCCCCCTTCTATATCAATATATAACTTCCGTTAAGTTAACCGATTTAATGTGTCAATGTCTGGATTTCCTCAAACAATTTAAATTTGAAAGAATAGAAATGTTACATCTAACTCAATCATGTCACTCTCCCCCACTTCAATTCCTCACTTCGTTAATTTAAATATACTTAGTACTGCCCGTCAAAAATGTGTAAATTTCCTTTCATTTTTCGTTTCAGCCTTTGGAAGTAAAATCTGATGATACGCGGTCCTTTAAAAGGGCTGTGCTGAACTAATTTATTATATGTAAACTTAAATTGGTCTGTTTTTATTTAAATTATATATATATATATATATATATATATATATATATATATATATATATATATATATGTGTGTGTGTGTGTGTGTGTGTGTGTGTGTGTGTGTGTGTTTTCATATTTCATATCTATCCATTCATAATTTATATCTATCTACCTATCTAACTGAAACTATTCATGTTTCTCTATATTTTCTATCTCTCTATTCTCTATCTATCTATATATCTATCTATCTATCTATCTATTCATAATTTATATCTAGCTATCTAGCTATCTTGTCCTCTCCTTCTCACGCTGTGTAAATTAACTGATATATATATATATATATATATATATATATATATATATATATATATATAGCCTGAAATATATCATACGTCATTGAATAAATCTATTTTCAGGTAGATACGCAAATGACGTGCACACGGAATGCAACATTGCATACGTTAAAAGCTGCTTGTTTAAATGCATTAAGAGTTTAACATAATATATTTTTCGATTTTTGTTCTTTTCACTTACCTATTATTTTTCCCCATTTCCCTATTATTTGACTGGGACCCGTTCAACGGTTTTCCCTAAATTTCTGCCCCCCCCCCTCGCGCAAAAAATGTAAATATTGAAGTGATAGGAAGTTGTATTTGCACTCTCTTCACGCCGCACGCTTATCTCACTATACGCTGCTGCAGCTGACAAAAAATCCCTTGGAGAATAGGAATTAGTTGCGCCTAATGCTTCGGAACACGTAGAAAAAAATAACTTGTTCTCTGATGCGGATGAATTCGGTTGATAATGCACTTATGTTCGTATTTGTTTTTGCAAGGCTTTTTCTATGTTTCTTTCGAAAGAGTTTAATTTTTCCTTTTTATAATTGTTTTATTATATATCTATACGTACATATCTATATATATATATATATATATATATATATATATATATATATATATATATGAGAAATTATATGGCGCTTGACTATGTACACAATAAGGCCATACACTGTGAATTCTATGCCTTGTTTGCTGTGACATGTGGTTGAAATCATCTGTGCTACAATTCATGCAGAGATTACTTCTAATCTTTGGAACAAATGCTTCCACTTAGGCAACCGTGCGAACACACACAAACGCGTATTAAAGTCTCAGTCCCTTTCTTTCTTTATCTACATTTAGACTTTTCCTTTGCGCTTCCTTTTACTCTCTAACTTTTTCCCTCCACACACACACGCTTATATATATATATATATATATATATATATATATATATATATATATATGAATGAATGTGCTGCATAAAATAATCGAGAATTTTGTACAGCTGACGAACAGAATGTCTTTTACATTAAACCACTAACTTTTGGAAGTACGATTATTTGGATGTCACTCTGCAAACTTGAGTCCAGAGGCATATTGCGAAAGAAACGTTAGAAAGCAGAGGTTCGAGTAAATCAATTTCTTCATCGTCATTCCTTAGATATTTGGATATCACCTCCTATACATCCGTCTGTGTTTTCCAGGTGTACATTTTGAAAAATTTTAACACCGATACCACATTATATGCAAATACGGACTTGGCCTAATGGTTACCGAATAGGAAAATGAAATTGATCCAATTGGTGCATATGCTGATTTTGGTAATTCTTGTTCTGTTTCTTGCTATGATCCTGAGGAAAAGCAAGAATTACATCTCTGAAAATGTCGAGATAACTTCCTGATTCTGAAAATGTCAAGATAACTTCCTGATTCTGAAACGGTGTTACCTAGGCGTCTTCACTGTTTTCGCGGGAAAACAGATAGCGTAATGAAAAATGCCAGAAACTTAACAAAAATAAATTTTTAACGTCAAAATACTTATGTTATTATTAAGATGACAGACCAAAGTATTTTTTAATTATTTTTTTTTAATTTTTAATATTTTCTAACACGTTCGAAATTTTGGTTAAAATCTTCTTTTGTTTACGTCATTGCGATGTCAGAGACAATAACATAAATAAATAAAGTCTTTTTTCCATTGAAAACATTGATTTTGAAACTTTTGTAAAAGTCAAGTAATTGTCCAATGTTAATGAAATTTTCAGGACTTATTCACAAATGAATGAAATTATTTTTGAAATTATTTTTTTTTTGAAAAGTTTGGTAATTTTTTTTTTTTAATATATTACCCCCCACTTACTTAATTTCATGAAATTTCGCCCAGAACCTTTCGGTTTCCTGAAAAAAATTTTTTTTTAAAGAAGAAGTCTTTGGGGATGATAAATCACCTACTTTTTATTTTCAAATTTGAGCTATCTGACTGAAAATCGGCTCTGAATTGAAAAATAATGAATCCAATAAAACTATGATATTACTTAATTAGAAAAGCTTTTACTTGCTTTTGTAAATAAGTAATATTAAGGACATTATTGTCCGAAGAAATAACATTTTTCTGATGAATAATTACGTTTTACAAGAATTTTTTCATTTTTAAGAAATTTTAATTAAATATTTTATAATAGTTTAAAATAGTGTAAAGCTCTGTATTAGGCTGTTTCCTCGAGGTGATGTAGTAATTGAGCGGAAACAAAATGTACGATTCCAAAATTGCGAAGATTAATAAGTTTAGTTGCACTATTTTATTTCTTAATTATTCTTTATGTTGTATTTTTTAATTATTACATTCATTATTTCCATGTATGGTAGACTGAAATTGCCATTATTATAAAAAGGTCACATGATCTAAGAGTGTTGTCCCTTTATTGTAATAAATGGATAAAACGTGGACTTTTCATAACATTTCGCTTCTTAGATGCTTTCCAACAGGTTGCATTTTCCGTTCAGCTTCTTTTCAGTAATGTTTGTTGGGTTAATAAAAGTTTTAGTAATTATGTAATTAATAATAAAATTTAATAATAAAATAATTGTCATAACAATAATTAGTAATAAAATGAAAAATATATAAAAAAATATAAATCAGGTTACCAGATAGGTACCTCTACTATTTACCAACATAAATTTAGATTTAATTAAAAAGCTTAATGATTAAATTCATTATTTCCATTAAGTAAAAGTTCTGGTGTATTTCAGATAGAAACTATATACATTGGAGTGGAAAGTCACATATAATTTTGATTTATTAAATAATAATTAAATTATCATTTCATAAATTATTAAGTTACTTCTATCATGGTATTTTATTATACATTTTTTTTAATTATTTTTCAGCATCATAAACGTAAAGGTTAGTACAAAAAAAAATTAGAGCGCTGAAAGTTTTACTTAAAAATAACGAGGTAAATAATTTGTTCACATAAATGTAAAGTATTTCACTTTTCTCCTTCCGTAGAACAAATTATCCTCACGGAATCCATCAATAGGTCATTCAACATCTGTCAAATGACGCGAAAGTTTATGACCTGCTTTGATTTATTTTCAAATTACTTCTTTTCGGCGCAAAAGCTAAGTTAAGCTTGGTTCAAAATATTTTAAATAAACATTATAATTTCTGATTTTCTTAAAATAAGTTTTTAAAAAATGATAATTGATATTTAAAAAATTTCAAACTGAGATTTTCATTGATTCTATGAAATGGAAAAAAATGGTCAATTTTGCTGACTCAAAAAAAACAAGATTTTTAACGAAATTTTGGGACGTGTTAGGAACGATTAAAAAATGTAAAAATAAAACCCCCAAAAATACTTTGATCTTTCCTCTTAATAATAACATAAACATCTAGACGATGAAATTTTGTTTTCGTCAAATTTGGCGTCTTTTTCATCAACCTATGCTCTTTTTTTTACATTTCGTGGAGGTACCTACTACCATTACCATGTTCTTTTGAGATGTAACGGACACCACTGTCTTGGTTTGTTTTGCTTTGTTTTACGCCATATCTTCCTCAATAGTTTATTTAATGCCGACATGATTTTAGGATAGATTGTATGAATAAAATATGTATTCTCAGTAACAAATCAGTTTGATTTGTTTTGCTTTACGGCATATCGTCCTCAATGGCTTATTTAATGCCGGCAAGATTTTTATTGTTCTTGCAATTTTTTCAAAAATGTATTGCTGGTAATAATTATTTCCAAAAATATATTACTGGTATCAAAACCATTTTTTAGTCTTTCGTGGTGTTATGACCGCAGTTTGGGGGTTAACTATTTTCCAAATAACTGGTGCTACCACCCCAGGTCAGGATGGACCTGGGAACACCATTAAAATGTAGTTCGAGGCTACTGATCAGAGGCCTTGCTGCCGGATGTAGTTTATCGTCATACCAAAGATGCGTCATTGTTGGGATCTTACCCCTCCGCAGGTGTGCAGTCGACGTATTCTGAAGCCCCAGCCGACAGGGTGGACCGCAATGCTGGGCAAGATCATGAATGACGCACCATTGTACGCGGGCAATCTAATCGGTCAATGGAGAGTTTATATTCACTATCTTTCTCATTATTTAGTCGCATTCAATTATTTTGCCAATGAAACGAATAAGCGACAAATCAGATAATTATTTTTGCTGTTTGATTATTTTCCTACCATTTATTAAACCCTTTGGTGGTTATTTAAAGCCAGAAAATGTTTTTAGATTTTAAGCAATTTTTTTTTTTAGATAATAATATTTTAGTGATACAAATCATACTAATTAATTCATAGCTGGGGAAAGAATAGGCGAATTCATACCTTTGCCAACGGTATTTGCGTGTAATTGTATATATCGAAACCCAGCTTGAAGTAGAACTCGGCACCCCTATTAAAAATTCTGAGCCCGTATCCATTACACCACCCGGACATCCAGCCTAACACCACCTGGTATTGGAAAGCAGCCTCACATGTTTGTACTGACTATGCCCGACGTAACTTAAATTCGATGATCGTACGAGAACCGCTGTTCCGACGTGATGTTACCGTAAGGCTTCGGATAATTAGATAAGGAAAAGGGCATTCCTTCAGTTTTTCTTTTATAAAAAATAATGTTGGTTTTTTTTTTTCACTTTGTCGCTCCTCTGTCCGTCTGGCCACATTTAACTCTTCAAATATATGTATGTGTTTTTAATACAGATTAAGGCATATTTTAAAATCAATTTCAAATAAATGACGTGCTTAAAATTTACTTTCAGCTGTACAAGCAATTCACTAATTGGTAAAAAAAACTACCGATTAATTGATGGCTGAGTAAAGTAACGTTTAGCTCCACTGAAAAGGATAAATCGGCTATTGAAGTTCGAATTCAAATAGAGTTCATTATGTTCACATTAAAAAAATAATGCGTATTTTCCCTGTGTCGTTTCTATAAATATTTTCAAGTTAATTGTTCTTATCAACTTTCTTCTATCATATCTAGACTTTATTAATTTAAGTACACGACTAGAATGACGACAGGGTCACATCATTTTGTTGTGGCTAGATATAACCGTAATTTCGAACTAATAGTCTCTTTTATCGCACTGCTCGCTTGTGGAAATCTCTTCCCACTGCTTAATTCCTGTCAACTTTGCTCTTCAAGGATTTAATAACTATGTTAATCGTTATATTCTGTCTTTTTAATTCTTGTCCATTATTGATCTCTCTTCTTTGTAGTGTTTTTTTCCCCCTTATATTCTCTAAGCCTCGGTAACCTCCTTGCGTCTTAGTTGCTTTACCACATTGCTTGGGAGTGAAATGATAAAAAATAACATCCAACAACTGGAATATTACCTATCATAAAATAGAATTATTTTTATAATTATTCTGCTTAGGCCTTGTTGCTTTATTCCTATCAAATTCCTAGGGGAATAATAGACCATACCATCATATAGAGGCTTGGGTCTCACCGGTTGCAGTGCCGGGTGTTGTTATCACCAATACTGCACCCTTGATTTCAGCTAGATGACCATTATATGGCGTAATAATTAAAGCGGTAATGTAGCTGTGGCAACCATAGAACAAGGACAAGTTTTAACACCATTTGACTGCGGAATGGGAAGTCTTCCAGGTGAAGTCTACTTTATTTTTTCTGGCAATAGTAGTAATGGTATATGGGAATTCAGGACAGTTATCATCAGCATATAAAATGGCGGATGTCTACTAGGGATACAAGAAGGAGAACAAGAACGGCATTTGCTGATATAAATGGTAACGACGGTGAACATCTAATCCCAGTTTACTATTGATTTTCTCAACTCATCATTTAACAGTATATATGTCTTCTGTCGTCTTAGTTCATGTTCCTTTATTTTTCTCACTCTTAATACTGGTTTTGCTTCTCATATCTTGTAACACTCAGTAACGCTTTGCGTTTTAGTAGGTTTGTTACCTTGCTTGTGGTGAAATAATTAAAAAACTACCCTTAGAATTTGGTATGAATCCGTCTCCTCCCCCACCAGATATGGTCTCTTTGACATGAGTTAGCAAACTGTCTAGAAGAAAGAACAATCTAAATTTAAATAGAGCTTGAATTCGAACGTCAAACCGCAGGCTTTATTGCTCTAGATACACCACTACTGCATTGATTTCAGTAAACGTGTGCATTTACGACCCTAATATTAGGACTTGACGTAACAACTTAAGGCTAAGTAACAGTTTAAAATAATATAGAGTAGCGGTGGGATGCACGGGATAAATAACAGGGTTTGACTGATGACTGATTAACAGAATAAAAAAGATAGGTCCAAAGCAACATAATCATATTAAACAGGTATCACTCCCACCTGATAACTACAGATGTCCACAGTTGATGCCTGACTGGAATACCGATTTTACTAAATGATGACACTCCTTCAACAAAAGATAAACATGCAAGGAATCTTATCACAGCTTAGTTGTGCTTCTCAAAGCAAAACCAGATTCTACTGCACAGAGTATTCTGTCAAATTGATCTGCAGATTATACTGAACAACACAGTGAAATGCTCAATCTCTGTGCAGTATATTATACTGTATATCCAACACTGAAGTGTCAATGAACTGCTTAGTGTCTGTGCATATATTAAACTGTATATTGAACAGTGCAGAGTCAATGAACTGCAGAGTCAATACCGTATTTTCTGTAATTCCGAATTGTTTATAATATTTTATCGGTTACTACACATCACTTAGGCTTACTCTCATATCCCGTTGAAACTCCTATTCCCGTACGATCGACGAAGTAGAGCTAGACCGCTTGGGAATACCAGATGCTGGTAGCTTGGATGTGCGGATGATGTAGTCAATAATGGCTCGGTATTGTTAATTGGAGCGCCGAGATCCAATTCCTGTTGGGTTCATTATATTCCCGCACGCGCAAATACCATTGGCAAACGTTTGAATCCACCTAATCTCACACAAACTATAGGTTAATTATTAAGACTTGTATCACTAAACGATTATCTCAAAAATCCTTGCAATCTAATATTTTCTGGCTTTAACTAACTAGTAATGTGCTGATGAGCCGTAGAAAACGACACAACCAAATACACTTCACTTCGAGCAGAAACACTGAAGTTGGTCTCTGGAACTATGCCACCCTTTCATTAGGTTGAACAGCTCTTTATTGTAGACATTTGAATTCATGTATTGAGGAGAACGCATGAGATTATGAACCCAGCCTGAAGAAAGTTGTTGTGCAAACTGAAAGTCCGTAGGTTGCAATGTTTTGGTGGTTGATGCCTACTGGAAAAATGGCATTGACCCTGACAAGTATGATATACAGAGAACACATTAACAGATGTCAAACACCTTCTATTCTTATCGTGTTTACAGTTTTTGATTGTTTGTCTGATAAGAGCACTGAATGTATTACTGGAACCTTCAGATAAATTTCATCGACTCTCGTGATGTTCAGATTTAAAACTCATTGAGCATTTAAGTGATAAGTTACAGGCAAATAAATTTCCAGCAGCCATATCCAGTAGACAATTGTATATTTTTTAGAATGTAGCTGGATTGTTATAATAATTCAACCACACTAGCACCTGAAACACACACATGCATATATATATATACATATATATATATATATATAACGTAAATCATTCAAACAAAAACAAATACTGAAGCTAATTATACGGCAAGAATCACTCTCGCAAACAATATTTAATAATAAAATACAATCAACTTCGAATCCGTTAATGAATGGTATGATCCTTGTTTATAAATTCCGGTTTTATCAGGTCTTATTTTTTCTACTAGCCGGGATTTCAGTCGTTTCGAACGACCATCATCAGGTAGACATTTCAGTGTGTTTTTGTTAAATTCCAGGTAGTAATGCGACATCAAAAGATCGTGCAGTCCGAAAGAGTGTTTTTTTAGCAATGAGATATTGTTAAATGTAAGAATAATTTTGGAGCGTGCAGTCGCGACGCTGAGGTTGAAACCTCAATAAATAAAATAAATTGAATACGCACTACATAATTGATATATATATATATATATATATATATATATATATATATATAGTCATCCATAGACAGACTGTGTCGTTGTATCACATCTCATCAGTGTGGCTAGACATCCGGTTGCCTCTAGCTAGGATCGAAACCTGACTGAATTGGCGTTAGTCGGGGATTCTACCACTAAGCCGTTGGCGCACGGCGGGGATGAAAGGTAATTGTTTTTTTTTTTTAGATAAGCACACAGTGACTGGCAGAACTCGATTCGAATTACCGAAGTGTCTTGTATTATTAGCCATAATAGTGACTGTTTACAAAACCCACACTTCCTCCCCAGAGTGTTCAACTGAAATGAATTTTTCAGGAGATGATGAAAGTATATTTTTAAGGTATGCTAATTTATGGCTAAACAGAGCGTACCTAGATATAAAAATATAGAAGGGGACACTAAGATCAAACACGGTCAGCGACAGCGTGTTTCGTATATTTTTTCTTTCATTTTGTATATCGGCATCTCAGCCTCTATATGCTATTCAATGCCAAAACCTAAATATTCAGAACACAGTTGCTTCCATTAAATATATTTGGGGCGCAATTGTATGCCTTCAACTACAGATAAAATGTATTGCTGGACATTTTGCTATAAAATATATTGTTGTTAATTCTACTATAAAATGATTTTCAGGTCATTTTGCTTTAAAGATGCAGTGATGGTAATTTTAATACGAATATGTATTGTTGGTATATTATAGTATTTTTAGTTTAAAAATATATTTTTCTACTTCTCTTATAGTGGAACAACCTGGCACACCCTGACATGGATTGGTCAAACTGTAAAATAATGACGAGCTATTGAAGAAGAGAGAAAGTGAGACAGACAGAGAGAACGAAGGCGACCCTTACGAACCTCCGTGACTTATCTCCTGTTTTCCTTAGTATTACGAACTATTGCTCATTTGTACTTTACGTACAATAAACCATTGTTATTTGTTACCTGATTTCTTGTGTTATCGTAATCTTTGCACTCGGGATTACTTTGTTGTTTTTATCGTATAATCTACGATATAACAACTTCCATAGCAATTTGCGCTTGTTTGTGGTTTCAGTATTTTCCCTCGAGGTTTGCATGTAGGGTTAACATATGAGCGACAGTTTATGTGAAATTATGTGACCAGATTCCAAACTCTGAGTGTTATATTCTTGGTATCAATAGGGGCACGTGGCTAAGTGGTTAGAACCTTCTTTCGTCGAGCCGGGTTCAAATCTATGCTCGATTTTTCATGAAGGTGACTTATTGCTATTAACGGTCTGCAGGAGGCAATAGAAGCGTTCGAAAACTTTGGAAAGTGTCTGAAAACCATGCCACGTGCTGACCCGAACTTTGTGAGTGAAATTGGCTAGACGGAACTCTTTGGGGAGAAAGAAGTCAAAAGTCATCGTGACCGAGGCTTTGAGTGTGCTGGTCTTCTTCCGACTTTTGATCACGATAGATAACGCGCTCTGTCATAGAAACTGTAACTAGAGTCCGCCCAGCATAGTGGCATTATAAACCACAGCTGGGCTCTGTGGGTGTTGAACAAACAAAAATGTACCTGAGCAAGCATCTGCAACAGGGATTATATAGACGCCCTAGTAGACAGGCATTCTCGGATATGAGTGGACAACTAGCCATCCATCCAGCCATCGGTATAAAAGTGTGCCAAACGTATTGGGCTCAGAAGTGCCACGTAATTCTGGTTCCTGCAGAAACAAAATCCCATAACTTTTTATCCCTTGTAATTTTAAATAACGCCTGTAGATTTACCATCTCTCTCAGCTTCCAGTCAGGCCGTTTGATATGGTAGGTTACCCGCTGCACAATGTCACTTTTGTCTTCGATATGCCCTGTGAGTGTTAAAGATTTAAGCCATATTTCCTCGTTATCTCTCAACACAAATTCAGCTGTCTGTTTCTTATTCTGAGAGTCAGTTATGTCCCATACGTGATACACGTGTAAGCGATCATATATCCTTCGATACATGACTGACGAGGCAGATTTTTTTCTGCAGTAGGTTGTCATTTCTTTCTGCGGTAGATCGGTTGCCATCCAAAGCTGGAAGCGGGGAGAAGAAGATTCCTACCTTTCCCAAGGTTAATAGTACGTAGGTGAATGTAATGGATTCCACTGGAATTCGAACTCGGTTCTCCGATTCCTTAATCCCAGCCGCTATCCATTACTCCACCGTGCTTCCTTATTCAGAGTATAAGAGACCATTTTGTTTGTATTTTCCTTAAAACTTCCTCAGTGTTTACATGCACCATCTACGCTATTCTTAGTATTAATTCATCGTACAGCATTTCTGTTGCCCCATGGTTTCTCTTCATCTGTTAGGATACTGGTTAGAATTCTCTACAATATTAGAGATTTATATTACATAGTAGTTCAGCTCTCATTTCTTTGATTCTGAGGTAGTTTTTATGTCAGCTTCTAGGGTAAACATGTAGGGAACCAAAATACTTTCGAGGTGGTAGCATCTGTAAGCGTCCCAGCTATGGGAAAAAGGTTAACCCCACCAAACTGGTCTTAAAACAACAAGAAAATTTAAAAATACATATTTATAGGAAAATTACCACTTTTGAAGAAAAAAAATTACCAACAATACATATTGAAAAATAAAAAAGGAAGGCATTACATATTCTATTCCTAAGAATCTATTCTAAAAATTTTGTCGACGTTAAATAACGCGTTTTGTTTGATATGCCGTAAAACTAAACCAGACCAAACCCCGTCCTGGGTATGACAATAAACTACATCCGCATCCTGGGTAAAACGATAAACTACGTCCAAGAGCAGGGCCTCTGATCAGGGATAAGGAGCGTGGAACAACCTCTTAATTGCTGGTGTTCCCTGTTCCACCCTGACCCGAAGTGGTAGCGCCTGTTATTGTCCCAGCTATGGCAAACGGCTAAACCCCAAACTGGGCCCAAAACACTATGAGTGTGTAAAAATAGGTTTTAATACCAGCAATGCAAATTTTGTAAAAAAATATTACCAGCAATGTATTTTTTAAGAAAAGAAAGTATTATCAGCAGTACATTTTTGTAAAAAAATATTACTAGCAATAAAAATATTGTCGGCATTAAAAAACCCATTGAGGTTGATATGCCTTAAAACAAAACAAATCAAACCATAAGTAACCAACATCCTGCTCAGTGAAGGAGAATTTGAACAGTCTCAGTTTTTGAAAAGACAAATCATGTTCACGATTTCACTTTGGCCGATCTATCAATCTGCACCCACTCCAAATATATATATATATATATATATATATATATATATATATATATATATATATATAATTGTTGAAACATGTGAAATATACAGGAAGCACATTAGTTTTCTTAATCAAGTTTAATAGACAGAAGCCGCCATTTAAATGGATGCGAAGCTATTTGAATGCGTAATAGAAACATTTGATAGAAAATTTACGCTATACTTCACTCAGTTCAAGCCCAGAGATCCACTTAAGTTAAAGGTGTACTGTTAAAAGGGTAATGGTTAAGGATGTGTGTACTGTGAATGGTAGAGGGTGAAGATATTGAGGATAAAGAGGTTAGATAACATTGACCTTTGATTTGAAGACATCCAAGTATATCTAGCAGAAAGTGTGAAGAGAAAATTATATTTGAAATATTTGAATATTTATCTAAACGGTATACGTAAAAAATTCAAACTTATACCTCGTCTCTGTTAGATTAAATGATAAAACCTTGAAAAACTTCCATCGTCACCAATCATAGAACCATTTGTCCATTTCTTCCATTGATATAATCATGTAACCTGGGCACCTCGAGGTGGTGTAATGGTTAGCAAGCTTGTCTCGCTAGAAGGACTATGACTGAGTAGTGAGTTCGATCCTCACTGGGTGCTCCTACTTTCGGCCTCGTGCCACATCTAAGCTACGCTTGGAAAATCACTATAATCATGTAACCTTTCACATAACCACACCAAACTAACCAAATATGATTTAATCCAATTCTTTGTGTCTCTGGCAATTGTGAGTTCAATCCCTGGGTCAGGCAGCGCTGATTCAAGTGAAGATTTGCACAGGCGACACAACGACGAATAAGGCTGAAAGGAAAGATTTTCCTTTCAGCCTTATTCGTTCACATTCGTAGAATGTGAACAATTTATCCCTGTTAATTGAATAAAGTATTCAGTTCAAAATTTCAAGTAAGATACTGTGCCAGAAAGTTGACACCTGAAGAGGTCTGAAGGGCACAATGGCCAAAATTTATGAGTAGGACGGCGGAGACAAGCATATGGGCCCGAACAGCAAACCGAAGAAAGCTATTAACCTTCATTAGTATCCTGTCTTTATGTAGCGTTAATCAGGTTACCAACCTATGGCTTCAATTTCACCACTCAGTGTGGTTTACAGAAATAGAGAAAGGAAGGGATTTTCAACACTTAGAATGTTACGCCACTCTTATCGAGAAAACACACCCAGCATCTCTATAATGTCAAATCATATATCTACAACACACGTATCATTTTATAAGTAATTTACTGGATGTGCCGGTGATGTAATTCAGGAAAGACGAGTTCGAACTTCAGTAGGCTTCGTTAAATTGACTTCCGCGTTAATACTCTTAGCAAAATTAAAATAACTCCCACTAATTATGCGCAAAATATTGTATATATAGATACTACATTCATCTGGAAAAGTATTGTTATCCTAAATATATAGTAATGCAAGATTCACTAGCAAAAGAAATGTTTTCTCTATCACATATATAAAAAAATATTTGATAAATTGTAAAAAAAAAAACATAGATCAAGCAATATAGTTATTTAGGGAGTTACGTGCTCGCCAGCGACAACGCATGCGCACTTATTTAGAGTAACCATATTGAAGAATACAAATAGTCTAATGAAAAAATACTTTTCACAAAAAGAATTATTTTGGACAAAATCGCCTTCCTTATCGACGTATTATCCCAATGGTTCTCCAGTAATCACAAATGTTATACAGTATAGACGAAACTTTAAAAATAATATTCACCTATAAACTTATGAATTTGCTCTTACACACGGGGACACATATAACGTTTTAGAAAAATGTTCGATGTTGTTAACAGATAAAATGTGGAGACATAAATCCACACTATACAGTGACCATTAGTTGCACACCTGAAGTAATCTTCAAATTAGTGAATGAGGATATATTTAAGTGTGAAACTTATTACAAACTCTCTCTCTCTCTCTCTCTCTCTCTCTCTATATATATATATATATATATATATATATATATATATATACGAAGATAAATAAAAAAGTAAATTAAATTTGCATACCACAGCTTTATTGCAAAATTGACTTTATTATTTAGCACACGTTAATGTTAGAGAAATTAATGGAAAAATGTAAAAAATATTTACGTAGATGTAACTATACATACGCATAAAGGAATTTAAAAATTAATATATACATATATACACATATATATATATATATATATGTGTGTGTGTGTGTGTGTGTGTGTATGTATATATATATATATATATATATATATATATATATATATATATATATATATATATATGTTTTGAACGCTGCATTTTTTTTTCAATTTTTTTTGGTTTATTTTGTCACTTTTTCACTTTTTGACTCTGTTTTGTAAACGTGCATATTCACAAAGTTAACGTTCTTTTACCCGCTAAGTTCATGATTTTTTTCTTTTGATTACGTTTAACATTTTTTTCCAGCTGTAAATTTTTCTTCGAAATTAAATTAATTTTTTTATGGTTTATATAGAAGTTGTTATGTTATCTCTCCTTAATTAATTAAATTGTAATATTTGTTAATTTGTATTATTAATTAAATTATAATTTATGCTCTATATATATTCTAAATTAATATTTATAATTAATAATTTGATTTATTTATTATGTTATATTATTATTAACGTAATAAATTCAGCATTTGTTAATACGTCGGCATATACTTGTGTGTGTGTTTAGTTATTGTGCTGTTCATTATTTGTTTATGTTTTTATCACGTTTTTATATCTCATTGTGATAATAGTGGATCTCCCAGGAAGGGTGAAACCTTGCAAGAAACTGAATGTAAATTTAATGCGGATCATCTAGCAATTAAATAATTTTTTTACACATTCATCTTGGTAAAAAGCTTTCAGTTTTAATATAAGCAGAATTTTTTAAACCGAATTTATGAGCAGGCACACTACGGGGAGTAACTAATACAGTGAGAGTGTTGTTTTGTAAGATATTACTTTTGTATAATACTTTTAGTTAAATATCTCTAGATTGCTTCGAAGTATTTCGTGTCTGTATGATATTTAATGCAGATGACAGAGAGTAAAACCTTTCCACATTGTGATTAAACTTCCGAATATTGTGCTGGCATATAAATATTTCAATATAAATCCGCCCATTTATATATATATATATATATATATATATATATATATATATATATATATATATATATATATATATATATATATATATGTATGTATATGTGTGTGTGTGTGTGTGTGTGTGTGTGTGTGTGTGTGTGTCTGTCCTTGTTTGAGTTGGTGAATGCTGTCATAATTCCTGCTTTCAATTCATCATTCGTGTTACAAGGAGTTTTGTTGGTCTCTCTTTCAAGTGCACCCTACAAAATAATCAAAGGGGTTACAGTCTGAGGAGTTAGGTGGCCAGATGTAAGGAGTGATATGTTCGCAGAACTTGTCTGGCAGCCATGACTAAGTTTTACTGCATGTGGGGCTTGGTGCAGTGTCCTGTTGCCAAACATAGGCTCTTCCAACCATCTTGATCCAGGGCAACATTAACTCCATGCCTATGAACGTGATTGACTTGGAGGGATCGTTGTCAATCATAGCCTGGATCTCACAAACAAGTTCAGGAGTTCGTTTCTTATCAGAAAGATCAGAGCGAGATTTCCTAAATACCGTTCCTTTCTATACATCATTAGACTCATCCATCTCCTTTCAAATCCTCTGCTCTCTCCTCAGATCGACAACCAAACCGTCCGAAATGTTCGTATTGGAGCTTCCAGCGCGAATGCCAAGCAGTACCGCATTCCATTTCCAAATCTTGTCAGGGTGCTCTATTCATCACAGACGGTGCCCAACTACATATGCTATACTCCGCTTTCAAGAAAAAAAAACAAACATTGCGCATGCGCGAAATTAAAATTTTAAAATGGCGACAATTTAGACATCGAACCTTGTTAGATGAAATTTTGTAAACAAATTAAACAAAAGTTTAATTGTACTGTCTGTAACGTAGAAATCCGGTGATGATATATACATTTTATTAGAAAAATTACATTTCTGTGATTCTTTTCTCAGCATAATAGACAAGGCCAAAAGAAGCCTAAATTATAATCTACAAATAATTTCTTTTGCAAATTCAGTATTACTTAAGAGCACTGAAGATTACGATAACTAGTAATGACATCTCATAGAGTTACGTGGTTTATGTAAGTTTTTTTTAAGCAACATATTTAGATGAAGCGAGTCGCAATCCATGACAACCTAAATTCATATATATCTTCAGGTAAGTAGAATTTATATACATGTAAATTTGGCAAAGCAAACTAAATATTCATGCAGAAAAAAAAATCATTAGATCACCTGATAGAAAATAGCGTTAATGTCTGTAGCTGGAATCCTATTTGTTTCGGTGGGTTGACACATTCAGGGGGTGAATATAGTCACGTGGATGAAAAAGCAACGGTTATCGCGTTCGTATAGGACAATACGCGAGGAAATGACATAATGAAGGAGTGTCAATAACATTACACATCTGTATGCTTATTTCAGTAACTAAAGGGTGATAGATTTGTGTGCACCTTTGTCTGTGGGTGCTTGTGCGTATATACTGATAAATACGCGGGAATATATATATATATATATATATATATATATATATATATATATATATATATATATATATATATATATGTATATTAAACACGTTGTATTAAACGCCAAAGAGAACTTAGTACTGCTGATTTTCTTTTGTATTTTCTCATATTTTCTAATGAGACTTTTTTTTTCAAAATTATATTGGTATATATATTTTCCAAAAGACAACCAAGTACTTTCAAACGTCATCGTTCATCATCAGGGTCAATTTTTTTAACTTTAGCCAATTGCCTTGCAGCGGAATCGTATTGCTACATTTATAAGAACCAAATAAACGTTAACGATTTATTTTTAATTCAAGGGACGTGTTAATGTTATCACGGGCAGGCGAAGACATGTGATCGTATGAAGGGTTGAAAAAGATTTTTTATTGTAAAAACCTAAAAAACAAAAATACGTTATGGAATTTAAAAATAAATTCAAGGGAAATGATTATGTGATTATCTAATTACGTAGAAATATATTATAGACATTGAAGGATGTTTCCAGAAATATTATAAGCTGTGCGATTAATAAGGGATCTATTGCTTTTAATATGTAGTGCCTGTAAAATTTTAAGGCATCTAATGTCTGTATGTTGATCAATAAGTTTAGTATTGTCTATAAGGATTTTACGAATGTCAGAATGCAGAAGGGAAACACTCTGTGACATAAGATGTTGTTTAATAGCACTAGAATTATTCTATATGCCTGTATTAGTTATAATCTTTGAATGTATATACATGTATATATATATATATATATATATATATATATATATATATATATATATATATATATATACACCTATATATATATAAATATATGCATACACACATACGCACACACATACATATATATATATATATATATATATATATATATATATATATACAAAATAACTTGCATTGTGCAATCAGTGTAAACTATTTTGTATATTCCTTAATATATATTACATAGCTGTGTTATTTAAGATTGAACACTGTTTTCTCTTACTATATATATATATATATATATATATATATATATTTGTATACGAATGCTCGCTCATATATCTACCTATAGTTATCGATGCGATTATATCTATTATTTTATTATAAACTATAACTCTGTCACAAAAACCACAGATAATACAATTTGTAAATACAAAAAAAATATTAGACAAACTGAAAGTTGGAAAAAATCAATAAAAAAAGAAAAGACTAAAAACATCTGTACTGCTTAAAACAATCAAACAGCACCGAATTCTCTAGCCAAAAGAAGAACAAAAAAACCAAAAACAGAATGACTCAGTTGAACGAAAAAGTGCTCAGTACACTAAGAAGTAATCATAATTATCCGCTAGATGAAACCTAGGTAGATATGTTCTGGCTTTTAGTTATTGTGTATATATATATATATATATATATATATATATATATATATATATATATATATATATATATATATATATATATATATATATATATACAGGTGTTGGACAAAATAATCGAAACACTTGTTATATTCAAAGAAAATTTATTTAATATGAAGTTGGTCCTCCTTTAGCCTCACATACAGCTTTAATACGTCTAGGAATTGATTCATACAGCTTCCTGGTTTTATCCAGAGGAATTTTCAGCTATTCTTCCATTAACACCTGCTCCAGCTCTTTAAGACACGTCGGTGGATAATAGCGGCTCCTAACTTGCCGCTCCAAAATGCCCCACAAGTTTTCAATAATATTGATATCTGGAGATTGGGCAGGCCACTCCATGTGTTCTAGCTCACTTTCATGCTCTTCCTACCAAATCGTAACCACTCGAGCGGTATGTATTTGAGCATTATCGTCTTGGAAGATGCAGTCAGCGTCAAGGAATAAAATCTGGGCCATTGGGTGAACATGATCTCCCAAAATTTTCAGGTAATCTTTGCTGTTGATTCTTCCATGCAGGGCAACTATTGGGCTGAGACATTTCCATGATATGGCGGTTCAAATTATCACTGATCCATCTCCATGCTTCACTGTTGGAAGAAGGCAGCCAAGGTTGTATGGTTCTTTGGGCTGCCTTCACCCTATAAACTCGCCCTGAAGTTGGAAAAAGAGAAAAACTGCACTCGTCTGAGAATATTACTTGCTTCCATATATCTGCTGACCAGGCATTGTGATCTCTGCACCACTTCAACTTCTTCCGAAGGTTAAGAGTGGAGAGAAGAGGTTTCCTTACGGCTCCTCTTCCATGATATGCGGCCTGATGGAGCTCACGACGAACAGTTTTAGTAGAAACTGGACTATTCAGATGATTATTCAAATCAGCAGTCACTTTGGCAACAATAGTCCGATGATTTTTTGCCACATTGCGTTTCAGTGCACATCGGTCCCTGTCAGAAATTGTGCAAGTCCGGCCCGAATTGGTACGGTTGCTAGAGGTTTTGCTGTTTCTCTAATTGCGTCATAGTTCTTGATATGGTAGCTCCTGAGAAAACAAAGATTTCAGCAACCTAAGTAATCTAGGCTCCTGCCATGCGAGATCCAACAATTTGCCCTTTTTAGAACTCGGAGAGGTCACGCATTTTGCTTAAATTCTAAAAATAAATAAGACAAAGACAGTAAATTAGATAAATAAACGTATTTACAATAGATATAACTTGCACTCACAAAGTTTTAGTTAAAGTTCTTAATATAATAGGTCTTTGAACTATAGGAGTGGAATTTGCACCTGTTCCAATTATTTTGTCCAACCCCTGTATACATACATATATATATACATATAAACATATATATATATATATATATATATATATATATATATATATATATCACAGATATAGTGCTGAGGTTTATAAACAGTGTCCGATGTAATATAACAGAACTATTAAATATATATTAATAAATATATATATATTATCTCGCACTGCTAGGATGACACGGGGTTTCATGCACAACGCAATCTACTGTTGACTGACCTTTACGTAATTTTAATTATAACATATGTAAAAAAGCAAAATAAAAATTAAAAAATTTGAAAAAATTTAAAATTTAAAAATTATTCAGTTTATTTAATTTTTAAAAAAAGAAATTAATTAAAGGGATATTACTCGTTCTTATTTAAAACAAACATGAATTTAATATTTATATTAAAAATTAATGGTTATTTACATTAAAAATAGCCTATAATTTTAATTAAAAATTTTATAAAATTACAAAATTGCCAGACATATTTGGAGAGAGCAGTGCGTTCGTTGTATTTTAAGTTGGTTAAGGTCATTCGCTGATGGTTAAACAATATTTCCAAGGTTTTTCTGTGGTAGCCAAATAAAATTGAACATCATTACCGGAATGTGTACTCGTAATATTTTCGGTCAGACATTGACTGTTTCAGGAACAAATATATTTTTTCACTAGTTGAATGAGATATTTTCGCTTGTTCCTAAACTGCATGAATTTAAGCGTGCTACTAGTCTGGCTTCACGGTCCCACCCTTTCACTGTCGAAACGTTTAAATGTGGCCGTCTCTTCTACTCCAATAGCTTCATGTCTCGCACCTCCCGTCTGTGGAATTCCCTTCCTATTACTTGTTTCCCTAATAGCTATAATCTCCAACCATTCAAATGTAATGTCAATCGACATCTCCATGTGCCCTGATCTATTCACCCTCCTTCTCTACATACTTTCCTCTCTCTCACGCCTCTTTACTCTCGCTCCCACTCTGTAACCCCTTGTGTGCTAGTGGCATCCCACCTTGCTTGGAGGTGAAATTCTTGGGGCGAAACAGAGTTCAATCGAAGTATTTTCACCTATTAAATATGCGAACCTGCGCAACTGATACTGCAATCATATCTTGAAACTCCTCTCCGTAATAATTGGATAATTTCTTTTTCTTTGCCGTTCCATCCCATAGGCAATCTTCCCACATCTGTGCCTGCTTACGGCAGCCCCAATTCGCAATAAATGGAAAAGTAGTGGTAAATATTCGATTTATTTATTTCTGTTTTCATTATTTTTCAACTCGCTTTTTTTGTTTGCAAGATTCGTTTCCATTCGTTTCCATATTTTCTATTTCAATTTGTTTAATATACATTTGTCTTCGTTTTCTGTTTATCTTCTTTCATTTTTGCTTCTCCATATTTTACACGTTGACTTTTTCTTTGACTTTTTCTTTGGGAAATCTTTCTTCACTTTTTCTAAATTTTCTTCTTTTATTTTTTTTTATCTTTCCTTTCATTTCATTATTTTTCTCAAGATTTGGGATTCACGCTAGTTTTCCATTTATTACCTCTTCATCGAAATATGTTTATTTTGCTTGTATATTTTTGTTTTCTTTCTTTCTTTTTAACCGACTCGAGGCCACATGACCCAGTGAATACAAGCGTTGGTTGGATCCAGTGACTTGACCCAAATAGTTGTGAGTTCAATACCTGGCTACTGCAGTGTTGAACAAAAACTTGGAGAGTTGAGTTAAAGGGAGATAACTGAGACATCCGGACGAAGCATGACAGGTGGAACTACAACAATCTATCCCGGTGGACGAAATAAAAGCTTCAATTCAAAATTCCAAGCGCCTGAAGAAGTCCTGAGCCTAAAAAGACCGAAACGTCGTGAAAATAACAATAAAGATGAGGTCAACATTCCGAAAAATGTAAATAATTGCAATACCTCATCTCAGAAATAGAGACAGACGCTTCTATTTTTACCTAACATTCTTTTTTCCTTCATTTTTATCTTGCTTGCTTCTTACTAGAAAAAATATACTTAGCTATTATTCAGAAATAGCTAACTATATTGTTTCTATTTTTATTATCTATAATGAAGCCTCTCATTTTACTAAGTATACGTTCTTCAAACAATAGTTACAATTAAAAAAAAGTCTCTCTTTTTACCAAACGTTCTGTCTTGTTTCCTTCTTTCTTTCATTTTTATTCTCTCTTGCTTGCCTGTTTTCGTTGAACAATGGCTATATTTTTTTAATTTTTACTTATCTATTAAATTGTCTCTCTTTTTACCAATCATGCATTCTTTTTTCTTCAAAAATATTTACCTTTACAGAAGTGTCTCTTTTTACCAAACGTTCCTTTTCTCTTTCTTTTTCCTTCTTTCTTTCTTGTCTACTTTTTTTGAATAACTAACCAACCATAAATATGTTTCTAGTTTTACTTAACTATAAAGTAGACTCTGTTTATCAATCAGGTGTTCTTTCTTTCTTCAAACAACGAGTCTGTCTTTTTACCAAACGTTCTTTCTTTCCTTCTTTCTATTTTTGTTCTTTCCTGGTTGCCGGCTTTCTTTGAATAATTACTAACTATAAGTATGTTTCTTGTTTTGGTACCTTTAATAAAACCTCTCTTTTTACTAATCGTGATTTCTTCTTTCTTTTCTTTCTTCAGACAATAGTTACATTTAAACAAGTCTCTCTCTTTATCACATTCTTTTTTTTTCTTTATTTATTACTGGTTTTCTCCACAAGTTCAAGGCTTATTGTGTCTCAGGATAAATATTTCAAATGAAATCGTGAAACGAAGTTTGTGTTGAACAGACATGCTTCCTGCAAATTTCACATTAATGATAGGATTATATCCTTGAACTTACATCGGTTTTTTTTTATCTTGGCCAAAGACTTTCCAACGTCATCAGTTGTTAGATAGGTATTCATACTGATGACCAGTCTATTTACTCCTGACTTACTAGCAAGTTCGAGAAACTAAAACAGGCAGATGTCTCTAGAATGACATACAATAAGGGACAAGAAGGGGCCTGTAGATATCAACGCCTCCAAACTGTCAATATGTAATCACCGCAGAGAACGTTTTCGGCATTTCATCAGTATGACTAATGCTAACGTCCAGGCGAGCAGCGCATTACAGCTTCTTGGGGATCACGTTTGCCACTGACATGAAGTCGAGTAATTATATTGAATCATCTGCGAGTTCTGTTGCTAGCAAAGTTCATTCATTGTGTCGTGACAGACAATTTTTCCTTACCAGAATCCATCTGGCGTCTGTCATTAGTCTGTGTATTGATTATTTCTAGCATATCTGGTTCGATGCTCTCCTAATATAGATCTTGATGCCAATAAGTGTCTGCAATGATATCGATCCTGACGTGATATCTCGAATCTCCCGAATCTATGGCGTGCCTTCCCTCTGTCTTTTCTATTAGGTTGGTGCAAAAATAATGTCGTTTTTTGACGTTCAACCTCAAAAGATCATAACTCCTTACATCATAAACCTTATTAATCGAAATAAGAACCATTAGAATGGACACATATTTGCCAATGAGAAACAAGTTTATTTATCCCATTAGCATAGAAATCCGGAGTTCTGGAAGCGATGAATCATTGAAGGCCGATTCGGCATCATCTCGGCTTTTGAAGCATTTTTCGCGCAGGAAATTGTCCAGATGCTTGAAAAAAGGGATAATCGGTGGGCAAGGGGTCCGGTGAATATGGCGGATGAGGCAGAGTCGCGTAACCCAATTCGTTCAGCTTCTGCAGGTTCAGCGGGCGAGCGTTGTCATGGAGGAGAATTGGTCCCTTCATATTGACCAATCTCGGGAGCATACGTTGGATCTTCTGGTACATTTCGTCAATTTGTCGGCAGTACTTCTCCGCCGTAATCCTTTCGCCTGTATTCAAGAAGCTGTGATGGATGAGACCGGCCGCAGACCACCAAACAGTCACCATAACCTTTTTTTGGTGCAATTTCGACTTCGGGAAGTGTTGTGGAGCTTCTCCGGCATCCAACCACTGTGCCGAAAGTCGCCGGTTGTCGTAGAGGATCCACTTCTCATCACACGTCACAATCCGCTCGAGAAATGGGTCGTTTTTGTTGCGCAGAAGGAGCGTAGAAGACACCTCAAAACTCGCGACTTTACTGTTGAGCTAGATTGATATCAAAATAGATTCCATTCTCGTACTTCTAAACTGTGGAAGATTCTTCCGGTTTCTTACTTCGCTGCTCACTATGATCATCAAAACTTTAAATGCAACGCCAATCGCTATCTTCTGTCCCCCTGAAGACTGATCATTCCTTTTCCTTCCTCCACACTAAAGTCTTCTCATTCCCTTTCACTCCAGTTAATCATTGCGTCTTAGTATCATTATCGCCTTGATTGGGGTGAAACGATTAGAACAAATATTGAAACAAATAAGTCTCCATTTTTACCAAAGTGTATATCTATCTATCTATCTATCTATCTATCTATCTCTCTCTCTCTCTCTCTCTCTCTCTCTATATATATATATATATATATATATATATATATATATATACATGCGCGCGCTAAAAATAGACGCAGACATAGAAATGTTTCTGAACACAATATAAAGCTTATTACATTTGAATTTCCATTCATTAACATGCCTAAGCATTGTTCTGACATCGAGAAAGGCCGAGTCGCCGCTTTTCATGATTTTGGACTGTCGAATAGAGATCGATAGCTGATAAGATTAATCGAAGTGAGTCATGTGTCCGCAAGTTAATCAAAAACATAAATCAAACTGGAAGATATAATTGACGTAGCGGATCAGGCCGTGTGCTAAAAATTACCGACAGCGAAGATAGACACTTGGTTCTTCAATGCAAAAACGATCGATTGGAAACAGCAGAAGATATTTCCAAAGCGGCTAGTTTGGCGGTTTCTTCAAGAACAGTTAGATGCAGGCTTAAAGCAAAAAGCATTGTGTCCCCATATAATAAAAAAAAACCTTTCGTATCTGGAAAAAAATCGACGGGCACGGTTGGGTTTGTGCAAAGCTCATTTACACTGGACTAAATCAATTTGAGATGTGTTATGCGGAATGACGAAAGCCCCTTCACTTTTAGATATGAAGGACTAATATGTGACTGGTGTAGGCCCGGTGAAATGAATACTCCAGTAACTACCTAGCGCGCTGTTACACACAATGAAAATATCAACGTTTGGGGTGCTTCTCAGTAGCAGGAGTTGGTAATTTGTACAAAATCAAGGAAATCATGGACCAGACTTGATACCATGACATTCTAGTTAATCAAATGTAGATCAACGGTTCACGTTCCAATACGATAACGATCTTAAGCATATTGCCTTAAAGGACAAAACGTTATCTAGAGGGGAAACGCGACGTGGATAAAATGCAACTCTTCCAAGATCCTGAACTTAACGCAATTGAAAATCTTTTAGGCGATAAGGAACAATCGTGCCCGTAATAGGAAAGTAAGCACAGAAGATGGGTTCTTTCGCGAATTAAAGAAATGGTGGAAAAATATGGCGAATGGCGTTGACTTACTAAAGAATTTAGCCTATAGCATGCCACGAAGAATTAAGGCCGTTATTAAAGCAAAATTTGCCAAACAAAATACTAAATCATTTTTTGGCTTGTATAATTTACATATGCACACCTGTATTTATAAACGAATTCTGTTACTCGCATGTCTTGGTAAAAATACAAAAGTCGACTTTCGGTGGGTACGTCATATATATACATATATATAATGCTTCTCCCGTCGAACTCGACGTATGAGGTCCAGACAGATCAATTCCCAGAAACTGAAAGCCGGACAGCCACACCAGATTTGATTATAGTGGTGCAGGGCCATCCACACTTTTGGGAAGGGACGAATACAGGGACCTGGTGCAACGAATGCCACGAGGTCCCCAAACGACCCTCCGCAGGTTTTGAATTCAGAGTTGTCCTTCTCCTAGACAAGGCTATAGAACCCAGTCTGTCCTGCTATTTACCCATAGATGGAGGGAGAAGAAGATTCACACCTTTCCCAAGGGTGTTAGCACGTAATTGAATGTAATGGATTCGACTGGAATTCGAACTCGGCTGTCCGATTCCTCAACCCAAGCCGTTATCCATTACTCCACCGTGCCTTCTCTCTCTCTCTCTCTCTCTCTCTCTCTCTCTCTATATATATATATATATATATATATATATATATATATATATATATGTATATATATATATATATATATATATATATATATATATATATATATATATATATATATATATATATATATATATATATATATATATATGTGTGTGTGTGTGTGTGTGTGTGTGTGTGTGTGTGTGTATTCTTGAAATTCTAGCATTGATTACTACCTAAGAAAAAAAACAACAACTATCTTGAATCATTATACTAGTACAAAACTCTTTAAGTAAGTCTCCACATTTTCTTGTACCTTTAAGTATTTTGCTTTCAAATTCAGCTTCAAAGTACGTGCAAAACCTTCAAATTCCTCTAGGACACGCGGGAACCATTCATCAGAAATCGAGGTGGAATTTTCCAGAAGTAATCTACACGTAACTCTGATCTTCAAGGAATACAATGACGAAGCTGCATGAATGCATATCGTCGCTGGTAGTCACATTAACTGCATAATTGTATAGCTTTAAAATATTTCTTTTCTTGCAGTTACGCCCGGCAAACAGCGAAATATGAAGTGTCATATATATATATATATATATATATATATATATATATATATATATATATATATATATATATATATATATATATATATATGTATATATATATATATATATATATAGCGTGCCATGGTTAATTTGGCGCATTGTTTTGTTTTTGATTTGGTTTACTGCATATTATAGTAGTGTCAGTTAGGCACTGTCTCTCAGGAAAAGTGCACCATCACTCAGCCACTCTGGAAACGGTATGCTGTACTGTTTGGGATACCCGCCGGAAGCACCAATACGAACATTTCAGAGACTTAGGTTGTCATTCCGAGGACATTGCAGAGGATTTGCAAAGAGTTGGATGAGTACAATGATGATTACAAATGTACGGCAGGTTGGAAAAAATCACTTGATAAGAAAAGAATTCCTGAATTTGTTGGTGAGGCTCTCAGAATCAGCACGGAGGCTTGTATCAAATGTCTTGAGAAGGTAGTGCTAACCTGGGTCAAGAGAGTGGCTGCTGGAAGTCCCTATGTACGGCAACATGACTCCGCACCGTGCCACACATGCAGGTGAACCCTGTCATGGCTGTCAGAAAATCATCCACCTTGATTATTTTGCGTTAGTTGAGCGAGAGGCCAACAAAACTTCTTGTAACACAAAAGATGAACTGAACGAAAGAAATATGGCATCATTCACCAACATAAACAAGGAGACCGTTGCAGAAGTTTATGAATTCATCTGGAGGCCGTGGTTGAATCCAATAGCGTTTTTATTCAATAAATTTACTCTTGAGTATTTCAGGATATCTTTGTGTAATTTTGGTAAATATATCTGTTAAAATGATATGTTTGTATTATTTTCAATTTTGCGTAATTTTGACGGCAATTTAACCATCGCACCCTCTAGTCTCAGTGAAAGTCTGGAGATCTTCATGCTATTGCATGGATAAAAATTTGGGTAGAGTCTAGATTAAATACTATTCAATATACTCGGATTGGTATATTTCTCGAAGAATATTTTCTAAGCCAGTGTGGAAAATGCTTTTATTGTCCTTTTCAAAAAGACACAATCTTTTAATTTTTAAGACGGTAAAAGAAATATTTCAAAATATGGGACCAGATAAACCGACCATACGCTGAAAGTAAATACGTTTTAAACATTAAGCATAGATATTCATGAGAAGCCTGACTAGGAAGCAAAGACCGAAAGCTAATATTACTTTTAATTTTTTGATTGCGTGTTACTCATACTACATTTTAATTAAAAACTTACTATCATGGAATGGTAATGTCAATGTTATTATTTCGATAATGGTAAGTATTATTTGTAGTTTCCTTATCAGGGAAATACTTGGCATACATCTACCGAAAGTCTGATACTATGCATGTTAGTTAGTCGTTTCTTCACTGCCTGGTTGTGGGACCGAAATCAAATTGTAATGTCTGTCCTCTGGCGGTAAAAACTACATTTTATCTCTCAAATCATTTGTGCCTCTATTTTCAGACAGAGCGCAAGTAAAAATATTATAGGGAAGTGCCCGGTCCGGGGAAGAAGTGCCCGGTCCGGGGAAGAAGTGCCCGCGGCAGCAACTTCCTCAATGCACTATGTGGGGTTGCAGGATCTGTATTAGTGCCGATGCCAGCGCAACCGACGATTGCGGAAGCCGGGCTGGGTTTTTTGTGTTTGTTTTTTAAGAACTCCCCCAGAAGCACGCGTCTGGCTCCCCTCATTAATCTTGTGTCACGTCCTGCCTCAGCATGGGTCTGACAAGTAAAACCGATCTGCCTTCATGCGGACAAACTATATTTTATATCTTAATTTTGTTTCTGATTTCGGACAGAACACAACAAATAAGTGAGGGAGGCCTGGCCCCGGCGATTCCAACCCAGCGGCATTGCGCCAAAGAGGGAAGGTGGGGGAATATCGACTCCAGCGCAAGATTGGTTTTAGTGACCGGCCAGTTTTTGGCCCCCAGAACAAATGCACCTGTTTGGGCTCCCCACTTCTTCCATGTCTGGTCACTTGCGGGGCTGGAGTATAGACCAAGTGTAGTAGCTGTTCCTTTCAGTTTTCATGTTAATCTTAATATTATCAGTTTCTTCGGTGAAGCTCTCGGCTAAAATTTACAAAAATACTTCTTTGCTGATATTTGATACAGTGTTTTTTTCTTTTAATTAATTCTGTCTGAGTTTCGAAGATAAATGGTCTTCGCTCAGAGAGACAGACTACATTCACTGATAGCTTGTATGAGAAATAAAGAATAAGTCTATAACGTACTTCTTTTATCCCCAGGATTTTATATTGTCTGTCTATCACATTTACTCCTTATCTTTTTTCTGTCTTTGTAAGATGGAGTTATTTCATTAATACATTTAATAATTCGAATTCATAACTTCAATGTTTGCAAATTAGTTTTACTAGTATTTATTCAAGCTTAAATCTGGCGTTACTGCTTTAAGTATTTTTTCTCTCTCCTTAAAAGTATTTTTCTCTCATATTATCTATCACTCAGTAACCATTTGCGACTTAATGGCTTTATTCTGTGGTGTAATGGATAGCAGCTCGGATTGAAGAATCGAAGAGTCGAGTTCGAATTCCAGTCGAATCCATTGCAGTCACTTACGTTCCTTGGGGAAGGTATGAATCCTTTTCTTCTCCCCACAGCTATGGGTAGTAGCAGGACAGACCGTGTTCTCTAGCCTTGGATGGAAACTGGTCTACCGCAGAAAGAAATGACAATCTACTGCGAGAAAAAATCTGCCTCGTCAGTCATGTCTTGAAGATACATAATCGCCTAAGCATGTATGGCATATTAAAAAGTAAAGTCCACATAGTGTGGAATAAAATTAACGCGAAAGGATTTGCTGAAATTGGCCATAAGTTTCAGAAATAGAATAAAAGAAATCGGTAAAATATTCTAAAACTGACATCTTAGATATTAGCATTAAAAAAAACAAAAAAAAAAACAATGTCCACTTCAGAGTTATCTTTACAGAATTTATACACGTTATCGAAAATAATTCACTCTTGTTTCTATGGTTAATTTCGGAAGTTTAAAGTAACGTATCAACCTTGTAGGTGAAGTGCGCATCGACATCTTCAGGCCGTTGGAGATCAAAGCTCTCCATCATTTCCTGTCCTTTGTAGCTCTTAATAAATTTTGGCACTGTTATCTCTACTAAACCTTGTTCCGTCATCGATTTACTCATGTTCGCTATGCAGGTTATGCTTTGTTTTACTCTCTTCCGCTTGCCTTGCCGCTTGTGATTATCCAATTTTCCAATCCCTCTTTCCTCTTTATGTGCCTTAGCAATGTCAGCCGTCTGTTCCTGTTGTTAACTATAAGTGTCATTTCTTTCTATTTTCTCGAAAATTCTCACATGTTCCGCCCATGCTATTCTCAGTAGAGAATCAGATTTCAGTTGCTTTAAGTCTCTACTTTATCTGCGAGGAGATAGTTCAGTATCCACAGCCATAGATGAGGAGATACATTGCGTAACATGTCAAGATATTTTTCTTCGTTTCTAACGAAATGTTCGTGTTTCTTAATACTTAGCTTAGCTTTTAGATGACATCTTTTGCTATATCAATGTACCAAGGGATTTCAGTTTTCGTACTCTCCGTCCTCAGTTAAAACAATCCCCAGATATTTAAATGTTTTTTTCTTACTTGTATGATATTGGTATCATCAATTTGTAAGTTAGGTTATTACTTTGGCTGACAACTATACATTCTATCTCATTACCGTATTCAAACTCCGAGCGATGTCGTTGGGAACGGTATGAACCATTTTCTCTGCAACTGGGTAAATAGCAAGGATGACTGGGATATGTAGCCTTGGTTTTTAACCAGTCAAGGAGAGCAACATCACTGAACTGAAAACCGCTTGGGCCTGGAATTAACTATATATTAAGGAAATTGCAACAGCAAAACATAGTTTGGTGTGGTTCTGGAGGGCTCTAAAGAGGAGAAAGAGAGGGAAGAGGACAGTAATTAGCACCAATATTCAATCCCTCCCAGAGAATCTTGCTCAGACATATTTTAGTTTGTTCACCATCCGTGGTTCATACTGCAACTTTGCTGCGCGGAAGGTAGTTACAGTTCCTGGGAGAGAGCGCATTATCTAGCGTGATCAGCAGTCCGAACAAGACCAGCACGCTCGGTAACGATGGCTTGTGACTTGTTGCTAATACAACCATCGACGGCTCCCCGAAGAGTTCCGTCTATCCTATTTTACTCACAACGCTTGGGCCAACCCTTGATATGGTTTCCAGGCACTTTCCGAATGGGATCTCTTCTGCCGACCGATAGCCACCATCCTGATAAATCTACAAATCAACATGGTGAGATTCGAACAGGTATCAGAAAGCGATCGTTCTAACCACCTGGTTACGTAGCAAGAATAAATGAAAATTATAATTACAGAACACGCGCACAATATTTGCAAATATTACTATCAAAGAAATGAAAACTGTGTTATCGAAACTTAGTTATACGTATGCCTTTACCCGGATATACATACCAATATGATACCGTGTTTTTTTCTCAGTAATCATCTAGTACAACATTTCTTCATGAAAAGTAGTTTTCAAAAATCGGTCATCATTCGATTATCCTTATGGGTGTAGATTAAAGGCGCCTGATTCATTAGCGACACCTCACTTTGTGTCTTTTCAACAATTCCTTGCATCCAAAATGCCTAAAATATATCATAGCTTGAAAAAATAAATTAGACCTTTCCCCTCCATCCGTCAAATTTATATAAGTACCCATTTTAAAATGTCAATCTCGCAATGTGGCTGTGAATTTAAGCCGTCGTATTTCAGAATATTTTAAGCAAATGTCTGTCATTTGCTTACATCTGCATAACACGAACCAGCTATTGGCAAAAATAAATATTGTCATCAACTCTTAAATAAATATTTAGCTTTCGGTTACGCTGTATAATATATATCAATACAACAGTGCCCGGGAAATATATATATATATATATAGACATTTGAAAATATTCATATTTCTCTCACTTAAACCGTCTTTGACTCCCCTCTTTAAAACTTCTCTCTGTTAAATTTTAATCCCTCCTTCGTCTTTAGACCTTCCTGTCCTTCTCTCGTCCGTTACCCCTCCGTATAGCTTTCATTTACTATAGCATTCGTCCCAAACTGTCATACATACACTGTCACTAAATTTTATTATTTATTCCCGGAGTTGTTTTTTCTGTTTTCTTTTTGAATTTGTAGGTCTGATGAATTGGATCGTATTTACGATTCCAATGGAATAAATTATGACCATGGAATATTAGTGTTTAAGTCTTTTTATTTCATATATATATATATATATATATATATATATATATATATATATATATATATATATGTTAATGGAGAAAGAAAAGGTTTTCTTTGTCGACACGTTTCGTCATCAAATGGACTTTATGAAGGTACATGTAATGATTTAATTTTTCATTGATCTTTTATAAACACAAGTAAAATATCGTTAGCCTTTCAATATCTATATAGTATATATAATATGCGTTTGCATTCTCATATCTGCGTAAACCATATATATATATATATATATATATATATATATATATATATATATGCACACTACAATTCAAACGTTTGAAGCCAATTCCAGAATTAGCATGGGATCAGATTGACAGAAGTGTGAAAAAAAATTCAAATGAGCTCTTAGAGTCTTTGAAAAAAGAATGGAATCAATTGTCAAATTTAAACTTTTAGGCACCTTTGCAACGGACCTCAAAATTTTGTGCTGTAGTAATCAAGTTTAGTTCGAGATATTCTGACGTGAGCAAAATTTATTTTTCTGTTTGTCATAATAAAGATTCTAATAAAAATCATGCCTCTCTTTTTTAACTATGTATAATAATTTCCTCTTCAAAGTACAATAATAACTACTTTTGGGCCCAATTTAAAAAGTTAAGTTTTGAACTGTATATATATATATATTATATATATATATATATATATATATATATATATATATATGTGTGTGTGTGTGTGTGTGTGTGTGTGTGTGTGTATATATATATGTGTGTGTGTGTATTATTGAATTGAACAAAGAATGTCTGATAAGCGTTTTAGATAATTTATCTCCTGCTGCCGAATAAGTTGTTTCTTGCTTTATAAAAACTAGTAAACTCGTAGCCAGAATTATCAATAATGTTCACGGTACTTTTAACTTTTTCACTCAAAACATTACTGTTACTGGATGCCCATATTTGTGTAAAAGCTCTGTTTATTTTTTAGATTTTACTTTCAGGCTACCATAAAAATCATTAAAATATAAACGAAACCTCTACTCCAATATTAAAGTGATAAGTATGTGTAGGATTAAAAATAAATTACTCCTTTAGAAATTGCATTGTATACGTTTCAAAAGCGAATTTAAGCTGTTATGGACTTTCGGCAATCTAAAACGTATTGGATGTTCTTAAAGGCAGTATACCACATTACTGAACTGACGACATTCTTCGTGGCTGAGTCTGTAAAAAGGTGTCTGATGTAACGAGGTGTTTTCCTGCAAATGGTGTCACAACCCCAAATCAAATAGTTTTAAAAAACAAAAAAAACAGTGCTCGATGCAAACAGTAGAGTAAAATATTATAACTATTTTCGTTTAAAAAATATAAGTCCATCGCGATACAGAAAATTTCCATGTTTCAAAACTGAAACTAAATTTATGAATTTAATTATAAAAACTAAACATAAAATCCAAGTCTCGTTCCATTGTCAAGCGATGTTAGGAATAAACTTTCAAAGAATAAACATCAACTTTACTTAATTTATAAGCGCACATAATATTGATATTATGAGTTGTTAAGGTTAAGGAAAATCTATTTTAATTTAGGGGTTCCTGGGTTTTAATTTCCCTAAACAGATTATGTATCCAATATATGTTGCTTAAAAAGTCAGGTTACGTTTAGGTGGGGTGAAGGTGTCTGCTAAGAAACGCAAAATTCCGTTATTCACTTAGTCGTCTGGGTTTTCAATGATAAAATATTAGGCATTTTTATTTAGCGGCTTAATTCAAATTTTCTACACGTAGATTTTCTGAAAGAGTCATTTAAATATGTAAAGACGTTATTAATACTTAAAATTTATTAACTTTTATTCTTATAGATTTATAGTACCATTCGACCTTCCAGTAACTAATAGACTATAAGGAATTTTTACAAATAAATATATTAGAATTTTATTACTAATCAAAGATCAAATATGAAAATGTATGTTTCATCTCTATTCTATTATTTCATTTTTCAAAATTAATTATTGCTTAAGGAAAATATTTGCCAGTGCCAATAAAAAATAGCTATTTAATTTATTTGATTTAGTAATTTTTTTCATTTTTCAGAAACTTAATAATGTATCTTTTTTCATGTATGTAAAAAGGACATGGGTCATTTCATGATCTACAATCCCTAGCTTTTCTTATAAATGTCAGTTTTACTGTTGGTATTTTATTTGTTTCTTTTAAGTGGCAGAACTATTTAGATATGGGCATTTGTTTTCGGTATTTATTATTACTAATGGACGTTTGATATTGGCTTCAACTTCTTTTGAATTTATTTCGTGTGTATCCAATATAGAATTTAACTATGTATGGATCTTCATTAGAAGATATATTGCATTGATAAAATTATGAATTCAATACTGCATTTATAATTAAGAGGAGAGTTTTGAGGATTTCTATAGTCACATAATTTTTCTTTATCTTCGTTTGTTTTTATTTTAGGATCTATATTTTTTGATTTGGGTATAAGTGTTTATTTAAGATATTATCATTATGTTTTTAATAATTATTTCTAAGTTTTCAGTACAATTGTAACTTAATTTTAGGGTATTTTTATTAAAAATTGTACTGAGTTTATTTTCTCTAGGAAAATGTTTATCGATTAATGCAAAGAATTTTTGTCCTCAATTATTTCTTACCATTTGGTTGTATGGAGATGTATACCAAATGATTTTTCTATTTCTATTTTTTCTATGTTGTCCATTTTCATGTTTTATATAATCGAGTATTATATAATCGAATATAGCCACTATTTTTTAGAGGTTTATTATAGAAATTATTTGTTCATAGAATATTTTCTGATTTGATCAATTTGTACTTATTCATTTTTCAATAGCTGAATTATAGATGGAAGCTGATTAAACTTAGTGTGTATATACAAAGGATTAGTACTGGGCTTTTTGTAAGATAGGTATATATTATTCATTAAATCTAATGTTATATCAAGGAAGTTATCTTTTTTCAATTTAATATTTACAGTAATTTTCAAGTTGTTGTGGTCCTGGTTCCTTGTACCACGGTGATGGTCCAAGGTAGAACCAGTGAAGAATAACTCGAACACAGGTATGGAATAACACAGATATATTACAAACAGAATGTACAAAAGAAGTAGAAGTGTTAGTAATAACAATCAGGTTAGGTCAGAGAGAACGATGTTGTCTCGACCAGTATCACCATTCCAATGTCTTACGGTAATCGTCTGACGCCACTCTGTCTGTGACTGACTCACACTGACTCTGTATCTGACTGACACTACTGCTTCTTCTTGAGGCGCAGTATTTATGGTGTACGGGATAGTCCATTACTATTATGGGTAAGTTCCCATAACACAGGTATAGGCATTTTAATTATCTGTGCAATAGTTTTCTAAATTTATCACTGTTAAAGTTCGTAGACTTCATTACAACCATTGTCATTTATACTAATTTCACGATAGGCAGTAAGATTATATAATATAAAAAGACCTATAAGGTCAGAGGACTTGCAGAATCCAATGATCCCACTCTGATGTCAAAGTGTTCATTAGAGTTTTTAATCCATTGTACCGATTTTTCGCATGTAATAGTTACTATTTAATAAATAATAAATTCAATTTTGAATTGATCTCTAGGTTTGTAGACTTCATTTTAATTATTAACATTTCCGCCAAAGTTGGCATTGGTATTCTCAGTATAACAAGGTTTCGGTCGTCGTGTTTTCCTCCTAATTTAGGTGACTGTAGATCCTGCTAAATTTAAAAATAAGAATGTTATTTAATCTGCAGAACGTGGATAGAGGTCTAAGCCTACGTATAGATCTTCTAGATCTGTTAGTACTGCTAAACCTTTGATGACCCTTTTTTTACAGAGTTCCAAATCTGTACAAGCCCGCCGATGGATGGAATTCCCAATTACAACAAACGATTTAAGCCACTACGCTACTTTCCGTGGGACAATCTTGAATCTAGAGCTTGCTAATTTAAACGTAATGTTTTTTATATGCCTGTCTGCTGCTGACACTGGTTTGCTGGCTATCGTGATCTCATCCCTCGCTACTGTTCAAGGTTCATATTATTTATCTTCATTGATTTAATAATTTTTCTCATATGTTCCGCCAACCTAACTTGAGCGTTACCCCAGCAGCAATAACAAAAAATAGAAAAGGCGGCAAATGAGCTCAGGCGTGAAAGCCCTAGAAGCGGCTTTAGGTTTAAGTGTCCAAGCCCTAGAGCTAGGATTGCCGCACGGGTCTCTAGGTTTGTGAATTAAAGTGTCGGTCTGTGATTTTGTTGTCATAATAATTGAATTCCGTATCTGGATCAGATAGATCAGAGTTGGAAACTGGGCGAGCAATATCTGAGAAGTACTAAATAAAATTAAGAAACACAAACACACAAGATGATATATCCCTAGACACAGACAGCGAAAAGAGAAAAAAATATTGCTTCAATTAATTAAATATGATATTTGCAGAAGTCCTGAGACTACAACAAACGAAACGGCTGGATATTGACATTATATTTATTAAGTTGCAAACAAGATTAATGACTGAAATAGTTTGACCTATAATTTTTTTACGAGTGTACTTTAATAAGACGTCGTTCTCCATAGATGTCCGTATAGTGAAGTGTTGTTTTAAAAACACACATAAATATTTTAGTTTGACCGTTTTTATGACGTCACCTTCAATTTCTTGAAAATGGTTGCATATAACGTGAGAACGGCGTACTTAAAAAACAGTTGTCTAAACCCATTTCTACCAATGTTGAATTCAATAGATAACTTTACAAAATTCATTCTGAAGAAGCATGCTGTCACGTTTACAAGGATTAACTGAGAATGCAAATGATATCTTGCTAAACTTACTATAAACAATTGAAATTGAAATTGTAAATCATTAACGTTTATTGACTTAAAAAGAATAACTGTTTAAATAAAATACAAGGTAACCAAAAAAGTTGTGTCCGTTTTTTGATTAGTCATTGAATGATTTTTAAATATATACGAAATGCGTGTAGCAATTGTTTTCATATTCGGACAGCCGGATGTAGGAACATGACGTTATCAAAAAACACGCGCACCGTACCCGGCCATCAGTTATAAGCCGGACAGCTGTGAGAAGGATGGAAGTGTCTAGAGATTTCGTTCGGGGCTGTTTGCTTTACGACTTAAAAGTGGGCTTATCAACAGCTGCATCAAGTCGCCGCATATGTCAAGCGTTGGGGGATAGTGCTGTGGATGAACGTATTGCAAGGCTTTGGTTTCGAAAATTCAAGTCGGTAGATTTGTCTCACCATGATGAGCCTCGCAGTGGACGATCACAGGTCTTGAATGACGGAGTCCTGAAGGCGGCCATTGAAGAGGACAGTAGTCTAACGTGTGGTGAACTTGCAAGACAGTTCAACGTTTCCGATGAAACCATTAGACTTCACCTGCACCGCCTAGGTAAGACGAACAAATTTAGCAAGTGGGTTCCGCAAACGCTGTTGGATGTCCACAAGGGACAATGAGTGGCAGGCTGCATATCGCTTCTTTCTCGCCTCCGTACCGCATTCTTATTCAATCGAGTGCTTACCAGTGATGAAAATTGGGTTCTGCACGAAAATCCCAAGCGTTCCAGACATTGGTTGTCTCCTCAGGATGCTGTCCCTCACACCGCAAGACAGCCAATGCACCCACGCAAGATTATGCTTTGTGTCTGGTGGACAGGTCGTCAAGTGGTTCATTATGAACTGCTACCAACGGGCCAAACGGTCACTGGAGACCTATACTCGCAGCAATTGAAACGTGTGCAACAGGCATTGCGCCAGAAGGAGCCAGCACTGGTGAAACGCAAAGGTCTGCTTTTCCTCCATGACAACGCCAGGCCGCATGTTGCGCAAATGGTCAGGGATACCATATATATATATATATATATATATATATATATATATATATATATATATATATATATATATATATATATATTTATATATATATATATATATATATATATATATATATATATTTATATATATATATATATATATATATATATATATATATATATAGATAGATAGATAGATAGATAGATATCCGATGTAATGAGAACGAAAATAATACGTAAATTCTAACGTTCACAGCGCTAATTCAAAAGAGGGCATGATATCCGATAGTAGAGCAATCATTATTTACTATAATTTTTTCATAAAGACAAAAACAGTTTACTCACTACAAACATGCAACTTCGTGTTTAACTGTTTGTTCCTTCATAATAAATTCAATTTCTTTTAAAATTCTTCTTCATCCGGCAAAATCGTAGATATGAATTTTTCTACTGACTTTTTATTCTCAAATTTCTCTGCGGCTATGAATCCAATTACCGACACTGTATGTTACGGCTTTCAGGCATTTTCAAACAATGTTGTACGCTGGGAGAGTTACCTCCACGATAAATCGATTATGTTGATTTTGGATCGCGGGTCTTATGGTCAGATGTTAAAGTTGTGATTCCTGGGCGACACACCCATATCAAATTGGTTTTGAACATGTTTAATCAAAAACATTGTTACAATAAATGAAAGCAAGCGCTTTGGAGGACTTGTTTATTCGTTATCGCTTTTACTTGACATTTTGAAATATTTTCGTCCGCTCAGCAGGCAGTTCATGTAATTATAAACTCTACAACTTCTGTGGAAGTTTTGGGATCGATATTTTTCTGTCGAATAATTTCAGTTGGTGAACATGATTAACATTTTTTTGCAGGATTTGTCAGCAGTCTGAAGCTTGGATCTCACTATCTGAACATTGGGATTTGTCACATTCGAGTAGAATCTTTCATTTCCTCATATTTGGTTTTCTTTAGAAGCTGGAACTTTCTGACGAAACCAAAGTTCACGTCCTGATAATATCCCATTTACCGTTGACATCGTTTAGTCAAAGTTATTTTTAAAAAGTGTACAGAATGAAGGGTAGATATCCTGAAACTTAGCAATTTGCAGAATCAAAGAGAAGTATTTGCAACTATAACACAAATGCGGAAGTTGTGCGGAACTGAGTCGGCTCGATATATTTTTCCAATTCTGTTCGTACAAAACTGTACAGAATGCACCTACTCCAATAGAATCGTCAACAGGTTAGACCCACTGAAAATTGTTTTGATTTAGGTTTATAGTAGAGCTTCTAATATTATAACACAATACTTTACGAAACCAGTGTTAATTTATATCTACATATGTATAACGTTATTGTTGTACCGACCAATAAGAACGCGATACAAATCTAGTGTCGTTGACAAAACTAACCTGGCCGTTCGTCTCAAAAAGGACCTCCAATCGGTTGTGAACTGGGGTAGGAATTGGCTGGTTAACTTTAACGAATCAAAAAAAAAAGGTCTCTATTACTCATCACAGAGAACTATCCCTACCCCACATTAGAATGTCTGACGCTCAACTTCGCGAAAATTCCTCTTTGCGACTACTCGGCCTCACATTGACTGCTGACTGAGATGGAACAAATACATTGAGTCAATAGCTTCGTCCACCGCAAGGAAAGTTGGTTCCCTGTGCCGCGCCAGGAATTTTTTCTCGCCGGAGTCGATCCTTCAAATGTACAAATAAACCATTCACCCTTTCATAGAGTATTGCTGCCATATACAGTCCGGTGCCCCTTCTCTTTGTCTCAAGGTTCTTGATAAGATCCAGAGAACGATATGCAATGTAATTGGCCCTGATGTGGCATCTCGTCTGCAGTCGCTCTCTAACAGACGTGCCGTCGGCTCCCTCGGTCTTTTTTCACAAATATTTTCATGGTAACTGCTTCGATGAGCTGCTTTCGCTGGTTCCCAAACTTCATGAATTTAAGCGTTCTACTAGGCAGGCATCTCGCTCTCACCCATTCATTTTCGAAACCGTTAAATGTAGCCGTCTCTTCTACTTCAATAGCTTCATGTCTCGCACTTCTCGCCTGTGGAACTCCCCCCGCTTCCTGTTTTCCTGATAGCTATAATCTCCAACTATTCAAATGTAATGTCAATCGACGTCTCCCGATGCCCTGATCTATCCCCTATCCTTTCCGCTATCACTCCTATTTGGTCTCACAGCAATTCTCTCTAACCCCTTGCGTGCTAGTGGCTCCCCGCCTTTCTTGGGGTTAAACGCTTAAAAAAAAGAATCTATTTATTCAACACCAGACTTAGCAAAATTAAGATTGGCGAAACGGTGTTGGGCTTCGGGATTTTCCTCAAACGTTGATATTGATTTACGCGAAGATGTAAATGACTCTCTTCTAATGCTTATAATTCCAACCTGTGCATATTCTAAGCTCAGCTGGTTTAAACATTTTATTTACATTCAATTTAGCTACTGACACCCAGTGAAGAAGCCGATCTGCAACTGGTTTCTCAGAATGCATCAATGACGTTAACTTACTGATACATGTGAGGACTACATCTATTTGATATCATCTGAATTGAGTCCTTGACTAAAATTGTTATCAGTACTGCCTGGCAGCCCTAGCATGTAAGATTGATCACTTACGACCTTGAGTCAGACTTAGGTAAAATCGGCACATATCTATATGCAAAATAGCATAAAATTGAAATACGTCCACGCAGAAATGTTCAATCATTACGTTACAGGAAAAATGTAATATTTTTATCTTATATAGAGTCATTCTTTACTTCCATGAGAAGACTCAGAGGAAAAATGAAGATATGAATTTGTGATTAACTCCAACGTTTACATTCAGGAAAAGAATAATTTACTGGGAAATTGAAGTGGAAAGGCATGAGAATTTCCAGGATAAAATAACAACCTCATCAATAAGAAAATAATTAAAAAGAAACCGTGTGAAACTTTAAAAAAAAAACCTCATTGAGTGTCAAGATTTAAATTGGATGTATATTATAAAATTTCATTTTTTTTTTAATATGAGTAAGATGTAAATCTGACTCAAAGAAAAATGTATTTTTTCACTTTTCTTTCATTGATACAAGCTAATGTAAACGAGCGAGACAGAAAAAAAAGGTAGCCATGTAGAAAATTGTACAAAAGTATTTTTGAAAGTTTCTGCGATTGGAGAAAACGTTACATGCTACACATCCATTAAAATCATCGGAAATATTCAATATTATAAATGGAAGATACAAAATATGAATAGGAATTTACTTATGTAACTGAAGAATTTTAAACCGACACACTTCACACATTCTGATCAAATGAACCGATATCAGAATTCTTCTCTTGGAAAGTTGTGATTTTCAGGCCGATAACTATTCAACTGTTGTGGATTCCGGGTATGAAATCCTGCACAAATAAATAAACGACGCCAGTAATTGAAATAGGAAAATAAGTGTATTGAACGTAAGAATACAAACTTGAAATGAAGATTAGTAGTCCAGGAATACGGGTTAGTAGAAAGTATATGTACAAGTCTCTGTAAGTGAAGCCGTAATTATCTCTCTCTCTCTCTCTCTCTCTCTCTCTCTCTCTCCCTCTCTCTGTGGACTCTTCGTATTTCAAGCTTATATCAACGTATCTCTTTGTGTACACCCTGTGTACTGACGTATCTCCAACTCAGAATAAGTATACTTTAGACGAGTCCATCTTGTGTAAAAAGGGGAGAGCCCAACAACATCAACATACCCTTCTATTCAATCCTTAACTCAATGTGTCACATATCCAACTGAGTTGTACTAAACTGATAGCGCAAATACTAGTACAGTGTTTTATTATTATTTACAATATGTAAGCCTGAATAATAAATTATTTTGCAAGAATGTGTTTACGTGAATGCTAAATCATCATATTCTATAGTTCAATTCATCCAGAATAAAACTACGCGATAAAATGTTGTGACACAGTTTTAAAGGTGTATAATAAATCCCTGTTTGTATTGTGGGGCGTTGTAACATCATAGAATTTAGAAACTCACCATTTAAAATGTAATAGGTACAGTGTTGTTCGATAAAAGTGACTCACCTGATTTTTTTTACTTAAAATTTTTTTCGCCTATTGTTTTTGGGTTGAAACTAAATTTTATTCTTACTAATATAAAGACCCCTTCCCGACCACCTAGTAAAAAAGTTCACTCACCCTAAGGTATTCTACTGATAATTATAATTTTGGATATAAATGAGATTGAGGGAAAAACTCTGAGCAAAAAAAAGTGACTCACTTATTTCCTGCAACTAGTAATCAATAGAAACATAACCGAAGAGCTTTCAATAAAGAAAAATAGAGGTATAATTTATTTATAATAGGTAATATATAGCGAAATATTTAATAATCTATGGGTCCTCCCTTATTTTGAATAACCTTTTCAACCCTTTTTGGCATTGACTTGATTAGGTTCTGGCAAATCTCATCTCGAAGCATTGAATTCCATTCGGATATGAAATTCACAATCAAATCATCAACTGCTTTCTCGAGAGCCTGTATTTTATAATGCTCCATAAGTTTTGTATGGGGTTGAGGTCAGGAGATTGGGGCGGCCATGTCATAACACTCACTTGCTTCTCATCAAAATATTCCTTCATCAATTTTGATTTGTGACAGGGAGCATTATCCTGCATAAAAATGAGCTTGGTGGGGTCGATTTGCACCCTTTCAGCAGAAGGGAGCAGACAAGACTCTAAAGTTCTATCGTACTAATCGCTCCTGATGGTATTTTCAATAGGTTTTAAGAAACCCGTACCATGAAAAGAAAAGCATCCCCAGAACATTATACTGAACGGATGCTTGACAGTACTTAATGCTAAATTCAAAGAGCTTTCAAAGGTTCTTCTTCGGGTTTCAGATCGCTTATCCTTTGAATTTAGCTCAACTTTCGTTTCATCGGAGAAGAGAACATTTAGTAAAAAAAATCAGGTGAGTCACTTTTATTGAACAACACTGTATATCATTCTGTTCTTAATACTCTTTAAAAAAAAAACACAGATTAATTTTCACATCAGAACAATGATAATTTCCTTATTATTGACACACGTATTATGACACAATCAGTAAATCTTTGTAGTTACTCTACTTGTGTTACGTTGCTAGTTGTCTTTGGTTGCATTTCTTAAAAATCTGACTCTACAACATAGATCACATCGTCCAGGGACAATGTATTTTCTTATCTCGCTTTAGTAGTGGCAACATTGTTTCTAGTCGGAAGCAAAGGAGGAGTACCAAAGCAACGTATATCGTCTCTTTTGCTAGGTTCCCTACGGAATCTAGGTGCGTGAGACCTGTTGACTATTAGAATAATTGCATCTCTCTTCATGTCTTCGTGCATTTTGGTTTTATTTTCAAAATTAAATCAAAGAATCACTGTCAGAATTTCACGCCAGGCGTTCTTCTGATTAATAGTTTATCATTCATGACTGACGACTTACTTTTTAACATTTGACTATTCACGAATATTTAACGTGGTAAATACTAAGGAAAAGCATTTTGTTGTTTACTGATATACACCAATGGTACTAATGGATATGTCATTTCAGATTAAGGTTGACTGGGCTGTTGCTCAATCGTGACTAGAGGTTTTTCATTTGAGTAGTACACACAATTGTACCGGTTAACGGCAACCGGGAGCTTCACGTTCCCTTCGTCGAACCACAGGATTTTGTGCAGAATGCTGTCAGCCTTTCGTTCCTCGTTCAAGACGGTTTCGCAAAATTGCAAAAGCCGATCGGAGTCATCCTCCAATAAACTATGTATCAATCGTGGCGCGTACATTTTCAGTCCTGCACGGTGCATCAAACGACTCAACGATCTCCATTCAATACACATTTCAGATAACGGTCTTTTTTTTTTCGATTTCTAAGGGCTCTGGGTGAATGTCTTGGCAGCATTCATTGCATTCTCTGGAATTTCCAGCGTGTGTTAGATAGACCCGTCTACTTAAATTTGTTACGTATCCTATAAATCGTGAGCCTCCTTGGTAGGGGTGTTGTAAATGTTTTCCGCCACTCTCCTAGCACTATGCTCTGTCTTCCAGTATCGTTTCAAAATCTATTTACATTCCTCGTCCGATAAATTACCAGCTATCGTTAAATTACCACTTTACCTGCAAAATATTTATTTCTATTATTTATTAAAAAAATACAAATTATAATAAACGTATTGCAATAAAAATACGACAATAAAAATACTAAAAATCATTTTAAAATATTAAATGACATATGTATTAACAAAAGATGACATTAGATTACAATAATCTGTTTCGTGCTTATACGCAATCGATGACCAGATGATTGCCTTTTAGCATGAAACCTGACACTTGTCATTTATTATTAATATCTGTGTTCACAGTTTATACTTAAACAGGGGATGCAAAAGTAGGTAATGGTGAACAAAATGTATGCACAAAACAGTGTATTGATTATAGAAACATATCAAGGAAAGTTGGTTCTCTGTGTCGTGCCAGAAAGTTTTTTATCGTCGGAGTCCATCCTGCAAATCTTTAAATCAGCCATCCGTCCTTGCATGGATTATTGGTGTCATATATTGTCTGGTGCTCCCAATGTACGTCTCGAAGTCCTCGACAAAATCCAGAGACGAATATGCAAGATGATAGGTCCTGATCTGGCATCTAGTCTACAATCCCACAGACGTGCCTTGGCCTCCCTCTGTCTCTTCTTCAAATATTTTTACAGCAACAGTTCCGACGATCTACTTTCGCTGATTCCCAACCTGCTTGAATTTAAACGAACTACCAGGCTGGCATCTCGGTCCCAGCCTTTCACTGTCGAAACGGTTAAATATAACCGTCTCTTCTATTCACACAGCTTCTTCTCCAGCACTTCCCGTCTATGGAACTCACTTCTCCTTCCTTGCTTCCCCGATGACTATAATCTTCAAATATTCAAGTGTAATGTCAATCGACATCTGTAACCCTGACCTTGTTCCCCCTCCTTCTCTGTATCCGTTCCCCAAACAAGCCTCTTTACTCTTGTTCTTCATCCTCAGTAACCCCTTGCGTGCTAGTGGCACTCACGCCTTGCTTGGGATGAATTGCTTTAAAAAACAAAAACAATCAATAACAACATATCAATAATCAACATGTCAATCCATCAAACTGGTTGACCCCGTCATTCACACATTCTATTTTCTTGCGAAAAGAAACATTTATTATTATGTATTAAATAAAATTTATGAAAATAAATATAATAAAAATGATTTTAATGAATTATATCATTAAATGAATCCTAGAACCACTATGATTATACTGGTATAATTGTTATGGTCCAATATACTCGCACCACTGTCATGGTCCAAGGTTAGGACCAAGGAAGAACAACACGAACACAAGAGTAGGAATAACAAAGATATATTACAACAAAATAATAATACAAGAAGTTGAAGGTGTTAGTATGACTGTCAGTCTGGTTTGGAGTGAACTACTATTGTCTCAACTCGTTCTGTCTCGACTCGTTACACTTCGTTCTATCGTCTCTCTTGAGAGGCGCAGTCTTTATAGTGTCAGGAAGAGTTCATTATGTTGCTACAGGTAAGATCCCATAACACCTCCCTCCCAAAGTTTTTGTCTCGCAGGGGTCTTTAATATTTTTTCTCTTTGGATTTATCGTCAAAGTCTCTGTAATCTTTCTTTACCTGGTCGATTTTCGCGGTTCTGATATTGTTTGATGCCTTTGCATATCGAATGTGTCGAATATCGTGTGCCTCACTTCTTCCTCTTCCTGAGGTGAACCGTCAGAATCCTCTAACAATAATAATTACTGTATACCTACCTTTGCAGCTCACAGTATATGGAAATATTAAATAAATGTGTCTACTAAGTACTTTGTAAGAATCAAGCTCACTAATGTGGAGTTTGTAATAATCGCATTAATTGAGCTTTGAAAATAAAATTCCAAACACTACGCTCTTATTCGAAACCCCCCGATTATTTGTGTTATGAAAGCATTCTTAGAATAAGTGGTCAGTTCAAAGAAAAATGGTAATTTATTATTGCCAAACAGCCATTTATGAGACCTTTAAAGAATTACCATCGCGATTACTCCAGCCCTGGCATTTTTTAACGACTGAAGTGTACGCATGCGTAGACCTATTCTCAACAAGGCGTCACTCGTCTCCAGGTGTTAACCAGTCCCGTTCCGCAGTTGAATAAGGCGCACATATCAATGAAGTAGAATGCAATCGTTCAAACTCCATTCAGTGTCAATGTTTAGCGAATAGAAACGAAAGAGATAGAATCAGCTTGAAATCGTTGAAACTCTATTCAGAAAGAAACAATCATTATCAACCGATATCATATTACATTTTATTCTGCTTACGACAAAATTATATTCTTTTTTCTTCACGTCTTCGACATTGTCAAAGAAGCAACTAGAGATGGTTAGAAAGTAGAAGCAAAGTGGTCGTATTTCCCTTGTGCATTGACGCCTGAGACAGATTTAGCACGTGGCTAACAACAATCTGAGACCTCAAGACAAGGCTTATAATATTAACTTTGCGGACAGATATATTATGTTTTTGAATCCTTCCCGTTAAGATTTTAATTCCGGAATTTCTTTGTATGGCATTAACGCTTGTCTCGTCCGAATTCCATATGGACCGAATACTGGTTCTCATTCGATTCCGCTAATTTAGAGATGGATCAAACAATGCTTCCTTTTCCCAAATATGACAAATTCTTTTGCCCTTAAATACTGTTCCCATCTGATGTCCCTGGGTATAAGTTCGTTGGTAGCTCACCCACAAGGTCTACTATGAATTCCAATTCATTTCCCTCCTTATCTACATATTTGCCCTCTGTTTTTCTATTCATTTTTAAATAAATAAAAGTTACCTCTGCTTTTTAATTATCTAAAAGTAACACACAATGCTACTTACTTCTAAAATCTTACTTTAGTTTTAATCTCGGCATATACAGAGTAGTATGTGGCATAAAAAAGTATCTATAACTGAAGCCTCATACTGAATATAGACGAAGATTTGCTCTAAAATATAAAATACTCAGAGGTGATGAAATACGGCAAGAATATTGCTGTAACATCTGGTATAGTGCCTCTACGTATTTAGAGATTATTGGCAAAATTCAATTAATAATCTGCAATAATATAGGGACTGACCTGTCATTTCGACTTCAGTCACTTTTCCACGTAGGTTGCTTCCCTGTGCTTTTTCTATAAATATTTCCAGAGTAACTGGTCTAATCAGCTTTCTTTTGTACGTTAACGGAATTACGTACAGTACTAGACTGGCTGATAAATGGTTAGATACAACTCAAAGTGTTATGCTGACAGTTTCTTCTCTCGCACTTGCCGCTGATGGAAGTATCTTTCGGCTTCTTGCTTTTCAGTCAAATTTAATCTTCGAACATATATATGAAATGTCAATCGTTATTTTCAGTATTCTTAATTTCTCTTCTTTTATTGATCTCTCTCCCTAATTATGTTCTTTTTGTCATAGGATTTCACACTTAGTAACCTCTTGCATCTTAGTGGATTTATTGCCGGGCTTGGAGTGATTTTATTTTTTTTTAAAGTTTATTTTTAGGAAAGTTATCTCAATGAGAAGGCTCCTCTTAGAAAATACTCATTTAAAATGCTCGCTTATGTAGGGTTTGAACACAATAACTCTCATTACTGGAAAGAAATACGTGACTGTCAAACAGACCAAAGAAGTCTAATCGATTTTACTCGGGATGCCCTAGATATATTTACAGAAGAATCTGTTCAAGAGCTCTCACAGTAAATAGAGAACGATTATCGAACTCCTTAAACGAAGAGTTGTTTACGCAAATATCTAGCTCAATATTGCTTTTCGTGAATCGCCCTAAGAATTTCGAACCGTGTCCAAATAATTTAAGTCAAGCCATTAAGTTTGATCTATATTTCTCCGTTGAAGATTTCTCAATCATTATCACTAGCCCAGCACTGTCGACATACGATCAAACTTTAAACCAGCAACATATAAATTGGGTTTATGCAATCAAGGAAAAATAATCACTCACTTGAATTCGGTCTGTTCAAAATCCCGAGGCTATGGCAATTCGAGAACGTGATTATCTGTGGGTGTTTAACCAATACTGTATTGACTAGCACAAGGCGGCTGTCGAAGAACAGTAGTGAGAATTTAATATCTTAAAACGAAAATATGTTTTCATATTTTCGTTGTTAGCAACACATAATCATGACACAAAACAAATGAACAATTGATAGATAACTAACCAATAGAAAATTTAATTGGCTCTGATCTGGCATCTCATCTGCAGTCGCTCACTAACAGACGTGCCGGAGCCTCCCGCTGTCTTTTTTGCAATGACTTTCATGGTAACTGCTCCGATGAGCTGCTTTCGCTTGTTCCCAAACTTCATGGATTTAAGCGTTCTCTCGGCTGACTTCTCGCTGACTCTCGTTCTCTAGGCTGGCTCTCACCCTTTCACTGTTGAAACTGTTAAATATAACCGTCTCTTCTACTGCAATGGCGTCATGTCTCCCACCTCTCGCCTGTCGATCTCCCTCCCCTCTTCCTGTTTCCCTGATAGCTATAATCTCCAACTATTCAAATGTTATGTCAATCGACGTCACCAAATGCCCTGATCTATCCCCTATCCTTCTCTTCATCCTTTCCACTTCACTCCCATTTGCTCTAGCTCCAACTCTCTGTAACCACTTGCTTGGGGTGAAACGCTTAAAAAAGATAGAAATAAACAACAGACAACTTCGCTTTTCCCTCCTTAATAAAACATATTCTGATGAAGATGAAATAAAAAAACGAAACATCATTACTTCTTCATTACTTAAGCATAATTACTGGAAGAATTGGTGCTAATATTAGTCGTTTCCTTATAAGGAAACATTCGACATTTATTGACCGGGAGCTAGTGCTACTATCGGTTGAAATTTATAAAACAAATTCTATTAAAACAGATTTTTTTCAGGGAAATAGTTTTCTCAAGTAGACTAACAATTGCCGCTATTCCCAACATCAAAAGGGAGTTATTTCATACACTTCGTTTTAGTGCGGAAGGTCAGCATCTTTATTATTCAACTATCTCCAAAGATTCGCTAAAAATGAGCATACCATGTCGACGATTTCTCCGAACTTAAGGGAATTGCCAATACCTATTATTATGCCACCTTGAATATATTATTTTCTCGAAGAAAATGACAGAATATGATAGAGTAATAGGTGAGTGATGAAGGAAAGAGAGTTCTTAGAACAAGGGGGGGGGGCAGCTATAAGATATGATTAATATGGAGGAGAAATGAAAATACAGAAGTCAGATATAGTTATATATTAAAGATTAGACGAGGTAGAAAATTAAAAAGGAATATAGTAAGAACTATATTATTATAGGAGTTTAAATCTTCCTCTATGTCGACATTTCTAAACTAATATATATATATATATATATATATATATATATATATATATATATATATATATACATATATATATATATATATATATATATATATATATATATATATACATTGTGTATATTTCGGCAGCAGTTTTTCATTAATGCATATTTCATTGAATAATATAGACAAGATTTCTCTATTTACTTTAAGTATGTTCCTTTCGTATTGTCTGATAATCACATTATCGTTGAAAGGCGAAAGGAAAACACCATGTTGACACATGTTTGAATCCAATGTAAGCTCTCCCATACTTAATACTTCTCGTTTCCACTCTCGAGTGGTCATGTGCGACGTCATGAGCTACGACGCGTTTTTCGCTTCCTTGGCTCGTAAATTGTCGTTACTTTGAGCTTATTCAAACAGCAAGGGCGGGCCATTATTGTGGTTTCGTATATGTGTTGTTTGATTTATTAAAATTGTCATCTTTGATAATGG
>OZ038488.1:28868785-28873785 GCA_964036315.1 Acanthosepion esculentum
GCTTTTTGCCTGTCATCAGCATGGCTGGCGCTATACTCCAAGAGAGCAACACATAACGCCTTCTTGGCCCCACGTTTTACGCTCACATGAAGTGGAGCGGCTACATTAAAACGATGGCTGCGCCTGGTATTTTTAATGTTATATTCCCGCAGGAAGAAGGCAATTTTCTAATGCCTGAATATCTGAATAATATCGCATTATCCTACAATGTTGAAATAATTCTTTCATAGCAAACTCTCCGCCATTTTCAATGAGTATATATCAATTTAATTTAATTATACATTGCAATTGTAAGCAAAGTTGATTAGAGAATAAAACTTTAGTAATACGTACTCAATAGGTTTATCAATCTAAATGACGTCATTAAGAAAATTTAAAATACTTCAACTGTTTTACTTTATCCTTGCTGACACAAAATAGTAGCACAATATTATGATAATGCACCGTTTATTATCGATAACTACTAAGGTTTTAGTATTAATAATTACAGCCGATGTGGATGTGTGGTAGTGCAACGGGAAGAGAAATGAACGATATGAGTTCGAATTCCGGCTGAGTTCGTTACCTTCACTTTCGTACCAATGGTAGAGATATCAATATCCGTTTCCTTATAAGGAAAAATACGTCATTATTCGACCGAGATGCTTATGCTGCTGTAGATTGAAATTTATAAAATATTTCTCTTAAAACAATTTCATTAGGAAGATTGATTTCATAAGTTTAGTATTTGTTATCGCTACGGGGGCGTTTCCTTCCGAACCTTCTGTTTGAAGTAATGTGGAATGTCAACATTTTGATGATGTAATTATATTCCCTTCGAGTTACAAGTGATATAAATTTTAACTTGCTTTGCCCGTCAAAGTCATCAAGTGATGTGTTTTTTTTATCTTGGTCTTTGCTTGTGATTCTGTAGCGCCAATCCATAAAGATTCGGATAAATTTGCTGTTTGGCTAAACCCATATAGTCTTGGAGAAAGAAAACTGATTTCAAGACCAACGACTACAAGACACACACCCATACATTAAGCTTAATTTGGTTTACGGCCACGCTACCTTAGAACACCAGTTCCTACGTTATCACCGATGTTAAGCAACGTCAAACTCGGTCAGTAATAGATAGGTGACCGCTTGAGAATACCAATTGCTTTATGGTTCTATATGCGGGTGGTTTAAAGGATGATGGCTCGGAATTTTTAATCAGAGAGCTGAGTTGCAATACCAGATGGGTTATAATATTTGGAAACAGTATGAATCAACCTCTTCTCCCCTAACTATGGGTTAATAAGTAAGACGCGTATCATTAAAGCCATTATTATCTCCCCAAAATAGATAAAATGTCGTATAAAATATTTAGATTTCTGCATTAAATAAGCCATTGCCAATAAACAAAACAGCCAGACAACCAACTAAGATTAATTTTGTGGCATCGTAATTGCCTATCCAATCCTTGGTCTGAGTGGTACATATGTTGTTTCGGTATTGAAATGAGATACCTCTAGATACGTAAAAATGACACTTCATCGACTGAATAAACGCTACAGTCCGTAATTCGCTGAACGTTTCTCGGATCGTCAAAAAACTTGAGAGCACAACGGTTAAATAATAATAATAATAATAAGAAGAAGAAGAATAATAATAATAATAATAATAATAAGATATGGCAGTCCCTGCAGACTGCAATGTATCTTTGAAGATATTCGAAAAGCTGTCAAAATACAAGAGTCTTGAAATAGAAATCTCAAAAATGTGGGACATGGGAACATCAACAATCCCTGTTGTAGTTGGAGCTCTTGGACTGGTTTGAAAAGATTCCAGTTGACTAATTGAAGGGATCCCTGGAAGTCCATGGCTCAAAGTGATACAAAAAATTGTTCTGACAAGTACAGCCCACACTTTACGAAGGTCTTTATATATGTAATTATTTTTTTTATTTTTTGTATTTATTTATTTATTTTTTTTGCAGTGGAAAGTGTCATGATGCCATTTCTAACATTAGGTCCCTGGGCAGGACCTGGAAAGAAATGTGTAAACGGAAGATATTAAAGGAAATAAATATAATAATAATAATAATAATAATAATAATAATAATAATAATAATAATAATAATAATAATAATAACCAAGATCGCAACCGATTATTTTAATGTTCAAATATAAACAGTGTAAACACTAACAAAGTTTATTACGTCACAAAGGCCAATTAAGTCGTATTTAAAAAAAAAATGAAGATCCAATTCCTGTAGATCTAGATTAACTCAAACGTCTTTCTCTCTTCTCACCATCATATTTTTTTTAACCAAAACGAAATTTACTTAACAGCATATAGCACAATCGCAATTATGGAAGTTATAGCCTTAGGAAGATTGTTGTGTGACATTTTGAATACAATTTAAATAACTTGTCTGGAGGAGATATTTTTTAGTCTACAAGAACTGACATTCTGAATGTTACCAATCTTAGTTCAGTAGGTCATATTTTTTAAATGATGGTCCTTGTTGATAATGTCGTAGCATCGACGTATTTTGTAAAGAATTATTCTTATTGTATCATATTAAATTAAGTTATTATGTTAAAAATGACGATAGGAAGTGTGTATTGCACATGATGTCTAAACGAAGTGAATACATAATATCAACACACGATATTTTAACGGAATACAGATCTTTGTAATGGCGCGGAATAACCAAATAACTTCGTTCATTTCATTCGATGCCATCAGCTAATCAACTTGTTTTAATTTTCATATTAAACAAATGAATAAAAATCATTAAATTAAAATTAGATATTCCCCAGAGAAAATGCCTTCAAATAAAATGAAAAAAAAAGAAGCAAAATACAAACTTTTGTTGAAAGAATTCATTTTGATGAAATGATAAAGCCGTGAAAAATTAATTTTCCCCGAGAAAGAAAAACGATTCTTCTACAAATGACAAATATTAATTGATAATTCCACCTGAAGCTGATGGGGCTCAAATAAGACAATGAGAGAATTGTTGAAGCTCTATCTTTCTGCGTTTTGCCCCGTTTGCATATATCTGAACATGTTATTGCCTACAATCTGTTTTGTCATGCTGACTTTAACGCCGCCCAAAAAAAACCTGCTCTCTTTTAATCATCGGAGAGAACCCTTTTTAACTTCCATTATCAAGACTGATTTTCACCTGCAGGAGAGTGACTCACTGCGCTTTCTCTGGCTGACATTTTTCGTTTCTCTGAAGTAGAAAGAGTATATTGAATCAATGGCTAACTCTGCAACTAGGTTCACTGCTGCGCTAGACAATTTTTATCTGCCATATTTATAAGTCTACCATTCGTCCTTGCTTTGAAAATTATTGCTACATCATGTTTGGTGCTCCTGCTATATATTTAGAAATTCTTGATAAAATCCAAAAAAGAATCTGCAATATAATTGGTCTTAAGCTGGCATCATCACGTCACTTTCCCATCGCCGTAAAGCAGATTCTCTGTGACTATTTCTATAAATAATTTCATGGTAATTGTTGTGATGGAATTTCCTATATGGTACGTAGACTTTATGAATATAAGCGCAATAGTAGACTGGCAAAAGGCTCTCGTTATTTTACAAAGTTCTATGCTAACAGTTATTTCTGTCGCACTTCTCGCCTGTGGAAGTCTCCTCCAGTTTCTTGCTTTTCAATGAACTTTGATTTTCAATTCAATGTCAATCGTTATATTCTGTCTTCTAAATTTTTATTATTTTATTGTCTTCTCTCCTTAGTCGCATATGTTTCTGATATTCTCTGAAACTCACTAACGCCTTCGGTCTTAGTTTTATTGCTTTGGTTGGTGTGAAATGATTAACAAAGAATACAAAGAAATTTAATTCAGTTTATTTAGTAAAAGTTTGAAAAGAAAATCCAATTTTGATAGCATCGTTAATAACCTTAAAAACAGTAGGAGATCGTTCAGCACAAAGTTTCTCATCTCTTTTTTTGTCACAGGTCATAGGTGGGTAAAAGAGGCGAGCTTGGTTCGTTTGAACGGGGTTAGCCTTGATTTTCTTTTCTAGGTCAACCAAAGTCACATCGGGGTGGTTTCCTGTGGATCCCTCCCCTCGGTTAGGTTAGACAAGCTTAAGTGTACCTAGTTAATATGAGTAAGTGTTGTTCCCGGCCTGCTTCCCGGCCATCATTTTAGTTATGATCCAAGTCAAGATTCCCAACCTCCCCAGTTTTTTTTGGCCTCCTTTTCATCTCAACTGGATCAGCCTTTTATTTCCCCATGTCCAAGTTATTTTATCTCTTTCCCACTCCCTTAGCGAGAGTGCTTCTTGATTTTATCCTCTGGGCAGAATACAGCGGCCTCTCTATTTTGTGGGTTGGACGGGCCCTACTAACATAAATTATGTTTAGTTCAAAAATTTGTTGAAATTTAGTTTGTTATGGGGTTCATCTCCCTCCCCTTTCGTTCTTTTCATGGTTAGATTTTTATGTATTTTTTTATCATCAAATTTTTATGGTGTGGGGCGCGTTTTTGTAGGTCCCCCCTGGTGAGGATGTGGTATTATGGTGTATGGAGGATTGAGTGGTGACGGACGAATTCTTGTGGTGAATGTGTCAATTGTAATGTATGAATGGGTCGCGAATCTGATTAGCTAGGTATAGGATAGTTAGTTAAGACCAGCCTTACCCCTCCCCTTTTTCGGCCTTGTGCCACAATTTGTATTTTATATGAATAAATCTTCAGGTTATAACTTATAGCGAACTTCTATTTTTTTAGCGCTTCCCTTGAGAACATGCGCAATCATAGTTATCCATAATTTCCTATTCTTTGTATCTGCTTGTAATGTTTTTTTTATTTCCTATCCCGTTCACCATTTCATTTATACAAGCTAGTTAAATAAGGATACCCACTGTATCCCTTGCTCGCTGATTTCATTCTCCGTTCTTTTCAAATTTTTCTGTCTTCTCTTCAGCTGTCTGGAAATTGTCCAATCCCTCCTCCATAGGAGAGTAGATATTACTGAGCGCTTCGGCATGC
>OZ038488.1:28878785-28882069 GCA_964036315.1 Acanthosepion esculentum
AAACAAATCTAGTGTCACTGACAAAACTAAACTGGCCGTTTGTCTCGTAAAGGACTTCCAATCGACTGTGGACTGGAGCAGGAATTGGCGTGATAACTTCAATTCTCTCTCTATTACTCACCAAAGAGAAGCATCCCTGCACCCCCATTAGAATGTCTGACGCTCAACTCCACGAGAGCACCTCTTTGCGACTGCTCGGTCACACATTGACTGCTGACTGAGATGGAACGATTACATTGAGTCAATAGCTTCGTCCACCACAAGGAAAGTTTGCTCCCTGTGCCGCGCCAGGAAATTTTTCTCGACGTAGTCGGTCCTTCAAATCTATAAATCAACAATTCGCCCTTGCATGGAGTCCTGCTGCCATATATGGTCTGAACACCTTTCTGTTTGTCTCAAGGTCCTTGATAAAATCCAGAGACTGATATGCAATGTAATTGGCCCTGATCGCTCTCTCAGACATGCCGTCACCTTCCTCTGTCTTTTTCACAAATACTTTTATGATAACTGCTCCGATGAGTCGCTTTCGCTGGTTCCCAGATTTCATAAATTTAAGCGTTCAACTAGGCTGGCATCTCGCTCTCACCCCTTCACTGTCGAAACTGTTAAATGCATCCGTCTCTTCTACACAAATAGCTTTATGTCTCGAACCTCTCGCCTGTGGTACTCCCTTCCCTCTTCCTGTTTCCCTGATAGCTATAATCTCCAACTATTCAAATGTAATGTCAATCGACGTCTCCGGATGCCCTCATCTAACCCCTATCCTTCTCTTCATCCTTTCCTCTATCACTCCTATCTGCTCTCGCTCCAACTCTCTGTAACCACTTGCGTACTAGTGGCTTCCCGCCTTGTTTGGGTGAAACGTTTAAAAGAAATCCATCATACATAAAATAAGGAATTACTTTTCAGTCACCCTGTATGTTAGTTTTTACAAATATGTCTCCATTCTTACACATACTTATGTGCGTCTATTTTATTTTAATTTATATCTGTATACGCAAGTATATGAGCGTAGACCTCAGTAGTTTTTCGCACAGATATTGATAAGACACCTTAATAAATATTCGGAGAGAAGTTTGTTTTTTATCTTATGGGAAAATTTAGCGGAATCCAGATAAGTCTCAACGAGAGATGTTTCTTTTTTATCACGTAATTGACTTAGACTTCAAGATATAGTTTTCGTTACACGTTATCAAATTGTTTACTTTCGTGGATATTTTTAATTTTCTATTTGCACTACACCTACGTCAATTCATCGTCATCATCCTTAGTTTTTTTATGATTCTGTGTTTTCATTAATAACGTTTTTTTTTTGTGGGTGATTACATAATTCCGATTTTACAAGTCCAGAGCACACTTCAAAACACTAAAAAAAACTAATTTTGAATTCATTTAACAAAACGGTGTCTCCTCATTTAAATTTTCATCGTAACCACTTTTAATATTTTATAATACAAATATTATAAATACATAGCATTCTTCTAATTATACCCCAGGATAAGAAGAAATCTTTTATTGCATGCATTTTTGCGATATGAGTGACTTTTGTTTTCGTCATAAATTTTTAATTTTCTTCCAAAATATCTATAATTCAACCATCATTGCCAACTTTACAATTTTGCGGATGATGGCTATAAATACTTCATATGTATAAACCTATAATTAAAACTTGATTTCATAAACTTATAACTATCCGATTTATATAAACCTCTCATTAATATTCGATATTTTTAAAAGCTTATTATTAATACCGTATTTTATGTTCATTTTCATAATTAATACAATATACGAATGATGGCTGGGAAGTTCATAGGCTGTCTAGTGACGCTCTGGTTGTGGAATTTCAACTTAAACTATTCTTTTTAATAAATACTTTGTTTCTCTATAGGTAAACTGATATCTGACTGTGAAAAAAATATTCATCCTGTTGCCGAAAAAATTATCAATAGTATATAAGGCGTCTTCATCATTGCGATACTGTTTACCAGACAAATGTTGTTATTTTTTTCATGATGAGAACAGATTATAGTCAGATCAGGAAAACAGGGAGGGTGATCAACCAATTCAAAATCACAGTCACTTACAGAATTAAATGAAAGCAATCATTGTTCTTATGAAACAAGACTCCTGTCCTCAGTTTTCCTGGGCGTTTGGTCTTCATAGACTTTCGTATATTCCTCAGAAAATTGGCATAATATTCTACATAGATGGTGTGGCCCTTTTGAAGGTAGTCAAGAAATACAATGCCTTTTGCGTCTCCGTAAAACACTGATGCCATCATTTCCCTGCAGATTAAACAACCTTGGCCTATTTTGGAGTATATGATGAAGGTTGTTACCACAGAATATATTATTTTTTTTTCTTCTTCTTCTTCTTCTTCTTCTTGCTGTGCCGCGTCAAAAACGTCTTCTTCTTCTTCTTGCTGTGCCGCGTCAAAAACGTTGGACATCGAGACTCTCCACAATTTTCTCTCCTTAGTAATACTTAGATCTTAATAACTTTTTTCTTATTACTTCTTCCTCCACTTCTTCTCCTCCTACTCCACTTCTTCTTCTTCTTCTTCTTCTTCTTCTTCTTCTTCTTCTTCTTCTTCTTCTTCTTCTTCTTCTTCTTTTTCTTCTTCTTCTTCTTCTTCTTCTTCTCTTTATTCTTCTTCTTCCTCATCCTCTTCTCTTTATTCTTCTTCTTCCTCCTCCTCTTTTCATTCTTCTTCTTCTTCCTCCTCCTCCTCTTTTCTTTCTTCTTCTTCTTCTTCTTCTTTTTCTTCTCTTTCTTCTTCTTCTTCTTCTTCTTCTTCTTCTTCTTCTTCTCTTTATTCTTCTTCTTCCTCATCCTCTTCTCTTTATTCTTCTTCTTCCTCCTCCTCTTTTCATTCTTCTTCTTCTTCCTCCTCCTCCTCTTTTCTTTCTTCTTCTTCTTCTTCTTCTTTTTCTTCTCTTTCTTCTTCTTCTTCTTCTTCTTCTTCTTCTTCTTCTTCTTCTTCTTCTTCTCTTCTTCTTCTTCTTCCTACTCTCCTTCTCTTTCTTCTTCTTCTTCTTCTTCTTCTTCTTCTTCTTCTTCTTCTTCTTCTTCTTCTTCTTCTTCTTCTTCTTCTTCTTCTTCCTCATATTTCTTCTTCTTCCTCACTCTTCTTTCTTCTTCCTCCTCCTCCTGTTTCTTCTTCGTGCTGTTCCCCGTCAAAACGTTGGAGATCGAGACTCTCCACAATTTTCTCTCCTTAATAATACTTAGATCTTAATAACTTTTTCTTATTTCTTCTTCTTCTTCCTCCTCTTCTCCTCCTC
>OZ038488.1:28882269-28942269 GCA_964036315.1 Acanthosepion esculentum
TCCTCTTTCTTCTTCTTCTTCCTCCTATTCTCTTTCTTCATCTTCTTCCTCCTCTCCTCTTCTCTTTCTTCTTTTTCTTCTTCCTCCTCTTCTCTTTCTTCTTCTTCTTCTTCCTCCTCCTTTCCTCTTCTTCTTCTTCCTCTCCTCTTTCTTTTTCTTCTTCTTCTTCCTCCTCTCCTTCTCTTTCTTCTTCTTCTTCCTCCTCTTTCTTCTTCTTCTTCTTCTTCTTCTTCTTCTTCTTCTTCTTCTTCTTCTTCTTCTTCTTCTTCGTGTTGTTGCCCGTCAAAACGTTGGAGATCGAGACTCTCCACAATTTTCTCTCCTTAATAATACTTAGATCTTAATAACTGTTTCTTATTTCTTCTTCTTCCTCCTCTTCTCCTCCTCCTCTTTCTTCTTCTGCTTCCTCCTCCTCTTCTCTTTCTTCTTCTTCTTCTTCTTCTTCTTCTTCTTCTTCTTCTTCTTCTTCTTCTTCTTCTTCTTCTTCTCGTCTTTCTTCTTCTTCTTCCTCCTCTACTCTTTCTTCTTCTACTTCCCCCGCTACTCTTCTCTTTCTTTTCTTCTTCTTCATCCTCCTATTCTCTTTCTTCTTCTTCTTCTTCTTCTCCTTCTTCCTCCTCTTCTCTTTCTTCTTCTTCTTCCTCCTCCTCTTCTCTTTCTTCTTCTTCTTCTTCTTGTTTTTCTTCTTCTTCTTCTACTTCTTCTGCTTCTTCTTCCTCCTCCTCCTCTCCTCCTCTTTCTTCTTCTTCTTCTTCACCTTCTTCTACTTCTTCTTCTTCTTCTTCCTCCTCCTCCTATTTCTTCTTCTTCTTCTTCCTCCTCCTCATTCTTCTTCTTCCTCCTCCTTCTCCTCCTCTCCTCCTCTTTCTTCTTCTTCCTCCTCCTCTCCTCCTCTTTCTTCTTCTTCTTCTTCGTGCTGTGACCCGTCAAAACGTTGAAGATCGTGACTCTCCACTATTTTCTCTCCTTGATAATACTTAGATCTTAATAACTTTTTCTTATTTCTTCTTCTTTCTCCTATTTCTTCTTCTTTTTCTTCCTCCTCCTCTCCTCCTCTTTCTTCTTCTTCTTCCTCCTCCTTCTTCTCCTCCTCCTCCTCTCCTCCTCTTTCTTCTTCTTCTTCTTCTTCTTCTTCTTCTTCTTCTTCTTCTTCTTCTTTCTCCTTGTTCTTCTTCTTCCTCCTCTTTCTTCTTCTTCTTCTTTGTGTTGTGCCCCGTCAAAACGTTGGCGATCATGACTCTCCACAATTTTCTCTCCTTAATAATACTTAGATCTTAATAAATTTTTTCTTCTTTTTTTTTAATCTCCGCTTAACCCTGTTCTTTCATCCATTTACTTAAGCTCACTATTAGCATACGATTTGTTTTCCTCTGATCATTCTGTCCCCTAGATTATCACATTTTTACATTGATTAAATCCGATGTCCCAAACATGGAGATTGTATTTTGGCTTTTCTCTTTTCCTGACACCCATGCGTTCTCTCATAGTGCTAATAGTTAGTCTTTTCTTCTTGCTTTCATTTACAACCCTTCCCAAGAGACGTTTTCCCTCTGCGTCTGCCAACAAAACCCGTGTATTTCATGTTGTTAAGATTATATCTTCTGCGAATAAATCCTGAGGGGTTTCGTTGTCTTAGGGTCGTCTAAATGTTAAGTAAAGCCGGTTAGAAAACATATGCATGTCTTACAATTTTTTTCTGTTTTGCATTTTCTTGATTCGCTGAAGTCACGCGCCAGAGATTGACGAATCTGTTGTGGACCCGATAGCGGTGCAGATCTGGCTTACGAAAATAAGGCCTTGTGCCAGACACTACACACTACTACCGAATCCACAAACAAAGTAAAAAAAAAAAGAATATATAAAGACGTGCTCATCCCACCGTACAAACGTACAAAGTGAAAAGAAGTAGACAGGCAAAACAACAAAAGGTTAAGAACAAACATTAATTTTATTAGAGTTTAACAAGTAGTGTCTTCAGTGAAGACCTTCTGTAAATGTACTGGAAATGTAGTTGAAGAAGAGGCCAAGTAGATTGTAAATTGTCTTCAGTGAGATTACTGGAAATGTTGTAGAGAATGAAATTTAATTGACTTGAGTGAAGACCATCAGTAAGATACTGGAAATATGGAATCCGCACCAAAATTCAAATCCAAGATGGCTATTAGCGGGAACGAGTTCTTCGAGAAGAAAGGTTCAGAAAGTCAGTTGTAATGCATAGTGAACATACGACAAGGAAAAAATACTCACTGCGAGAGTTTATAATTGTGAGTGTATGTAATTCTTTTTAAAGTAACAGGTTCAGTAAGTACAGTTCGAAGAATGTGAAAAATGCTCGTTCATCAGGTTGGAAGTTTCTGGAAGTTGGCGACTCGATAAAGATGTTAGCCTCGGGACAAGAAATCTGTCATCGCAGTGTCGTATGCGTTAAGATACCGAGACGAGCCATGAGGTCTAGGCAAGGTTTTGCCGAATAAAATTCTCTGCCAGTATCTATGGGTTCACCGGCAAGAGGATAAGGTGAGCCTGCCCGTGCCGATGGTCAGACGACCACGGGGGCGACTGATTTTGAAAAGCCAAATTTGCCGTAAGGTCAGCGCAAAATCGCGCGAAAAATAAATTCTTCCTCATCTTCGGCTAAGACAACGGTTTACTACTATAACCGGCCGAAAGTGAGAGGAAGGGGTGAAAAGTCGCGCGTGCGTCAAAATGAAGGTGGGGGTAGTGATATATCCCACAAATCTACAAACTGTTCTCCTTGTAAAATTATTCGTAAAGAATAATTTGAATATCTATACTGCATAAGTAAATTAATGTCTATTTAATTTCATTTTAAATTCATGACGACATTAAAGAGATTTCTCAGTACTGAGAACTCAGTTTAATTTGCTCTCGTTCAACTTAACGACAATATCAACGTTTCATAGCTCAGCTGAGCCAAAACAGGAATAACATAGAGCATACATTGCATGCATAACCAAAAATCTCTAACAGAAATCCGAGGATTTATTGGGAGCAAATCAATTCCACAAATATTGAGTGTGAATAAAAGTATGAGTTACACAGGAGAATAGCGGCTATGATTGAGGTAAGAGATATTTGAGGATAGAAAGAAAATTTATTCGGAGGGAAATCCTCATTTGAAATGATTGACAGAAGAAAGAAACAAACAAGAGGGGAATAATATTTTCATCAATACACCTCAAACATGGCGAAGACGAAAAGTCTGCTGGGAATGAAAGAGACTGAGAATACTTGAGAAGGAACAGGAAACTCAACCATATACAAGAAAAAAACTCTATTCCTGCTGTTAAAAAATTCGGGGGAGGAATGAAAATCGGACAATAAGTGAACCTGTCTAATCCTATTAAATATTACACACACACACAAATATCTATCTATCTATATATATATATATATATATATAGTCATCCTCAGACATACTCTGTTGCAGCTCATAAGTGACGCTAGACATGCTTCAAGCCGGGATCGAAACCCGACCGATTTGAAATCAGTCTGAGATTCTCACCCCTAGACCGTCAGCGCCCGCTCGGAAGAAAAGCAATTTTTAACACATTATATACAAGATATGTGCAATACTGGATACCAGGGGGCTTAATTCATAGAGGGGAGCTTAGCATTAATCAGCAGCAGCCAACAAGTTCCCTTTCTTCGAAAAGTGTTTTACCCACAAAAGGGATCATATATATATATATATATATATATATATATATATATATATATATATATATATATATATATATATATGTGTGTGTGTGTGTGTGTGTGTGTGTGTGTTTATATATATCTGGAACTCGTATTCGAGGAAACCCGTTTACTAGAGCGGCTAACCAATCCCTATAGCAGACGCACGTTCAGGTACATTTGTATTTGCTCAACACACACACAGAGTCCACTTGTCGTTTATACTGCAATCTGCTGAGCAGACCTTACAGTTTCTGGAAGAGAGCGTGATCAACAATTTGAACAAGGTCAGCACGCTCAACTCCTCGGCCACGATGACTTGTGGTTTCGTGCTAGCACAGCTATCGACGGCCCACAAGAATTCCGTCTACCTAATTTCATTCACAAGTCTTGGGTCAACCCGTGGTATTTTTTTTTCAGTCACTTTCCAAAGGTGCCACACGCTGGGATCAACCTCGATCCAGTCCGATAACACCAGGAATTCGAATTCCTGACAAATCGACCAAGGTGACATTCGAATCCGAGTCTCATGGTCAGAAAGCGAACGTTCTAATCACTCGCTGACGTCACGTGTCACAGAGATAGACGAATCTACAAACTGTTCTCCTTGTAAAATGATTCGTGAAGAATAATTTAAAAATCTATATTACATCAGGAAATTAATATCTCTTTATTTTCATTTTAAATTCATGATAGCATTAAAAAGATTTCTCAGTACTGAAAACTCTGTGTAAATTTCTCTCGTTCAAATTATGTTCCCCCCATATATATATATATATATATATATATATATATATATATATAATTAAATGTGACATAAAACGAAAAATTATTTTTGCAACGTTCTTACATTTTTCCGTTTGGTGGGGGTATGAGAGTGAAAAAATTGTCCATATTCTCCATTGTTCCAAGTGCTTTCGACAATTACTTTTTAGCCATTTTCAGGATGAGATTTGTTTAAAACCTTCTTAATTTCTCTTTATGTTTTGACTCTTTAAGTTCCATTTTTGGTATTGATTTCAATACTGGTAGCGGCATTTATTCCGACCTTGCGCATGTTGAGCATGGCTAGGATTCAATTAACTGTCTTTCTATAAAAAAAAAATTAAAAAAATCCACTGTTGAATAAGATGAGGTTGACAGAGGGAGCGAGATGTTTAATATACAAGTCCTCTCATATAGCGAGATGCTTCCGGTAATATTATTTATACAGAGTTTTAATGTTTTCGACCAGATATTTTCTTAAGGGTTCCTGTAAATTGTTAGTAGATATATGTTTTTCATAGCACTTTGATCTGATAATTGAGACGTGGGGCGTCTACTGAAGAGGTGGTGGTATTTCCGATATAGTTTATTTCTTTTATGACAAGAATCTCAGTCTTATACAGTGCAGTGAAATAGATACACTATATTGACTGTCGGTAGTTTAGATTCGAAATTGTTATTTTGATTAGTTACAACAAGGTTTGCGGTTTTCCATTTTCTGTAATATATCATAAGATTTACATCTATTTAGGGAATTACTGCAGAACAATTGAACTTGTACTTGTAGAAAAAAAATGTTTATGTTTTGATACTTGTTATTTTCATTATTGGTTTCGCGTATGTTTTGTAGGAATATCTTTATTTGTTTCTTGTATTTGGGAAAGTTATTGTTGGCTAATATTTATTTTATGTGTTTTAGTTCACTCAGTAATATTGTTTGTGAATAGGAATTTATGTGTTCTCTACTCAGGAATTTTCTTTTCAGCTCCTCTATTGTATATATTTCTGGGTTGTAGCTATCATAATTTATAAGTCAAGAGTTCGTACTGGTGATTTTTTTGTGGTGGGGCGAGCGATGTGCCAAATACCTTGGACTTTAGTTGTATATTGACGTGAAAGAATGGGATTTTGTTATTAATCATGAGTTCAAATGTACATCTTATCGTTGACATTTTAAAAATGTGGATTTCATATTTACAATTTCATCATTATTTTTTTTTATCAGAACAAAAATGTCGACAACTAACATTGACAAATTAATTAATTAGATCTTTCTCCTCTCTTCTCTGTTATATTTAACGAGAGTTTTTTAAAAGAAAGGCTGCTGCAAATGTATATATATATATATATATATATATATATATATATATATATATATATATATATGTTTGTATATATATATATATATATGTATGTATGTATATATATGTATGTATATATATGTGTATATATATATATATGTATATATATATATATGTGTGTGTATATATATATATATATGTATATATATATATATATATATGTATGTATATATATATATATATATATATATATATATATATATATGTGTGTATATAAATATATATATATATATATATAGTTGTCAAGTATGCTGGTAAAGGTGATGAATATTTGTGTAGTGCGTATTTCAATATAAAAATAGACACACAGGAACAATATATATCAACCACGTCCATTACCGGACCTAACGTGGTTAAAATGGCTTTCTTCCCTTAGTTGTGTAGCCCGGCCTGGCATTCCATAAGCCACCTGACCAATTACTTTTGGTCGTCAGGTTCCTTCCTTGACCTCAGTGTGTCTTAAGGATATATTAATTTGATACTTAATTCTTCATAGGGTAAAGCTCCTATTCTACCAACTACTGTCCGTTTTTCCTGTCTACATAGCCAGCTGGGACAATTTCCCCTCTCCAGGACACAGACCCAGAGACATTCGTAAATTCGAAACCATTCAGGCCGAATCTATTTATTCCTACAACACGTAAATAACAGCCAAAATTCACCAATTAACAACTTAATTCTTTAGCCAATGAAAGAAAAATGACACACATAAAACTCTTAAAATAAAAAAAAAGAATCCTTCACTCCGTTACAAAAATGAAAAGAACAATAATTTGTCAGTCCATTCCTATTCACAAATAATTCTACTCTTAAAACATTTGAATATAGACAAAACAATAGTCACAATAATTGTCAACTCATTAACGGTACACAGAAATCACTGTGGGAATGCTCAATCACAAAATGGCTTCAGTCTATTTTTTCAAAAACAATTTTCCATTGTTTCCCGAAGGCGTATTCAGGCCTCCACGTGGCACATCGTCGAGATTCCTCAAAGGTCAACCAGACGAAAATTTATTTACTAGTTAAGGAAATAAATTTTCCGTTTTCTCCAGAAAACTTTGACGGTCAGCTTTTTCCATAAGCAATATATATATATATATATATATATATATATATATATATATATATATATTTGTCATCCACAGACAGACTGTTTAAAGTACTTGCATATTAGAAAAATACATTATACAGCTTATAGTTATTAAAAACAAAGATCATAACATTCATCGAGTGATTTGTAGGTTAATGCACCTTTAAAATTTTGTTAGCGAAGGGATTTCGCCATTTTATATCATTAACTTTACTAATCTCCTTTTTGTATGAATGATTCATTGTATTATAAATTGAACTGCACCACTTATTTGATATATATATATATATGTATACACACACACGCACATATATATATATATATATATATATATATATATATATATATATATATATATATGTAAAACAGACTGCCAGAGATACAACATTAAACTGTGTATAAAATAATAAAAAATAGATTTTCGCAAATGATTCTAAACCTTCGTAAAAAGAAAAAACAAAACAAAGATCACTCGCACACTAAAATGTTTCATGAAAATTGACATTGTCGAACCAGTGTGTATACGTGAGTGTGGGTGTTCACTGTGTCCTTCCTTTCATTTTTCCCCCTATTCGTCCTTTTTCATTGTCTTTCCCTCAAACCCTCTTCGTTTAATGCTTTCTGGTTCTTCTTTTTCATTATTACTTCCTATTTTAGTGTATAGCTTAGATGTGCGTGTGTGAGATTTAGAACATAGTAATATCTTCGTACTTAACGTTTTTGTTTCTTCTTTTCTATTCCCTTGTTTCCTCCACATCTGAAAGTTTTCTCCGAATATTACCACGTTGTGATGTAATCTCATTTTTCACCTACCAATGCTGGGAGGTTCTGGTCAACAGAGCTAAATAATTTCATCTGTTTTATAGCCCTCTCATGCTAGGAGGTATGGGTCACTGCACAAATTAATACAATATTGTATAGACCCTTGGTGGGTGTGGTGTTGGGCGTTGTATTTTCTTTCCCTCGTCTAGTCAGTTTGCGTTCTGAGATGAAAGAACATCAACACAGGGAATTTTAATTTAACTATTTTATTAACCTCGACGTATACAACTTCTAACTAGCCAGTAGCGTCGCTCTCTCCCTCCACTGGGGAGTAGTTTCCAGACACGAAAGTCAACGCGTATACACTGCTTGACGTGTAAGCACCAACACAGTCAAAAAACATTTATATATCTCTACCATTCCCACGCTTGTTCAGCCAATCAAACTCGACTTCCTTCTTTTGTCTTCTATCTGAGGTCAACCTCAAGAAGTTCAAGAAGCGATACACTTCTCCAAAAAATAATAATCTGGTAAAGTATTGTTTAGCACCAAGCCTCTCGCTACTCTTTCTATATTTACGAGATGGGGTATTGTAAATATTTACATTATTTACATCGTTCGGTTCCCAACTTCATTGACATATGCTCGGCCTTACGGCTGTTGTACGCTCCGGCCTCATACATTGAAATTTTCAACCGAACTCTTTATTTCGTCCACGGAGTTGATTGTTCTAATTCCACGTGGTATTCCTTTTTTGGGCATCTCAGATTCATTTAATTCCCATTAGTGAATCAACTCTCCAAGCTTTTGTTCCTTCAGCTATGGCCAACTCACAACTACAGCAATAGCTGGACATTTTCCTGGTGGGGCTAGATTATGAATGTGTCATCGGCGCAGCTCAGCTATAAATCCAGTGGATAAAAGCGTTGCTTGAGTAATTCAAACATTGAGTCGACCCAAAATATGAATACAGCAAGAAAAATGAGGACACCAGTTCGAATATTCGCTATTCTATCGTGATTACCATAGCTAGTGTTTTGACAAGCTTTATTCCTTGATCCCACCAATCCTGACCCTAGCAACTAGGACCTTCCATGCCACGTACATGTGGAGGAATCATTCCAATTGCCTTCGTATTTCAGTCCGATAACATCAAGAAGTCGACTTCCTGACAAATCGACCATGGTGATATTCGAACCCAGATCTCATGGTCAGAAAGCGAACATTCTAACCAAGCGCTGAAGTCACGCGCAACAGAGATAGACGAATCTATAAACTTGTAAAATGATCCACAAAAAATAATTTAAACATCTATACTATATAAGGAAATTAATGTCTCTTTATTTTCATTTTAAATTCACGACAGCATTAACTGTTGCTACTTTATCGTGATTACCACGGCTAGTGTTCTGAAGAGCTTCATTCCTTGATCTCACCAAACCTGACCCTAGCAATTAGGACCTTCCATGCCACGTACATGTGGAGGAATCATCTCCATTCCCTTCGTATTTCCTTGATAAAAGAAATTTCCACTCGGTCAGCTTCCTGATAAGGACTGCTACTTTGTGGAGCACATTCCATATAGTATAATACATGGTTACGGTATTTTTATTTTTATTTGCTATCATTCTGATGTATTATTGTTGGGAATATTGTTGATCTTTATAAGGAAAAGTCATTGTATTTTGCTCTTTATTAATAAAGTCAAGAATGTATTACTGATTTTTTGTTCTTTAACTTTTGCCTTCTTCCTCATTATCGCCCACTCTTAATATAATGCGTCTGAGACAAGGAAGGCAAACATGAGTGTCATAATTGTTTTATGCCAACGCAAATATATTCCTTCAGTTATCTCCCTTCAGAATGATGCTAATTTTATATGGCGAGCTTAATAATCTAAAGATTCTCATTTTTTCCCGGCACGAATACTTTCCTCCAGAAATAAATAATAAATCCAGCTTACTTTATAAAAAGTACAATTTCTACCGGCGTGACTATTCCAGAGGGAACTTGTATTTGCTACTAAAGTATACAGTGATCGTCAAAATCAAAGAAATACAGAATTTCGACTATCTCAGATTTGTATTAACAGTCAACGAATAATGTGATAGAGAAAATCTATCTGAAGTCAAAAAATATCAAAATATTACGTTGTCACACATGAAATTACGCATTTTTTGGTTGATGTTTGATCCAGTCGTTGAATGAAGTAACTTCCTTAGTATGTAAAAAGTTATTGTCTTATTTCCTTCCAGATAATTTTTCTTTCAATATATTGTTTACTCATAAGACCAATGAAGATTATTATAATGAAACAATATCGAGTTATCTTCCTGTATGAGTAGAAACTGTGTCATTCTGCCTCTGAGGCATTTCTGAATATCAAGGCGCCCATTGATAATGGTGTTGTTGAAATTAGACGTGTACAGAGATGACATCACTAGTTTTGTTAGGAAAATTAGTCTTGAAAATAAACCAAGGGGAAGACCCGGATCGATTGCTGTTATGGTCCATGTTAGGACCAAGGAAGAACAACACGAACACAAGAGTAGAAATAACGAAGATATATTACACGGAATAATATTAAAAGATGTGGAAGGTGTTAGTATGACTGTCAGTCTGGTTTGGAGTGAACTACTATCGGCTCGACTCGAGTTGTCTCTCTCTCTCTTGAGAGGCATAGTATACATAGTGTTAGGAAGAGTTCATTCTGTAGTTATAGATAAGGACCCATAACAGTTATCAGACATGACTAATTGAATGTTTTAGTTCATGGAAATACGAGAATCACAGCCCGAAAATCTGCACCGAAAGTCGAAAAATCTCTCACACCTGTTTATCGTCACTTGAAAACAATTGGAAAAGTAAAAAAACTGGATAGATTTATTCCGCATGAACTGAATATCTTTCAAGACACTGTCGCTTTGAGGTGTACTCTTCGTTGCTTTCCCAACTGGAAAAAGAGACATGCCTACATCAAATCATTACATGCGATGAGAAATGGATACTCTCTGGCAACAGTAAGAAAGTAGGCCAGTCGTTGAATGCTAGTGAATCATCAAAACAATACGTAAAAACCTCCACTGCACACTAAAAGCTTAATGGTTACTGTATGGTGGTATTTCAAAGGGGTTATTAATTATTCATTCTTGACCCGAAGGAAAACAATAACAGAAACCCAGTGTTGTAGAAACATTGATTGGATGCAGAAAAAATTGAAAAAGAACCATCCTAAACTTGTGAGTGGGGATGGTCCAATTTTGCTCCCCGACAACGCACGATCACACGCTTCTCAGACAAATGTCTAAAACCTGCATAGCCTTAATTATGAAATTTTCTTTCATACTCCCTATTCACCTGATATCTCTCCTTGTGATAATCACTTATTTAAGCATTCTGAGATTTTCACACGTCATAAAACATTCTTCAATAAGGAAGAGGTAATCGAAGCATTGGAATTGTTTATCACATCAAAGGATGATAATTTTTTAAATATGAGAACAAGAATTTAGAGGATGGTGCCTATTTCAACTAAATAAATTAGTTATTTAACATCTCAAAGGCGTTTTATTCCTTTCCTATCAAGTGTGACATTTCATGTGTGACAACGTAATAAATTAGTTATTTAACATTTCAGAAGCATTTTATCCATTTCCTATCAAGTGCGTTCTCTCATGTGTGACAACCTAATAAATTAGTTGTTTAACTTCTCAGAACCGTTTTATTCATTTTCTGTAAAGTGCGTCATTTCATGTTTGACAACCTAATACATTAGTTATTTAACATATCAGGCGCATTTTATTCATTTCCTATAAAGTGCGTTATTTCATGCGTGGCAACCTAATAAATTAGTTATTTAACGTCTCAAGGGCGTTTTATTCATTTATGTAAAGTGCGTCATTTCATGTATGACAACCTAATAAATTAGTTATTTAACATCTCAAAAGCGTTTTATTCATTTCCTATATAATGCGTCATTTCATGTGTAACAACCTAATATGACATCAAAATTTAAGCTAGGTATTAAGATAAGAGAACATAGAATGTATGGATGTACGCAAGGGGAGAAGCCAGATAAGCGAATTAAAAATGTTAGATGTGAAATTAAACAAGAACAAAAGTTCAAATAGCTAGGAAGTGTTTTACGAAAAGATGGATAATGTGAAAACGAAATCTGATCGCAAATTGAAATAACAAAATTCGCTTTAAAAATATTAATAAATAGCAAAACTTCGTGAGATCTGACATCCTATTAATTATGAATTCTTGTACCGGGTGACCCAAAAAACGGGAACTTTTTAACTATCGAATAAAACCAAGAGTGATGGAAGAAAAAATATTTAATTCATAGTAATTGAAACCTTAAAACATGCCATTTAAGAAACAATGATGGAATTTTCATTTTTCAAAAATTACGTCCTGTAGATGGCATCTTCCTGTACGAATGCATTCTTGAAATCTGCTGTTGACATTCCTCATTGACTGCTGCAACATCTCAGCTGGGATACTGTGAATTTCATTTTGAAATCTCTGTTTTAACTCATGCAGAGTTCTTGGTCGAGTGGTGTAAACGTTACTTTTGAGATAGCCCCACAAGAAAAAATCACAAACGGATAAATTCCGTTTTTTTGGGTCACCCTAAAAAACGGGAGTTTTTTAAGTGCGTATTGCCAGACACGAGCAAGCGGCAACACTGAGAGACAGTGACCTTTAGCAAGTAAACATTTCGCCATTTTAGTAACGAGAATTTTTCAGTAACCATGTGATCTCAAGATTCGGTAACGTTGCCTGACCCCCTAGATCGCCAGAAAAATGGAAATTCCATCATTGTTTCTTAAATGGCATGTTTTAAGGTTTCAATTACTATGAATTAAATATTTTTAATTCCATCACTCTTGGTTTTATTGGATTGTTAAACAGTTCCCGTTTTTTGGGGTCACCTTGTATATGATATTGAATGAAGGAAAGTCTTCACAAATGAATAGACTAAACGCGACATCCTAGTAGTTCTGAAGACGACTGCTAGGATTGCATGGACTGAACCTATTAGGAACCATTTCTCAAACATAAAAGGCAACCGGGTACTTGTATTTGCAATGCCAAAGAGAAAGTTGTAAGTTCTAGAACACAAAATGACGAAACATGGCTTGGAAAATATAATACTTAGAGGATATAGTAAAGGCGAAAAGGTTAGGAGAGACAGCGTGTCACCTATGTAAGGAGTTCCTGTCAGTGGGTGTGAGATATATTAAAAGTGAAACATTGCTAACATTGACAAAACGTAGGAAGTTGTGGAACGTTCTGTTCGCTCACGCCCTAAAAGCACAGCGCATATAGAAAAAGACGACTGAGGTAGGAAATATCATTAAAAGGAAATATAAGACTGTTAACCTTTTTTTACAATTATATTCATAATGTACATGGTCTGGGAGCCACTCAAGGTAGAGAGTTACAGGATAAGAGGGGGAGTCTATGTGGATATGTGAGGAGGATAACGATTAACTCTACACTTGAACAGGTTACGATTTTAGTGATCGGGGAAGCATTCTCTTCGGAGTCGACTTAATCTCACCAGTGGAATACGAAAGGAATGAAGGTGGTTGACTGCAATGTAAGTAGAATGGCGGCTCTTAACCGTGAAGATTAAGACTGGTGGAACTATGTAATGTAGTTCGTCTAAACACTATGGAAATAGCGATAGAGCATTGAGAAGCTTGTGACGTTTTATCTGTGAGAAAAGGGATTATTTACATTATCCGGAGTGTTATCCTCATCTTCATTGCCATATTATCAACGTTTCGACCGGTGTACGCTCTGGCCTTCTTCAGGCGACTGTAATTTAAAATCTACCCAGGTGGACGAAATAAAGGGTTCGGCTCAAAATTCCAGTCACCTGAAGAAGGCCGCAGCGTACAACGGCCGGAACTTTGCGAATATGGCAATGAAGATGAAGATAACAATTCGAATAATGTAAATAACCATAATACCTCATCTTAGATATACAAACACATAGCGAATGTAGGGTGGAAAATAATTCGCCAGCCAACAGGACGTGGAGACGCTATTGGATTCTATGGAGACTGGAAAGTGAAGACTGGACAGCTCCCACCCATATTTGGCAAAAGTACTCCATTTTCAGAGTGATCCTATGGAATACCTCTCCTCCTATATGGCAGTGAATGCTGGAGAGTGATTTCGCAAAGAGAATCAATGTGAAATGTGATTCTGCATGATCCTGCTAAGAAAACTATGGTCAGATGACTTGACTGACGAGGAATTCAAAATTAAAGAACAAAGGCATTTTAATCAGTATACACCAGTTCAAATTTCTAGGAGAAATACTGAAGGAAAAGGCTCGAAAGAACTTATCCCTGTTAGGGCATACTAAAATCAAATGAAGCAAAGAAAACAGCATATGACTTGCTTAATGAGTTTGTATACTTAACAGTAACACGGAGAGATTGTGAAAAGTCAAAACATATTTGAAGCCATACTCACCCAAGTGCTGAAGGAAGATGGTCCATAAATGAACAACAGAGGGTCTGTAATATCTGGTGCCGATCATTGATTTATTAAGGCGAAGAAATTATAATAAATCTTCAGAATATTTTTACCGAGTTCTGCAATAATGCTTGCTTACTTTTACTGCAGATCAAGATCTGCAAGATTTTGCATGATTAGGGGTCAATTTAAAGTGAGTTAAGAATTACTTAAATAATTTCTGTTGTGGTGTCCTCCATCTAATGAGTCTATTTTGAACTCTTCCACTTACTATAAAATTAGTAGGAAAGTAAGCCTTGGGGAAACAGTATTATAGATTGTTCTACCGGGCGGTGACAGTTGGTAGCTGCTGTTGAACAGTCTGCCTTTAGGCAAAGAGGAACGCGGACGAGGCTGTGCCGAAGAGCAGAATCTCGTCCGGGGAGGTAGACAGATCCGAACCTATTTATGCGGGTTCTATGGGAATTTTTTGGCAGAGTCTACCTCGGGGATGACCCACGTTAAACTCAGCCTTGTGCCACATCTACCCTCGTGGGCGGGCTTCTAAATATCAACAGTAGTATAGATTGATCTACCAGGCTGTGACAGTTCGCAGCTGCTCTCGAACTCTCTGCCTTTAGGCAGAGAGGAACCCGGACCAGGCTGTGCCGAAGGGCAGAGTCTCGTCCGCGGAGGTAGACAGACTCGAACGAGTTTATACGGGTTCTTCGGGGATTTTTTGGCCGAGGCCACGGGCACGGATGACCCACGTTATACTCGGCTTTGTGCCTCATCTACCCTTGTTCGACTAAATATCAACAGTAGTATAGACTGAACTCTGGTTTACCGATACACACTCCCAAGTCGTGTAACACTCTTCTATTGTATTTACTGTTCAATACAGGATTTAACTTCAACCTCTTGTTTTGTTATTTCTTAACCATTTACTTGGTTACAACATTTTCCCTCTTTGTATTTCGAACTTATTATCAATGTATTTTGATGGTACTCATATTCAGTATAATTCCATTTCTCTTTTTCCCGGTGTAATAAAGCAACTACGTACCCAACTGACCATGCCCTTCAGATATTTTGTTGATAAAATCTTAACTTCTGGTCTGGCCAGGCGATTCCGTTTAAATGTCACAAAGTTAATTACCCTTTTACTTCTTCCGGATAACTTATTTGTATTCATAGTATTTATTATTAGGGCCAAATCCAAAACATTTTTCCAAATCCCAGTGAAAGGCCATCTTTAACCTATTGTCTTTATTTTTGTATTTCTGTGTGAGTTAATTTTCTATCTTCAGTAATATTATTTACCGTTAGATCTCTGTCAACAAACATCATTATTTCTATCTTTTATACTAGACCGTAATCATTAACATAAAACTATTTCTTATAGTTCACCAGAAAATCTATGTTTGTCAAGCTACCACTAACTCAGAATTGGAAATTAGCGTCCTAATGTTGAATATCTGGTCAGGAAATTTTATTTTATTTTCGTAATGTGGTAAAACTCTGTATTTTCTTACTTTCAGGATTCTCGTGAGATTTTCACTCCAAAAGAACATTGATTCCCTTTCCTATTGGAACACGATAAAATTAGACAAAGTTTTGGGAATTAAATACAGATGCAATCCTTTTTCTAGTACTTGGAACAAGAAAGAATGTCTGCTAATAAATCCATTTGTCCTTTACATATAGAAGACGGTATCATGGGGCTTAAAAATCAATTCGGTATCATCTACACAGATGGTATCATTGTAAATAAGACATGCATTGTTAACTAATAATGGGTACTTGGGACGAAACATCCAGAGAAATTGTAAAAATCCGATTGTCCGTAGATGTAATAGTAATACACTTAATACCCGCACCTGACCAAAAAAAGGCAGGTGTTGGAAAACTACTCTCTCTGATTTCTGGAAATAGGTTGAGTCCAAAATTTAGTTTCATGATCTGGGATTTAATTGCTGGTGTGGGTTGACGCTGCATGTTCCTTACTTTCATTTCTACTCAATAAAATCACAGCAACCCGGACATAACTAATTGGTTATGATGGTCTCGCCGTTTTCTTGAAACATGATATTATACATGAATGCTGAGTCATTTAGATTTTGGAAATAAAAAGCGATTTATTTTCCAAACGGTTATTGGATTCCTTCTGTTTTCTATGTTTTATTTCCTCTTTCTTTTCTTTTCTTTTTTCCATTTTGTATCATTTAGTAATTCATTTAATTCAAGTTTAAATTCTTTATTTCAGATTACGCAACCTTGTTCCGTTCTGGCTTTCTTGAACGAAGTCAAAGGATAATGACAATTTAATCACATTCACACCTGGTCAGTACCTAGATGTGTGACTGCTTGGGATTACCAGATGTTGTATGCTTTGATGTGAAGGTGCTGTAATAGCTCTGAATTGATAATCGGATAACCGTGTTCCAATTTCAGTCAGGTTCGTTATATTCACTTACCATTTCGAAAGGTATGAATCCAACTGTTCTCTTCTACGTACGGTTTAAATAATAGCACTTTTATCAGTTAATCATTACTAATTCGCGAAAACTCTTATAATTTATCCTTTTTAGGTTGCAATAACCTGCAAAGTGTTGATAGGCCATAGAAAACAAATAAATCACTTACTCAGTAATGTTCGATTTGAGTGGCCTGATGTACCGATGTAGGTTTAGCGAGTTAGAACGTTACCAAGTGTTTGTTCATATTCAGACTGAAAATGGATGTGTTGTAGTTAGCCGTATATATCTTTTACTTACCTGCAAAAAAAAATGTATCTTCTTCTTCACCAGCTGTGTGTTAATTAGTAAGAATTGTATCACTAACTCATTATTATCTCCAAAATATGTTACAATGTAAAATTTTGTGGCTTTAAATAACCTACAGAGGATTGACTGTCCGTTGAAAACTAATCAATAATTAAAGAATGAATAAAGGTAAATAATCGTTATTAGCCTCTGCATCTTAATGACGTCATAGCCTTCTGTGGGGAGGAAATGCTTAAAAATGTATTGAAGATTAGATATTTCTGGGGAGAGATGCCCTTGCGCGTTTTGAAAGGGCGCGATACATAACAGAAAAAATAAGCGTTGGCTAATCTGGATTCTGATAATTTGCATATATTTTAGAATGTCAATTTCACAATTATAAATGAATTTGTTAATTGTGAGAATTAATTAACTAATCTTATTTTGCTAGCAGACGCACGTATGTAACTCCAAGGGTCAATCAGAATAACTCAATGCCCATTACACAGTACATGATGTCGTGAAGATTACATTCAAGCGTGAAACAGACTCTTCCTGCCTGGTATTGACCTCAGTACCCACGTTATAAGTATATCTATCTATCTATCTATCTATCTACACAACAAACGCACACACACACATATATATTTTGTACACACACACACACACACACACACACATATATATATATATATATATATATATATATATATGCAATATCTCTTCGTTCAAGCATATTTAGTTGAATAATCTGGGTGAATTATGCCTATTTTATTTTAATTGACTCGAATACTCGGATCAACTTCTTAATGTTGATTTTAAATATATTCAGGAAGGCGACGTAGTTTTTTTATTTCTTTTATTTTCTTATGTTATTTCAATCTCCAAAATCACCTCCAGGTGTGAATTGATATAAATATATATATTTAATATTTATACCAGTTTTAACAGCAAAAGTGTACGAATTGTTTAACAGCATAAGTGTCTAATTGTTAGATTAAGGTTTGACCCATTGTATCTTAGAAATGATTGAAGATATCTTAATTGTAGTTCTTCGAGGGTTTTATAACACTATTGGAAACTACTTTGAGCAATAAGAACGTATGTAGTTGAAATGATGCTCCCTCTTGCTGTTGTGACCTCATGATGTTGTTTGCCTCTCTACTGTTCCCTCTTTTTCAAACTTATTCACCGCTCTCTTGGTGGTTGTTGAGTGGAATTTGAAGATGAAAATCAGAGTATATATGTCGGTAGCATTACTGAAGGACTGAATTATCTATTTTCCTCTCAGCATTGCACAATTGTGGGGTTGGCACGAAACGATTTTATGTTGCTCTCTTTCTTGCTGAATAACTCAATGAGGTTTTCAGTGATTCGTCATGCAAACATGGCTAAACATCTTATCTTAAAACCTGGAAAAAAGAAACTCAATTTGTTTAGTGGTTTTTAGATACTAAAAATGTTGTGGGATGGACAATTAACCCACGCTGTTACATGATTTGGAAAAAAATTGTTGTTACACCCGGTATACACACACACGCACACACACACACACACATATATATATATATATATATATATATATATATATATATATATATATATGCGCTCGTGTGTGTAAAGACATCTTTATGTATCTATACGCTACTTGATAAGAGTTCTATTGGAATATAAATGTTAAGCAATTTCTCTTTGACTGCATATATACCTACATTTATACAACTCTCTAAGTAAAACGATGTCATTTCTAATACCTGTTTTACAGGCACATAGTTTGAAACCCTGTTTCCTGAACGATCATCGAAGTTAATGTCAAGCCTGGTCATTATCTAAATGAGTAACGCTTGTGAATACCAGGTATTGTAAGCTTTGATGAGCGGATAGCGAAATGGAGAGCAAAGTTCTAATTCAAGTTGGGATCTTTATATTCCCTTACGCTAAAATACAATTGGAAAAGGACTGAGTACCCTTCCCTCCCCCAGCTATGGATTAATTAGTAAGACTTGTATCATTAAATCATTATTATCTAAAAAAATGTTACAAAATAAAAAATATGTTCTGGCTTCAAATAACATGCAAAATGTTGATAAATCGTTGTAATCGAATCAATTAAAAATAATAATTTTTTATCGCTGTACCTTTTCCCCAATTCAGAGAAGAAGATACCAAAATAAATCAGAGACAAAATTTATGTAAGGCTGTAGCGAATATCATTTTTAAAAAAAATGAAACATTAATTGTCTGAATTTCAGGTGATCAACACTTGACGCCTAAAATGTGAATTAACAGTTGGGAAAGTTCATATTTGAAATGCAGTCTTGGAGATTTAAATCATTGGTAATGCAATAACATCTATCAAAATGTACGACAGATAAATGTGAAGATACCTTTTTAATTGAGAATGATCAAGTTCCGAAAATTAATAGTATATTAATGTATTGAATAATAAGGTTAGAGACCAATTATTTCGATCTTTCATGTCCTCCCTTCTGTAGGATAGCAAAACTGGATATCATAAATGAAAAAGGATTTGAAACAGCAAATATGTTGTTTTATTGAATATTATTGACAATAATACGGACAGAGCATTCAATGACTGCGGGATTCGTCTCAGAAAAATGAAGGCAATATTACCAAGTGACAAATGACAAGATCTGAACATATTATTGAACTCATCTCAATGGCTGGACACATTTCTCGCAAAAGTTATATAGCTGTTGTCATTCTTTCACGTTTTGCTAAACTGTAGAAGTTCTGTGGTGTTATATAGTTAAATATTATGCTTAATTAGGGTTTACGGTATCTGGTTGTTAAAACCAAAGAATGGTACCATGGCTTGCTCAAATGTTTTGGATAGAGACAAAAATATGATTTGTGCGCGACGGCACTTTTCGAGACACTAGTCGACAAAATTCTCGCAGGGAAGATGTCAGCACATGAAAACTATGCTTGGAATAACGCTAAGTGCGAGACGTGAATCGGGGTTCAGAAGAAACTAACATAGAAACTCGTCTTGTTGTCCATGTATTTAATACTCCTTCCACATCAGGTCTGGTGCTATTTAGAGATTCTTGATAAAATCCAAGGAAAAATCTACAATATCTTTGGTCCTAACTCAGCAACCTGCCTTCAATCACTTTCTAACCCCCATAATGTAACTTCCCTGTGCCTTTTCTCTGTATACTGTCATGGTATTTTTCTGTTGAACTTTCCTCTATGGGACGGATAATATATGAATTTAAGCGCAGTACTAGTTTAGCGGCAAGCTCTTATTTTAGATTTGGAATGGCTCGATATAACCGTAAGTTCTATACTAAGAATTTCTTCTCTCGCACCTCTCATGTGTGGGACTTTCTTCCAGCTTCTTCCCCCACCCAATCAAATTTGATCTTCAAAAAGATTTTAATCCAGTGTAAATCCTTATCTTCTGTCCTTTTTTTTAAACTTATATTCTTTTAGTGTTCTCTCTCATTAATAAAATATTTGTTTAGATTCACAACCAGTAACCGCTTGTGTCTCAGTGGATTTGGGCCTTTGATAAGGGGGGAATGATTAAATAAACTAAACAGAAATTTGATGTGAACGTGACACACAGGAAGAAGAAAGGCTCTTAGAAGGAACAAAAGGTTGTTTGATTACTGAAAATAGATATTTCCAACAGTATAAAAATAATTAAACAGAAGATACTGTTATTATGCGAGGAGTTTACGAACGATTTTTGTCCAGAAGAGATTTTGCATGATAACCGTGTTAGTTCCATTCAAAAAACAAAAGGGTGTCATATTGTTTTATTTCGCATTATGAAAATATTACACAGTAAGCTGAGGAGTAATCGTGAAAAGAAATTTTATTTGTAAAAGAATCATCTCAAGTGAAATATTCTAGCGACAATGAAACCAATGATTATTGAAGTCATTGTCACGAGGTTGCCCTGAAGAAACTACAGCAAAGACAAAAAAATATGAGCCGACGAAAAATTAATTATAACACCGTTCTTCTGGAAAGAACGAGAATAATAGATCAAAGGATGCGACATTGAAAAGTGCGTTTAGGGTGGGGAAAGAAGAAAATCGGAAATAATCATGCTAAAAAAAAATAATTAAAATGTGTAAAAATATTCATTTTATTTCTGGTATCATCAGAAAGCAAAACTAAAATCCATGCACAGCGATTATCGCAAACTACCCTCTAAAGAATATATGAACAAGCACAATTTAATAGAAAGTGACTCAATAGAAATTTTGCAAACGAAGTGTCTGTCCTGATTTGGTATGTTTTTGTTGTGGATTCCGGGATGAATCCGATATCAATGAATAACAAACACCAGGAATGGATAAGGAAAATAAATGTATTAACGTAATAATACAAACTGGTAATACGGGTTAGTAGATCCAGGAATGCGGCTTAGTAGCACTAATATATATATAGTCTTGGTATTGAAGTATCGCGGATGACTCCTTACTGAGTCTACGTGCTCTCTAACTGTGACACTTGCCGCCGTCTTTGTGTGTGACTTACTCTACTACTACTGAACTATACTATTCTTCTGTCGTTCCGTCTCGACTCATTCACTCACCGTGTATTCACTGGTAGTAGTATATCTTTACCTTGGGTGACTCCATTTTTGTGAAATGGGGAGACCCCTTAACAGTGTTACAACATATCAATATTTTTCAAGTCCTTAAAAGTAGAATTATAGCATTTTGACGATATGTAGATATAGTTTTAGTTACTATGAGAGTTAAAAAGTTAGACATTGGTTTTGTTTGCAAGTCTATAAAAAAGTAGGCATGGTTAGAACGAAGATCAGAAATGTAGAAACAATTTTGATTGAAAGAGAGTCAAAATAATTCGATACACGTTTGGTTTGCACGGGAGTCAAAAAGGAGATGTCTCTTTTTTGAATGACAATCAAAAAGGTACGTATAGTTATAGTAAACATGATCCCACATTCTTTTGCGTGGTTACGCCTTACATAAACATGTATTCTTGATCCCAACCCGACATGGCGGCATAGGGTTTTGACCATAGTAAAAATGATACGAGTACAAACGTAAATCTTTCGTCAAACCCGAGTACAAATGAGATATATTATCGTCCGAATAAACCGCTATCTGAACCACGAAGCCAGAATTAAATAGCATTGCACGAGAATATAAGACAACAGTGCACTCTATAGCTACTGAAACGCCCAATGTGGAAAAATACCGTCCGTATGACAAACATGACGTAATAGCTAAAGAGGTATTCTACTTTCGACTGTAAAATTGTGGGAATTTGTCTGCGTCAAACATAGGATAGGTAAATTATTTAACACAGTTTGACTGTGCAACAAGATAGGTCACCGTACTTTCAAATGTAGTGTATGCTTTAGAAATAACTTAGACCAACTGAGATAAAACATTGCCAGCAATAGAATATTTCTACAAATTTGCGTTAACTTAAATGTATAGATACCACATATATGAGTATAGGCCCGGACTCCAAGCGACTGAAAAAAGAGATAATGCATCAGAACACATCCCAATTCAATGTCAGTGCTTCCGAAGGCTTTAGATTCCAACATTACATTGCATGAAACTTTATAGATTTTCAACAACAAAACAACGATGATCGATGTCCCGATACCGTTAATGAACCAGATATCAATGTTACTGGTACATGGATGATTTCTCTGTGTTTGGTATATGCCTGCAATAAGATAGGCGAGTTTCTGTCAGTCACTAGACCCTCTCGTAAAACTTCCGTACTGGGGAAAATAAAAGTAGCCAATCCATGCTATATGCTTTTCTGCTATTTATTACTACAAGGAAAATGTTCACTTAATTAAAAACACCTGATTTGATATTTAGTAAGAAACAGCTAGATATTTGGAGTACCAGACATGGAGACTAGCGCAGCAATACAACCGATGCGGAACAATAATATTAGTCGCCAAACAGCAGTTCGAACCGCATCTGATGATGTGGAAATTTCACAAAATGGTTAGAGAATAAAGAGAATTATAGCCTTGAAAACTTTGTTTTAGAGAGAAACATGTTAATTCAACAAGGAAGATTTAGGGAATTATTGGCATTCTTCCATGTATTTCATTTCTGGTTTCATTTTTGACTATATCAAGCTTTCTTACGTTACCTTAGGTTTAAGATGACTTTAAAAAAAAATTAAAATTCCAGTGATAGCCGCCATTGTCACGTCATAGAACAAGTTCTGTGACCTATTACGGGCGTTGTGATATCGCCTGTAGTGCAGCTATATCAGAAGTGGTTTGTCAAGGGCAATATATCCTAACTGTGCCCATCCATCTACAGGCTGGTTTCATTTAAATTTTATTTCATTTTTTTAGACTGACATCCGAGGCAGAGAGTTTGACAGCTGTCGCTATGGAGACATTTAATTATCTTCCTGAAGAAGATAAAACATTTGAATCTTTTTATAGAAGATATGAAGATCTTTTTGCGGTTGATTGTGAGGATTGGACAAACGCTAAAAAAGTTCCCTTACTTTTGAGAAAGTTGGAAACAGCCGAACATAGTAAGTTCAGCGATTACATTCTTCCGAAGAAAACAAGTGAATTGGGGTTCGACGAAGCCGTAAAACTTTTGTCTCAGTTATTTAGCCCTAATACAACTTTATTCCACAAAAGATGGAAGTGTTTTAACTTGTCAAAACGGGATGACGAGGATTATCTTACATTTGCGTCCATTGTTAATAAGCACTGTGACGATTTTCGTTTAGCAGAACTGACAGCTGACGATTCCAAATGTTTAATATTTGCCCATGGTTTAGTCTCTCCAAAAAACTCGGAGATTAGACAGAGAGTTCTATCAAGACTAGAAAGCGAACCAAGTCTCACATTACAAAAACTAGCGGAAGATTGCCAGCGAGTAATCAGTGTTAAAAGCGATTCTAAAAACATCGAGGAATCAGGCATATCATATGTTAGGAGAATTAAGTACAAGCCAAAAAATTACTCCCCTAAAAATGTAAAGAAAGCAAAGAGTACGCCCATTCACAAATTAAAAATAGACGACCCTGTGAAAAAGAAAGATTACCCCCTAGTCCATGTGGACGTTGTGGTGGACAACATTGGGCGACAGACTGTTTTTACCGAAACAAGACATGTAATAATTGTGGTAAAATTGGCCACAAAGGGGCGCACTGTAGAAATAAAAGGAATAACAGAAACAGAGCCAGAAAATCTATATCAAACGAAAACGTAGATAAGAATCTACGAAAATACGTTGTCATTCTAAACAAAACATTTAAGCTGCAACTAGATTCTGGCTCGGATCTCTCAATCATTAATCTTCAGGCTTGGAGGAAATTAAAAAAACCAACAATGAAAAAGGCAAACAAAAAGGCAAGCAAAGGCTATTAAAAATATGCCTGCCCCAAAAAACGTGAACGAGCTCCAAAGTTTTCTGGGAGTTGCCAAATATTATCAAGTATTCATAAATAATATGCACGAGTTACGAGCTCTTCTGAATGAATTGTTAAAAAAGGGAAAAAGTTGGAACTGGACAACGGAGTGCCAGTCAGCTTTCGAAAAAATAAAAAATATTTTAACTTCAGAACAATTTTTGACTCACTTTAACCCTCAATTGGATATTCATTGTGGCCTACGATGCGAGTCCATAGATAATCGGTGAGTGTATCTTTCATATTATGCCGGACGGTACACATAAACCCATATCACATGCATCAAGAACATTGCTACCCGCAGAAAAATTGTATAGCCAAATTGAAAAAGGAGTTCTCAATATCATATTCGCAGTAACAAAATTTAAACAGATATTTGCATGGAAGGTATTTCATTCTACAGACCGATCATAAACCATTACTAACCATATTTGGCTAAAAAAAAGGGTTACCGGTTTATACGGCGAATAGACTTTTGAGATGGAGTACCATCCTTCTCAATTATAATTTTAAAATAAATTATTTACCAACTAATAAAATTGGCCATGCCGATGGTCTATCCAGACTAATAACTAATCAAAGCCAACCACTTGAAGACTCAGTTATAGCAGCTCTTCGTTCAGACTGTGAAATAAAATCAATAATAGCGAATACCGTTCGGTATTTACCTGTAACATTGTCGGAAATCAAAAACGAAGCGCTAGAAGATGATTTTATTTGCGAGATAAAACGTAAAATCGCAACAAAAGATAATAGCGTGTCAGAAGTCTTATTATACAGTGAAAGCGTTGTAATTCCGAAAAAATTACAGAAACGAATTTTGAAAGACTTCTACGGTGGACACCCCGGTATAAACCGTACGCAGATTCTCATGCGGAGTTATGTCTACTGGCCGGCGATGGATAAGGACATAATGGAAATGATAAACGCATGCAGAGGATGCGCATTGGCGGCCAAACCTCCGCCTACCATTTTCAAACCCTCGCCAAAAACGGACCAGCCTTGGTCACGTATACATATCGACTTTGCTGGGCCGATTGACGATTATTATTACTTAATCGTTGTCGACAGTTACACCAAGTGGCCGGAAGTTTTAAAATACAAGAGGCCGACAACGGCTGTAACAATCAGTTTCCTACATGAGCTGTTTGCGAGATTTGGAGTAGTGGACTGCGTTGCCAGCGACAATGGCACACAGTTTACTTCCGCAGAATTTAAGAACTTTTGTGACATTTTCCAAGTCAAGCACATAACTACACCTCAATACCACCATAGATCTAATGGACAGGCGGAGAGGTTCGTTGACACGCTGAAAAGAGCAATTAAGAAAGCTCACGGAACTCCTACTGACATAGCATTACAGCAGTTCCTGGAAGTTTATCGTATAACGCCGTACCCGAATGCACCATCAAATGGCTCACCGGCAGAAATCATGTTTGCCAGAAAGGTGACATCTGTTTTTGACAAACTAATCCCAAAACAATCAAAAATATGTAACACCAAAAAAGGAACAAGAAAACGATTTCTTCCAGATCAGAAATGTTTTTTTAAAGTTTTCAAAAAATATGCCGTACTGGTAGGAAGGCTGTATCACTAGCAGGATCGGCGAAATGGTGTATATAATACAAGGACCAAGACATACACATAAAAGACATATAAATCTAATCAAAAAACGGCATGAAATAGATTCTAACAGCAAACAGGATGAAGTGGAAGAACCCATCGAGATCATTTACGACACATTTGACCTCGAACCCCCGCAACATACGTCTGAACAACGAAGGTCGGGAAAAAAATGAAATTCACAATTGACAATTAACCCAATGAAGAAAAGGTATTAACCCTTTTATCAAGTAAAAGGCTTGGAAGGGGGTATTGTGGGAACCTGATATACATACAAATGGACTCCTCCACACTTATATAATGTGGCTACCAATTTCTAGTAGGAACCAAGTCAACAAGAGTGTATCACCGAGTGAGTGTATGAATGAGTGAGTCAGGACACCAGTGAGAGAAGTACTCTCCAGTCCACATACTTTGTACTACGTTTCCGTGAATAATATACCGTTTAACTTTATATCTGAGTCTGTGTTATTTTTCTATGGTTTCAACACCATAACACCATCCTATATTAATTTGACACTGTGACAAATCGGTGACCTAAACTAATTGTGCTTAGAACAGCATCTGTAATAAGGAATACGAGAACACTAGTTCAAATAAATTGAAGGATAGCGACAATTCCTCATCTCAAAAAGCAGATATAAATTCATTAAAAGCCCAACCGTCCCACCTTGATAAACAAATATCAAAACTGACATTGAATATTTAAATCTAAAAAATACACCGTTAATATCCATCGAAACGGTGTTGTTAAAGAAGTGTTACTGTCATCTAGTCGACGTAGGTTCGATTCCTGCACCAATTAGAGTAAAAGATATGCAGTGGTTCAGATATCACAGGGATGAAATAAAAGAGTAATCATCAGCTATTCCATATCATCCAAGACTATGGCTAGAGGGTACGTATCCGGAACTTTGTGTCTGTAATAACTCTGTTATAAAGATGATTATTGATTCATTTGATACGTGTTATAAACCCTTTGCAGTTTATTTAAAGACAAAAATATTTTTAGATTTTTAAGATATTTCTGTTGCTGATATAATAACGGTTAAGTAACACAAGTCTTAAAAATTACCTCATAGATGGGCGGAGATGAGGTGTGTTCATATCATTCCCAAGAGTATTTTCACGTAAGTGAATATAATGAACCGTATCGTTATTGGAACACGACTCTCCGATTAACAATTCCGATATATATTTTGCACCGGATACACACCCAAGCTTAGGGCATCTGATCTATCCAAGCCGTTACCTGAACCAGGCTCGACGTTACTTAACTTGTTCTAACAAAGATGAGAACAATACTTTGAATAAATGAAGTATATTCAGCGTTAGTTATTTTAAAAAAATAAGTGAAAAAATGATCGCCATCTTTACGTTCTATTTTTGCTAATCGGAATTGTAAACAAACGATTTATTGTGCAAAACAGGTCTAATCATTAAAAAAAAACACACCAAGAAATCAACTCAAGCTTATCGGATGATCGATATTGCTTAACTGCTGTAATATTCCTAGTGGGTCACTGAAAAAAAAACGAAATTAAAAGGCGAGTGTCATTTTTAAAGTAAAAAAAAGGATTTTTTTAATGTTCTAATTAATCGATACACTAAAAATATAGCAGCGTCGTAAAATGCAAAATTCTTCATTGGAGCGAAAAATACAGCAACATATATTATTTTTTTTTTATATTTGCTTCTTGTAATGTTATTTTTTATTTATCGTTTCTCTAACTTTTCTTCAACACAGTTCAATAGTTCTCTTTTATTTAGTATTAACGTTTAGTTTTTGCCATTTATATTCGTGGAATTTATACTGTATACGTCGTTATTTTATGTATAAATTATAGGCCTCCGTGTTGAGACTGTGGGGAGATGAATGGAGGCATAATGTCGCCATAACTAGTGATCACTATCAATTCCATCACACTTAGACACATCCAACACTTTCCAGCTTCTCTGCACTGTCCTCAGGGTGACCCACAATCACACTTAAATGTTCGTATTCCAGCTTCCGGCGCGAATGCCAAACAGTACGGCATGCAGTTTCCAAAATTCTGGCGGAGTGAATTCCATCATGGTGCTCTTTTTCTCGGAAACGGTATCCAACTGACCTTACTTTACCTTGCAGTTGATAAAATAAAATAAAAAATCAACGACCATGCGCTAATTTAACAATATAAAATGACATGAATTTATCCCTCACAACTTGTTAAGAGAAAAAGGTTGTCCATGACCAATATTGCCCAAGAGGAACTGATCGAAGCTCTTGCTAAACAAACATTTTCATGATCATGATACACTCAAGGTTTCCCTACGCAGGTCACTTAATTTAAATCAGTGATCGTTGACAGGGAGACCGACACTAAAGACTCGCTACAGGCTGCTATGGGGGTCGCCATGTCCAACATGATTTAAGAAAAAACTGATGAAGGCAAGTAGTCGTTCTAAATTTAACTCGAATTAAAATTTGTTCTCAGTTACTTGACGCATCCACTCTATAAATAAAGGTAAGATTACACACGTACTAAAATCACAACACACGCACACACACACACACTCACACATATACATATGTATATATAAGCAATCTCTCTTTATATATATATATATATATATATATATATATATATATATATATATATATATATATATATCTTCGTGCAAGCATTTTTAGTTGAATAATCTGGGTATATTATGTCTATTTTATTTTAATTGTCTCGAATACTCGGATCAACTTCTTAATGTTGATTTTAAATATATTCAGGAAGGCGACGTATTTTTTTTTATTTCTTTTATTTTCTTATGTTATTTCAATCTCATCCAAAATCACCTCCAGGTGTGAATTGCTAAGACTAAAAATTCAAGTAAGTTGTAGTTGTGATTTTTTTTAAATGCGCATGAAACTCACTGTTATAATTATAAACACGTGGGCACCTCGAGATGGTGTAATGATTAGCAAGCTTGTCTCGCTAGAACAATTACGACTTAGTATTGAGTTCGATTCTCACTGGGTGCCCCTCCAAATTTGGCCTTGTGCCACATCTAAGCTATGCTTGGAAAATCACTATAATTATAAACACGTCTGAACTCGCTAGGTTATAGTTAATATAAAAATTAATTGTTAAAGCTATCATGTTTATCTATGGGAGGTAAATTTAATTTATATAATTGTATTTTTATTAAATTTTAATTTGAGTATTGTTGTATAAATTCATGAGCAATAATGAATTTTTTTTTTTAAATTGGAAATTGACAGTAAAATATACTTCGAATCAGAAAGAGAGAATTAAAATTTCTGAGACACATTGAGAAATTTAAAACTAAGGACCCATGCTGATGGATGGAGTGTTATATGGAAATAGTGATTAATCTACCTAATGAGTTTGTGTGGATTGAAGGCAAAGCAGGGACGAATAGTGGCGGTAATGAGTCCAACACAAAATGAAGGATACTGAAGATACTGCGGACCGGAAATGTGAGCAATGGCAAAGTTTAGGAGAAAAGGGAAACGAAAATGAAATTCATACTTAAAGCAAGGAAGAGACAATTGCAGTTTCCGGGCATATAATGAGGAAGAAGGGCTTGGAAAATCTGTTAGAGAGCAAGAGGGACAGAGGAAGACAATGCATGGCGTACATGATGAGCTTAAGTAAATGGATGGCGGCACAGGGTTTGTGCTAAATAGCAGAAGAGAAAGGTTTATTAAGAGCTACAAGGGATTGAGATTTGAGGAAAGCCATGGTCGCTTATGTCCTGATGGTACATGGCAAAGGAAGAAGAATGAGTCCAACGTTACTTTAGCTGCAAATGACTGGATCTTGTGGAAATCAGTGAAGAGACATTGATGAGTATTGTGGGTAAATGTACTTTGCTTTCCTGTGCAAAACCTCTTAAGATTTAATCTAGCCTAAGTCGACTTAAGAGGAAATCTGGATTAGAAGTGTGTAATGTTGATTTCTTCTATTGGGAGCATGTGTCTGACAAAAAAAATAGCTGTACCCGAATCTTTAGTTTTTAACCTAGGCCCGAACCCTGACCTTTGGTACAAACGTAAGAGTATTAGACACAGTCAGTATCACTTCGAATTTTATGATCTACGTGATTAAATGTTTTAACCACTACAAAATGGCGAGGTCTCCCATTATTCCGTGTTTCTTGAACTTTCGTCGTAATGTAGCTTCCCTGTGTCTTTTCTATAAATACATTCATGTTCCCATGAACTTTCCTCTATGGTAAGTAGACTTTATTAATTTCAGCGCATTATTAGACTGGAAGCCAATGTCTTATCAGTTTACAGTTGAATTGGCTATATGCAACCGTAAGTTTTATGCTAGCAGTTTTTTTTCCTCACACTCTACGTTCGCCAAAATCATTCCGGACCAACAAACTTTGATCTTCAAAAATTTAAATCCAATGTCAATCGTTATCTACTGTCTTCTTGATTAGTCATTTAATGTTCGCCCTCCTTAATAATTGTTTTTTCTTATTCTCTCACATTCAGTAACTCCTTTTATCATAGTGCATTTAATGCCTTGTTCTTAGGGTGAAATGATAAGTAATATAAGATAAGTTAGTAAATATTTTCAGAAAAATACAAATTTCTTCTGCATTCTTTCAGTATTAAATAATATTCGTGTCTGAATAATTTTCATTTTTTCTCGCAGGGCTTTTCATTTTATATATATATATATTTCGTGCCATTTCAAAAGCCACCCACTGAAAAACTATTCGTTTTAAATACGCTGTTTTTTATTTGATCATAGTTTAATCGTATGTTGGTTTTTGCAATAAATATAAATGCAGCTTTATTTTGATAAATATAACCTTGTTCAAATTTGGATTTTATTTAAAGTAACAAAAACTGCCGACGTTTTATCTTTTTTGCTATGTGCGCCTCTAGGGGCTTACGAACAACGCAGGCCTAAACTGCAACACTTAAAAAGCGTCTCATCCTTAAAGACGATAGAAAAATGATCGTTTCTCTGTATCATCCGGTAAATACCTGGCTCTTCCTGCTGTCCTTGATTTATTTTTTTTTGCAAGAGCCAGATTATAGTACTCCTATCATACATGGGCTTTATCTGCCCAGTCTTTACATTCCAATCTTACTATAGTCCAAAACCCTCTCCCGGCCTTATGAGTGATGAATGAATTCCACCGTAAAACACTTTCCCACAGACGAAACGATGTAGGTCTATCGCTGTTATATCGCTATTTACATAGAAAGTGTCCAAAAGAAATACATTCGTTAGTACCACCTTTTCTAACCTTCCCGGCAAAGACGCACATTTTGGCAAACCACCCTCATTCCCTTCGTCTTCCATTGGTGATATATAAGATCCACTCCATCAACATCTTCCCACGAACATCTGCTTTGTGTGACCGAATCCCAAGAGGATGCTTCCCAAATCACTAAGATCTTAACCTGTTCAAGTCTAGCGTTAACCGTTCCTCACATGCCTCCATAAGCTGTGTATTTGACTCTGTAACTCTCTACGTTGGCTCTTATGCCTTGTACATGGAAATAATATTGTAATTATTTTATTTTTACATTCGTATTTCTTTAATGATTATTAAGTTTTCTAACTGTCTATTCTTTATCTCAATGCTTACGGCCACATCACGTTGAAACACTGGTCCTCCTATGATCATCGAAGTTAAGCAATGTTGATGCTAGTCAACATCTAGATAAGTGACCGCTTGGCAATTCCAGCTGCAGTAAGCTTCACTGTAAGTGTGGTTTAATGAATATTGAATCCCAATTTTTAATTCGAGAGCCGGGTCTCACTTCCCATTGGGTTCGTTATATTCAATTACGCGCAAATGTCCTTGGGAAAGGCACTAAACCACTTACTCACTCCCCAGCTATGGGTTCAATATTATGGCATGTATTACTAAACCATTATTTTCTGAAAAAAAACTTCTAGCAATTTAATCATATTTTCTGGCTATAAATAACCTCTAATGGTAGAAAAAAGAATAAGCTAATCAATGAAGATTTCTTTTTCAATATTTAATTTGTAAAATTGACGACTATATATTTTTATGCTTTGATAGTTTCTCTTGATTGTTATCGTTGTCAAATTTAAATTGTTTTATTGTTTAACAAATTCAAATAATTATATAAAGATAAGAATAATGTATTTTATAAAATTATTTTCTGAAACCATTTCTCGCAAGCAAGGTGGCAATGCCACTAGTGCATAGGGTTTACATGGAGTGAAAGTGAAAGAGGACACTTAGACAAGGGAGGATTGAGGAAAGTAAAAAAAAAAATGAACGGGATTCAAGAAGACAAAAGATGGCGATTGATGTTTCATTTACATTTTTGAATACTATAGTTATCAAGAAAGCAAGTAAAGGGAAATGATTTCCACAGGTAGGAATTGCGAGAAAAGAAACTGTTGGAGTAAACGTGGATGCTGCATTACACTATTTCATCAGTACAAAGGTGAGACCTATATTCCAATCTATCAGCGCAATTAAGTTCATGTATTCGGGGCAGCAGGTGAAAAATCTAGTCAGAGCAGTTGCTATGAAAATATTTGTAGAAAAGACAGAAGGAAGCCACGTAACGTAACGCTGGTGAGAAAGTGACTGCAGTTGAGATACCTGGCTAGGATCTATTACATAACAGATCCTTCTATGCATTTTCTCAAGAAACCCGAGATGAACAGTACGAGCACCAGACCAGATATTGCAACAGTATTCAAGACACGGACGAATGGTAGATTTGTTAATCTGCAAGTTGGATCCTGACAAGTGAGATTTTCTGGCAAGACCGTGACACAACTTGAAGTAGATGCAACTATTGATTCAATGGAGTCATTCTACCTCAAGTTAGTAGAAAACGTGAGCCCAAGCAGGTGCATTGTGTTTCTCTTTTATTTCGAAAACGTCGTTGAAATTTTCTTTAAAAAATATAGAGAATTTACATTTCTTTTAATTCAATATTTATGTTGAAATGAGTTTATAATTTTATTCCAATTATTTTATAAATTAACTATATATATATATATATATATATATATATATATATATATATATATATATATATATATACATGCTACGTTTTATATTGATAAATTGAGGCTGAGAAATAAAACGGAAGTTTGTTTGAGTTGCCAGACATCTTCCTGCAGCTTCGGCAGCAGACTTTTTCCTGACAAGTGTAGGCATAATTAGTCACCAATAAATCAATATATCTACAATATACATAAAACGCAATGCAAAATATTACTTGGTTCAGTCATGGCGCTAACGATGTTATATAAACATACAAAATTATATATAGTTACTAGATAGATTCAAATGTTTTTTTTTCGTATTTCAGGCTTAATTAATAGTTCAAACAAATTACATACGAAAAGCGTTTATTCATCAAAATACATCTCATCATATTTTATTGCCTGTTGCCATAGTTATACCAGGAGATCAACTCCACGCCTATACAATTTAGCTGATTTAGAGGAAAATCTCCCTGGAAACATACTCAACTTTATCCACAGTGTTTAATATCTGTTCGCCCAGGAAATGATCCCTCGCTCGGTAATCTGACGGTACAAGATCTGGACTCTAGGCAGACTGAGGCAGAAATTTCAGATTATCATGTTCGTCCTTGGTCACATTGGCTGTGTGTCTTGGAGCACTGTCATGTTCTAGGAGTGTGTGTCTTCGATTGATCAATTCTGGGTAACGGGCTTTCAAAGTATCATATACTCGCTGCTTTTGAGCATACGTGTTAGCGTTTGCTGCATAACCACTTGAGACACCACCCCATTGAAATTCCACCAAATGATCTTCTTTTCCAACCGTTCTTGTTTGACAACAGCTTCTAAAACCTGTCCGGAACGAAACCACTGATTAACGATTACGAGAATAGATCCATTCTTCATCCCCAATTAGCATTCGACGACAAAAACGAGGATTTGCCAGCAGCTGTTTGCAAATGTTCACACGTTTTTGAGAATGGTCATTAGTTAGTTCATGAGGAATCGACAGTGCCTGTTCATAAGAGTGAGTATATACAGTTACCTATTCATGGTACTTTATACTGCCGCGAAAATAAAAGAGATTGTGATTGGCTGTTCTCCAACAATTCCAAGCATTGCCTGATCTTCCACAGCAGATCATCTCTCTGACCATGGTTTGTCTTCGAAGATATTTTCATCTTACTTGAAATGTTTTAATCTGTTTTGTGCCACGCGTTCATCGACAGTTCCTGGGCCTTGAACATCATTAATTTCTTTTACCACTGCCCTTTCCATCGGTCTTTTTTGGCACAGGCAGCTTAAAATAATATTAATTATATTTTTCGCAAGTCAAGATCAAAGCTCTACAATAAAGGATAAACAATTGATGCTTATATATTATAAATGAAAATAAAGAAGAAACAATTCAGCTACAATTGGACAAGTTGTATCAAATTAAGGATATAACATGGAGATACATGATGTCAATCATAATCAATGAATATATAACTAAACATTTGACTCAACATATATAAGCCCGTGATATATTTAAGTTAGAACTGTGTTAAATATCAGAGAAATAGCGTATGTCTGTTTCTATCTCTCTATCTCTCTCGCTCTCTTTCCTTCTTTCTCTCAATATATATTTATATATATATAAATTTATACAATGATGATGTTTGCACAGCAGTGTTGCTTCTAACAAATCCCTTATCAGATCACAGCTTTGGGTTCAGGCAATGTTTCAGGTCCGGAGAATCATTACCACTAGCCCAGAGCGCAGCAGCAGTATCTCAAGATACCACCAGGCTGTGATGTATTTTCGACACTCTGTGGAACTGTCATATCCATTATGTTGCAGTTAGGGCCTTATTCTGGATCTTTTTACATACCTGCTCTTATCTGATGGTGTAAGTCCAAGATTAGTCAGGTATGCGGAGGTTGTTTACAATAAAACCTCAGCATCCGTCCTCGATAGGAAATGTTATCTCGCCATTTCTGACAAATTGACCTCGCAGAGATTCATATTTGTCCAACTTACGCTGAGGCGCCCAGTCGAAATTCTCTTCAAAAAGGACTGGTAATTCAACGAGAAAAATTCATCTTAACGGACCAGATGAAAATAAACGGATTCTGGGCCCTTAAAGTCATTTCTGTTGAAAATGATAATTTCAGTTCCAAGTCAATTACAACGTGTCATGCTCACACGAGAATTTCGAACTGTTTCTTTCTTTAACAAAATATATTGCCTTATTGCTGTTATTAATCAAAGCTTTTTTAGCGGTCTAACAACGCCACAGTACTTCATTGTGTCTCCACGTGTGCCTTCTTAGGGAATGTTTGAGGCTGGCATTTTGCCAACATGCTCTGCATATATATATATATATATATATATATATATATATATATATATATATATAAAACATACGTATAACAAACTATTTCTAATTCTAACAGTTGAAATATAATCCTTGAAAATGGCTAAATGTATAGCCGAAAGCGCTTGGATAAAAAGAACATTCGGACAGTGAAAAATTCCAGTGAATCGACCAGGCACATTTGTAAAAAATTATGCAGATAAAACATGTCTTCTGATAATTGTTGCAGCCACAGACGTGGAGAACTTTCAAAGGAAAATTAACAGGAGATAACTGACAACTGACATCCATTAAACATGGCACGTGGAACTAGAACAGTCTACCCCAGTGAGCGAAATAAAGGGTTCAGTTCGACATTCAAACTACCTGAAGAAGGCCGGAGCGTACAACAGCCGAAACGTTGTAATAAATATGGCGACAAAGATGAGGACAATAGCCCGAATAATGTAAATAATGTACATAATATCTCATCTCAGAAATATAGACAGTTATAAAATGCCATATTTCTCACATCGTGCGTAGATTCTGCCATATGCATTGACCAGAATTAAAAATATTTTCTCTCTGATTGCATGACACAGCATCTGTTTGTATCTGCTGATAAAAAAACGACTTTCTTTGATTACACAGGCTCTAACTTATAATCTAATGTCAACATATATTTCTGCTAATACCTAATTATTGAGGCGACTGAGAATACAAAAAAATGCACATACATTCTAACAATTTATATAAAATAAAATCCTTAAATATTAATCGTAGCGTTGTTAAAAAGTAGCTAATGAAAATATCCATAATCATTGAATTAAATAATGGTACACATTATAATGATAATTATAGATTCCCTTTGTAAAAATATATATCTGATAATTTCATATGATCATATTCATTTTTTATTGAAATCTCTGATCTAAAGAGTATATACACTAACATGCCAGAAAACATAAGATAACCATATGTGAATGTAAGCTTAGTTGACAACTGTATATTGACGCCGTAGAAATTAGCAGACCTATATCAATTGGTAATTTTTATATATATATATATATATATGTCATCCACAGACAGACTGTTTCGCAGCTCATCAGTGTGGCTAGATGTCCGGTTGCCTCTAGCTAGGATCGAAACCCGACTGAATTTGTGTCAGTCGGAACTTCTACCAGTAAGCCGACAGGGATGAAAGTGAATTTTAGCGTGTTTATTTTTAGATTTAGATAAACACACAGTGACTGACAGTGACTCAATTCTGCCGAAGAGTCGTGCAATATTAGCTTAAATAGTCACTGTTTACAAACTCACGCCTCAAACCAAAGAGCTTAACCGAAATTAATTTTTCAATAGCAAACAAATGTGTGCAAAGTAATTTGATTTATATGGATCTACAGTGACAGTTGTGCTCAAGGAATTCGTGAGAGATAACGCTACCACCGATACTGACTCAATCACATCGACATTCATTGACTGTGGAAGTAGACCATTTTTTACGCTTCTGAAAACGTTTGGTTTGAGGAGCATTCAAGAGATTTCTAATGAATTAGGTGGCCATGATCTTCAGGTTGGCGCGACATGGGACCAACTTGTTTCTTAGATAAGACATGGTGAGAGCTCTTGAGATGTCTTAGCAGAACAAGTCTCCAGATTACATGTGAAATCGATGCCACGTTGAAATACTGCATTCTCACCTTGATAGAGAGAATCCAGAAGGATAAAAGGCACAGACCCCCGACTTTTGCTACGTCAATATTTTGAACTTATTACTTACTCTACGTATAGATAAATAGCGCAATAAACAGTTTTTTTTTAAATCGTGTATTGAATAAGTATTTCTTCTATTGTTCACTTGCAGCATGGCCCGGCGTTGCCCGTGCTTGATTCAAAAATGGTATGACTCATACAGCAATCGCTATCACTTGACTTAAAATATTTTTGCCCTTCCTTGTCTTTAAAAGAATGCCCTTTGCCGTGCTGATGTTGCTACATGCCTCATTTCTTGCCTGTCTCAAACCCCGAATTTTTTTCTAAGCTCAATACTAAACATTAAATCTGTTACGAAAAAAGAACTAAACAAAATGAACACAATACGATCAGCTTTAAAAAAGGACTCGTAACTGGAAAAACCAAATGAAAAAAGAATGTTAACAACAAATAGTTTTTCACACCCAACCCAGTTCTGCGCAATCAGAATCAACGTTGAGTTTAAGCAAGCGAATGAGCCAATTGGAGAAAATTGCCATGCAGATTTAAATTTTTCCCACTTGTGACAAATGCAGCTATCGATTTTTTTGTATGCTAGCGTTCTAGTTAACATTCGTGTCAGTCAGCTTTTGGCTCTCACGCTGGCCAATAGAATCTTCCTGCCTATTCGTGGCAGCCGGCTATAGGCTCTCACTCTGGCCAGTAGAAAATAGCCGCAAAATACATGAAAACTGCCGTAGAAGCATGAAAAAAATCGATTATTTCCACTATCGATGGGAGTTGGGAAATGCAAAATCGTTCTTGGCCTTTACTCTAACTTGTAGCATGTGCATGTAAATTTTGGTGCAAATCCGTCGAAAATTGCGGCCGTGCATTCGTTACACACACACACACACACACACACACACACACACACACACACACACATCCTGCCTTTTATAGTTAGAGATAGATAATTATAACAGTACAGAGAGATTTTTTAATTCAGTACCTTTGAGATAAGGATTTTCTGAAAAAATTGAATTGAAATTAGTGAAAAGAAATAAACAATAACCGTAAGTATTAGAAGCGTGTATTCTATTTTAATTAAGATTTTCTACAACAATGAGATATGTTTTAAAGTTAAACTTGCTTTACTGACGTTCATGTCTCGAGGTTGTTTGTAATTTAATCACAAGGATAATTGGATAAAAAATACAAACAAGGAATTAGATGGAGAATAATGTGAAGATTGTCTCAGGAATAGCCAGTTAAACTCATGATTATTAAATCATTGATTCTTTTCATTGTTTCTTTTAAAAATTGCAAATTTTTCCTTTAACCTAAAAAACTACACCATAAATCATCTTTAATATATCTTCATGAGAGAATGTAATAACCAAAGTTTATTTAATTTTATAAACGCAATGGCTTCAAAGTAAAACGATATACTGATATCAATACAGACGACGAAAAACCGAAAACCGAAAAAGGAAGGTGCGTATAAACAGATTATATGAAGATGCTTCCACAGCATATGGTGTTTTACGGCCATATCACGTTGCTTATCGTATGATCACCGAAGTTAAGTAACTTCGGGTGTGGTCAATACGGGTGACTACTATACTATAGTATACTTCCGAATATCCTGTGCCGTAAGTTTGGAAGTGCAATTGGTCTCGGAATTGTTAATCGGTGAGTAGAGTTCTATTTCCAGTGGGGTTCGTGTTATTCCATTTCTCGCAAATTCTAAAACTATGGATCCATCTCTTCTCCCCCAGATATGGGTTAACTAGTTAAAATATTAAAATATTGTCTGGCTTTCGAATAACATGTTACATAGTAAAACTTAAAAGAAATAAGATCTGTCAACACCTAGGATATCCATTCACTACACTTCGCTCATCTGGTAAGGTACATGTCTGAATTGTTTAAGTGAAGCCATTAACAAAGACATATTTAGGATTGAACAGGATATTTCATGATCATCATTTTATCTACCAAGATGAAATATAAACATGTGAATACGTCGAATTAATTATGATCAGTAAACCAGAGGTCTTACTCGTTGTAGTATCTCACAATTTACTTATTTATTTATTTATTATTATTATTATTTTTCTTTTCTTTGATATCTGGCGTTTACACATTTCTTTCCGGGTCCCGCCCAGGGACCTAAGGTTAGAAATGGCATCATGACACTTTCCACTGCAAAGAGAAAAAAATAAAAATAAAAAAAATAATTACACAGATAAAGCCCTTCGTAAAGTGTGGGCTGTACTTGTCAGAACAATTTTTTGTATCTCTTTGAGGCATGGACTTCCAGGGATCCCTTCAATCAGCCTACTGGAATCTTTTCCAACCAGTCCAAGAGCTCCAACTACAACAGGGGTTGTTGATGTTCCCATGTGCCACATTTTTGAGATTTCTATTTCAAGGTCCTTATATTTTGACAGTTTTTCGAATATCTTCAAAAATACATTGCAGTCTGCAGGGGCTGCCATATCAATAAGGAAGCACTTATTTTGTTTGTGGTCTTTAATAACAATGTCTGGCCAGTTGGCTTTGATTGTTCTGTCAGTGTGTATTGTGTAGTCCCATAGAATTGAATTATTATTATTATTATTATTATTATTATTAGCTTGGAGCTGGTAATAATAGTTTTGTAGAATGAGCGAAAGCGGACATCTGGCGCCTCATAACCAACTGATTCGGGTAGATATAGCTGTACAGCCCAGAAAGGCAGTCCATCTAGGAGAAAGCAAAATTTGATTTTAAACCTACGCTGCCTCGTTGTCATATCAAAACACGGAAAAGGCAATTGAAGGAAATCCAGACAGAAAAGTCTGTGTAGAGCCCCGAAGGTAGGTGGCAACTTTTCAGGAACTGATTCAGCCAATCCGGCACTAAATCTACTCACCTGTACTTCATATTGTCGGTATGGCCTAAACTGTGGTCGTGCTGTGTGGGCACCTCGCGTCGTCGATAAAGCATTACGTACGTGAGAGGTCGTTACCTGTCCTTTTACAAAAGGACATAATTTTGATCAGAGAGGTCACTACCTTTATCTAGCGATATCTGAACGAATGCCTACGATTATTTCCGGTATTATAAAACAAATTATCGTAACTAAGAATTGGTAACATTCGTCAATACAAACAGATCCATCTCATCGCAATTTTGCCTTATCACACTGCGATAATTAATCCGTTGTTTGACATCAGCAGATACAAAAATAAAGAAAAGGAAATGTCAGCAATTTACGCTTCGAAAACATACGATTAAGTTCGCACAATATACATGTCCACCATTATATTGATCAGTAGTACTAGATTTTATGTTTTTTCAAATGCTGTCTGCTTCTTTCATTTTTTTTTTTGCAATACTTTTTATTACTCTAGTCATTGTGTGACTATTTTGACTTTTAGCTTTATGTTAGCTGCTAACTTGTTTTTTTTTATATACAGTATGTCTTTCGATTATGCTTTCGTCATATTCTCTAATATAGGTTATTTTAAACTGCTACTTCCTCTAGACCATTTAAAGTGAAACGTGTAATATATTCTTACACCCTTTATGTCATGAACTATAGTAACTTATTTATTTCCGTATGTATAAATTCCATACATAAGAATGGTTTTGAGATCGAGCTTAACAGCCGTTTCTGCAGTTTTAACATATTATCTTAGCATTCAATTCTCTGTTTATCTATGCAGCGAAAACGCCGATCTAATTGATGAAACATTACCAGATTCTGAATTTGTGAATTTAGTCTGGATGCCTTGGGCTTTGGTCACATCCGCTGGTAAATTTCTGGCTGCCCTGATCGTTAAAAGATTTCACGAGCATTATCAAACTAATAATCCGTTTATTCCTTTTGTGCTCCGTTGTATGACAATAAACTACACCTGGCAGGCAATAAGGCCTCTGAACAAAAGGTTTTGAGGAGCATGGAACCACTTCTTAATTGATGTTATTCCCAGGTCCACACTGGCCCGTGGTGGTAGAACCTGTTAGGGTACCGGTTTTGGCAAATAGTTAATTCTCAAATAGCGGTCAAAACACTATGAAAGTATTAAAATTGATTTTTATAGTAAAAATACAAATAAAAAATAAATGTTGGTAACATAATATTCCACATATTCTATTCATACGGACCTATCTTAAAATCAAAAATATTGTTCGCATTAAATATCCTATTGAGATTCATATGTTGTAAGCCAAGATAAACCAAAACAAATCTTTTCCTTTGGTCGTGCGAAGATAAATGGTTGCTGATAACATTGTATAAAATGAAAATATTTGACGATGACACTCTGTCTAATATTCCTTTACAGGAAATGAGGTACTTAATATGTAGTAGTTGTATCATCTGAATATTCTAAGGCAAAAAGATGGAAACTGAAATTGATTTAGCTGCACAAACTCTACATAATTAAAGGTTTTTCTTTTCAATTTTAAAAAACTTGATAGTTTTCTTAACGTGTTTTTTTTTTTACCGTAACGATTTAGTGAAAATAGCGGCAGTCAAATTTCAGTTTGTTTTCAGCAGCTAAAACATGGACCGGGCAGTTTCTAAATATGCCTCCCCAGCATGGTCCCGTTTCTTTTTGGGAATATAACTTTCCCCGATATAGAATGAAACTCCAGCTCACAGTCCTCAATTATAGACTCGCTGTTTCCCGTTCGTGAAATAATTCCTCGCCTGGAATATAAATGAATCAATCACGTTTGAATCTGGAGCCTAAACATGGCTTTTCCAGATACAGGAGTATCTCCATATATATATGTAAGACACTTACTTTTTGTTTCTCCTTACATCTGCTTTGCTGTGTAGAAATATATGATATATTATTCACCACGTGGGACACGTTTCTCTATGTATATAGAGTTCTGGTTATGTCTTAGTATATAAATGTCTCGCTGAGAACCAAGCTTGTTTGTCATTCTTTTTCCTTTCAGTCATTCCGTTCCTCCTGTCAACTACGGTGTTAATATATCATAGATAAAATAAAGCCCATAACGGGGGAAATACAAGCGGAAGAATAAATATTTCTTCCGTAGCTCTCTCCCGCTGCAAATAGACGATTTATTTAAAAGATATATTTATATATATATATATATTGGAGTAACATAAAATGATTATAACTCCTCAATTTTCTTTGTTTCTTTTCTCGTCAAGGTGTGTACGATCACGTCCCTCCACGACTTTTTATCATTTGTATCGTTTGCAGAAATGCATTTCTCCTGCTTTAAATCTCTTCTTCCTCTATGAGGAGAATGGCCAACAGAGACGACCATATAAAAGGTTTTATATTACATACCAATACAGTTATATTTTCTTTGCTTCTGAGGAAATTTCCCAGCTTCTTAGTACTTTCTTTTGGAAGAAATAAATATCTAGTCCAATGTGGCTAACGGTGAATGTGACATATTTTTCATCATCTGTTAAAGCACTTTCAAGATATTTACAGATCTGTACTTACTTGTTGAAACATTTTCAATACTTCCCGTGCATTTTAGGCTGCCTTGTATATTCTGTCTTCTTACAATAGATGATTAGCCCTTTCATACCGCTAGATTTTACTGTCTTTTCGAGTTACATTTTCTTATCTTTTCCCTGTAGTTTTCTTCCAGTGTCTGCCATCAACACGGTGACATTTGCGTATCTTATGTTGTTAAGATTGTGTCCAGTCAATAATAAATTATCTAGTTTTCTGGAAAGGTTGAATAAATAAATAAGTTGATATAGAGATAGATTATTAAAAATAGAGAAGAAATGTATACTGCTGTATTGATTAAATGGAAGTTTGGAAACACTCATACTTTCGTCATATACTTGTTACCATTTCACAAATCTAACAACAACGGAAGTGGAACAAAGCGACTTCTACATATGTAGCTGACCTTCTTGCAAATTCCATTTTTATTTACACTATTTACATCGTTTGAACTGTTGTCCAGATTGTTGTTGCAATATTCACGAAATTTCGGTAGTTGTTCCTTCTGGGGATATTAGCTGCAATTTCGAACCGAGCTCTTTCTTCTTCTTCTTCTTCTTCTTCTTATTATTATTATTATTATTATTATTATTATTTTTCTTCTTCTTCTTCTTCTTCTTATTATTATTATTATTATTATTATTCTTTTTCTTCTTCTTCTTCTTCTTCTTCTTATTATTATTATTATTATTCTTATTATTATTATTATTATTCTTTTTCTTCTTCTTCTTCTTCTTCTTCTTATTATTATTATTATTCTTATTCTTCTTCTTCTTATTATTATTATTATTATTATTATCATTATTATTATTATTATTATTATTATCTTCATTATTATTGTTGCGGCGCACCCACCTTCACAACCACAATAGACTGGTCTTATTATTATAAATAGAACAGTATTTCTAGAGACTGTGAGTAATGTAGCGGTGCAGAGTGAGACTTCTGTAGTGACCAGTTACACTTCCGTTTCTCGACCGGAAGATACCGTTGGACTTTATTACTATTACTTATTGTTACTACTAACCGACGTTCGTTCTACTACTAATCTCTCTGATGTAAATACCTCTCTGAATATACCAGTATTTTTCCCTACGACTGTGTTTGTTCATTATTACCATATACTCACGTGGAAACACTCAACATCTCAACAATTATTGTTATCATTATTATTGTTATTATCATTATTATTGTTATCATTATTATTATTATTATTATTATTATTATTATTATTATTATTATCATTATTAGTATTATCATTATCATTATTATTGTTATCATTATTATTGTTATCATTATTATTATAATCATTTTCATTATTATTGTTATCATTATTATTAGTGTTATCATTATTATTATTATTATTATTATTATTATTGTTATCATTATTATTATTATAAATAAATATAAATAAAATACAAAATAATAATAATAGTAATGAAAATTATAAATAAAATAAAATAAATCAATAATATAAAAACGTTGTATAAAATTAATTAAAATAAAATTTAAAATAACAAAAAACATACTCCCAGCATGCAACAAAAACTGTTCCTGTCGGAAATGCGGACTTCCTGCCAAAAGACGTTAAATTCAACCTCGTCACCCCGAACCTAGGTCTGGGCAACACGTGTCCGATTTTTCTCTATGATATATCATATAATAACACGGAGTAATTTCTCCCTTTTACCATATGTATCCTAAACAAAAAAAAATACACACACCAATATACACAAAAAAATAAATAAAATGTATGAAATTAACATACAATTTACCATGTTTACCATGCTTTTATCTCCGTGAACATGAGGCTAATTTCTGCTGCTATGGTGTGAATGAACTCACACAAGTCCACGGCGCTAGTTATTCTAATTTCACGTGGCAAAAATGTGGGTGTGTCAGTTTCAGTTAATTCCCCTTTGTAATTCAATCTAGTTTTTCTTCTATTGAAATCGCAACTCTTTGGGTCAAGTCACCAATGGATCACGGGACCAACGTTTCTATCCACTCGTCCCCATGTCCAAGGGGGGACATAAGTGAGAGAATTTCATTTTTATATTTTGAGATATAATCATACTTTTTGTGGTTCATTCTATGACTGGGAAAATTGGAAAAAAGCCCAGGAAGAGGCAGCTGATATATCTAGGGCACATAATGAAGAAAAAATTCTTAGAAAATGTGTCACTCACAGGACATACTGAAGGCAAGTGGGAGTGCGTAACCTACCTATCGAGCTCATGCAAAGGGTTGGTTGGAATATGTATTAGGAGAGATAACAAAAAAATACAAAGTATAGGAAATTGTGGAGAGTCATGATCCACAACCTTCTGAAGTGACACGGCACATAAAACAAGATGAAGAAGTTCACATTGTTTCTATTTGGCTTATGATTTGAGAAATTTTGATTTTTACAATGATTATTACTCGCAATTTCCGTGAAAGACCCCTATTTGAATGTCCTGAATAACCATAATACTTCAGTTAATGATTGAATGAGCTCATTACAATTTGCAGAACTATAACTTTATATATAACTATAAAATACCCGTAGGGATTTCTCTATTAGATTTTTAAATATTTAAGGTTAAATTTAACAAAATATTGCAATAAGAATCGTAAGTAAGAATACAAGTCATTATTTAATGAAGAGGGTACAAATGAAAATATTAAAAACTGACAAGGTTTTCTATATTTCTGAAGCAGATGTTAAACAGAGGAAATCATTATCTACCCCCTTGTTTTCTCTTTGTTTTGTTTTCTTATTACGTATGCTTTCTTTTTCTCGCTAAAATGAAGATCAACCCTGGTTGATCTTTTTTTTTTTCGTTATTCCTCGTAAACAAAAAGTAATGATCAATTATTTATCATCTTGGGTAAGACGTTAAACTACATCTCCGTCCTGGGTAAGACGATAAACTACATCCAGCAGCAAGGCCGCTGATCAGGAGGTTTTGAGGAGCTTGGAATCACCTCTTAATTGATGGTGTTCCCAGGTCCACTCTGACCCAGGGTGGTAGCACCTGTTATGGTCCCAGCTATGGGCAAATAGTTAACTATTACCAGCAATACATTTTTGGAAAAAATATTACCAGCAATACAATTTTGAAACAAAAATATTACCAGAAATAGGTTTTTGACAAAACAAAATATTACCAGCAATAAAAAAATGTTGACGGCATTAAATAACCCATTGAGGTTGCTATGCCGTAAAACAAAATAAACCAAATAAACCAATCAATTATTTATCAGAATTAATGGCAGGGCGTAATACTTCTGTTGCCTTGATGACTAATGAATATCTTACGGCTATATCACGTTGAAACACTGCTTCTCGTAAGATTACTGAAGTTAAGCAACGTCGATCCTGGTCAGTACCTAGATGGCTGACCGTCTGTAGATACCAGATTTTTAAGCTGAATGTGTGCTTGGTGTAATGGATGACGGCTCCAAATCGGAAATCGGAGAATCAAATTACAATTCTATTCGGGTCGATTATATTCACTTATGTTCAAATAATCTTGGGAAAGTTAGGGATCAACCTCTTTCCCCCCAACTATGGGTTAATTAGTAGAACTTATATCAGTAAATCATTATTATTTACACAAACCGCTTACAATGTAAAAAAAAAAATTGCCTTTATATAACTCTGCTAAAGGTTGATAAACCATAAATACAAATCATCCAACTAATTGAATATCAGGTAAAATATTACATGTGGATGGTTGGAAAATACTAAATTTGAAAAATATCGTCGATTTTCCACCACAGATCCTAAAAGCTGCGAGATCTAACATTTGTTAGAAGACATTTATATATGAATTAACGTTTCTTATGTCACTCAATATTTCTTTTACTCATTTGCAATTACGTTTGATACACTCTTTACTGGCAAGATCTGACGATTGTGATTTAAGCAGAATTGATATTTTTAGCATCTTCTAGATAGAAATATAGTAATTATTGTCTGTATTGTCTACCTCGTAATGATGTAATTACGCATAATAGCTTGTTTATCAGACAGTTCTAAGTCATTAAGCGTACGTCCTACGTACAAAATGTGTATTGCTTTAATATTCGATTTACTAACACAGTTTTGATTAGTTTTGTTAATAATTCAGTGATGTTATTTTGTTCTGATTGATTCTTTTTTTCTCTTTCTTTTGATGACATTTCGACTGCTAAATACATCGTCATACTAAGCTTTATTTAAAAAGTTTTACCCTCATATGATGCTACGTGGGCGTTTTTTTGTTCAGACGCACCACATGCATTATTGCTGCAAATGTCTGAAATCTCTATTTTCAAGCCACTAGATCGCACATATTGACGTCTTTTCTTAGGTCCATAATAGATGGAGGTCGGGAAACGTTCATTTTTTTTTTGACGGGGAAGAGTTATGAACAACCCGAGACTATTATAGGGTGACCCCCAAAAAACGGGAACTTTTTAAAAATCCAATAAAACCAATAGTGATGGAAGAAAAATATTTAATTCATAGTAATTGAAACTTTAAAACATGCCATTTAAGAAACAATGATGGAATTTTCATTTTTTTTTAAATTATATCCTGTAGATGGCGTCCTCCTGTACGAATGCATTCTTGAAATCTGCTGTTGTGACCCCTATTTACTGATGCAACATCTCAGCTGGGATATTGTGAATTTCATTCATGTTACTAAAATGAAATGTTTACTTGCTCAAGGTCACTGTCTCGCAGTGTTGCCACTTGCTCATGTCTGGCAATACGCACTTCAACAATTCCCGTTTTTTGGGGTCACCCTATATAAGCCCTGCCATTTATTAATTTCACAGATTTGAACATTTAAATCCTTTTCTGAACCCCTTTTATTGAGACTGTTCTTTTAATGCTTATTGAGAACCCTTTCCCCTCCCCGAATATTCAGGCCACTCATTGAATTAAGCAATTAACGTAAGTTCTGTTTGTTGATCAGATAATTTCAGCATTGTTTGTGCAATGCTTCTTTCAATGTGTCTTAATTTTCAATGACATCCCAATCAGTTATTTTTAAGTTATTCCTCACTGTGTGAATTCATAAAAGAAGGGTCAAGTGAGATTGCCTAAAAATAACTGACCTTGAACAAAACACATAAAAAGAAAGTTCAAAAGAGGATCTGTATTGTAATCGAGCCTGAGCAGGCATCTCGACTTCATTCATTTCCTCAGCAACGTGCTGTGGATTACAATATTTTAATGGCAACTGCAATGAGGTGATATCTTTCGCTGGTGCCCCGACTACATTAATTACTAGATTGCTATCTACTTCCCACTCATTTTTACTGGTGAAATAGTTAAATGAAACCCCCACTTCTACTCCAACAGTTTCAGTATCTCTCTATATATCCGAGATGAGGTATTATGTACACTATTTACATTATTCAGACTATCATACTCATCTTTGTTGCCATATTTATCACAACGTTTCGGCCGGGGTACGCTCCTCAATTTCAAATCCCACCATCCATACCGCGTAAGGAAAGGGATCGTCCGCTGCTTACCACACCGAGCAAAAGACACAAGTGTCAACACAGCGAAATTATATAAAGAATTGGTCAGTATAAGCAGTACCATACAACGTAACAACTACCCTGGGTAGATGGCAGTAGCCCCTAGAAACTGGGATAAGCGGGTACAAGAGAAGGACAACAACACTCAGAAAACAGTCTGCCTGCCTTATGTGAAGGGGTTATCAAAGCAAATACAAAGCATCTGCGGTTCATATAACATCAGGACAACCTTCAAAAGCTTGACGACACTTCGCAGATACCTCTCACGAGTAAGACCCATCAAAGAGGAGAACATACAGTGTCCAACAGTTTCCTTTCTCGTACATTCTACCTTTTAAATGCAACATCAATTGTAATCTTCTATTTTCTTGATTCTCGTTTATCTTTTATTCTTTCCTAAACCTCCACCATACACACTCTTTTCTCTTACATTTATTCTCTATAAACCCCTGAGCAAGAGCGACATTCCCGCCTGGCTTGGGGGCGGGGAGATAAAAAAATTCGTTGAAATAACCAGAACACATATGAAAAAAACATTCGATCAAATGGCTAAGGACAAATATTAATGATATTCGAGATCCAATGAATAATAAACAATGAGTTTTCGTTAGAAACAAAGAAAATACTGCTGTATTGCCATTTAATACTAAACAACATATATGGCATTAAATTTAGAACAATTTCTTTATCGATGAAGAAGAGACAAGAGGCAACAGTCACGTGGCTATATATAAGTATTCTGAGAATGACATGGATTCAGCATGTAAGCAATGAGGAAGTTTTAATAGAATCATAAAAAATGACAGATACATTTAAAAATTAGAAAGTTGAAATTTCTGTGAGAAATAATACCTAAAGTGTTTACGGGGAATTTTACGAACTCCGCATATTTTAAAAGGAAAAAGGGCAGATGGAAGGGATAATGACTGCTTAGATCTACAAAGATTATGAAGATGTGGAGGGCAATGGTCTTCAATGTATTGAATAGGAAACTTATAAAGAATGAATATTTAACATTGCCAAAAACTGTGCACTTATGCCGGACATTATGGAAAGGAAAAACCTACGATTGTTAATAAATTAAAAAATATATGAGGGTCAGTCAAAACGTAATGGCATTTTTTTTTCATTATATAAGAAATAAGGAAAACAATCAAACATATTGTACATGAAGATATATCTATAGATGACAGGTCCCACGTCCCTAATTCTCGACAGAGTCACCTTCTCTTTCAATGACAATGTTCCCACCTACGAATGAGGGCACGTATCCCAGCTTCGTAAAACTCAATTGGTTACTGGGAAAAGTGAAAATTGCTGTAAGGTATTGGTTATTCCAATTCCTTACAGCAGTTTTCACTTCTTCATTACCAACATAACGTTTTCCACGCAGTATTTCTTTCATTAGACCAAATAGAGTAAAGTCAGGTAATTCAAGTAATGTTGAAGAAATGTAATCTTCTATGGGTACATCATCAGCTGACTGATTTTTTACGAAGCTTTGATTTATGCCATAATTCTTAGGGGGAATACCGGCATTGAAAGATATGGTGACTATGTTAAGAAGTTGGTGTATTAACCTCTGATGTATAGGCATATCTTGATGAAGGATATCTTTGATTGTATATGTCTATATTTCTGAGATAAAGTATTATGCACACTATCTACATTATTCGGACTATTGTCCTCATCTTTGTCGCCATAATTATTACAACGTTTCGGCCGTTGTACGCTCCGGCCTTCTTCAGGTGGTTGGAATGTCGAACAGAACCATTTCAAGGACACATGGCACAGTGGATAAAGGCGTTCGTCAGATCCAGTGACAGGATCCAAAGAGTGTGAGTTCAATACCCGGTTAAATCAATGGAGAACTTGGAGAGGGGAATTAACAAGAGATAACTGACAACTGACATCCATTAAACATGGCAGGTGGAACTAGAATAGTCTACCCAGTGAGAGAAATAAAGGGTTCTGTTCGACATTCAAACCACCTGAAGAAGGGCGAATAGTCTTTGATTGTGTTTTTTATTTCTTATATAATAAAATAAATTCCATTAGTTCTGACTCACCTTCGTACATATAAACGCCCGGCGACTATAAGAGATTAAATGTCTTGACAAGTCACAGCAGGTAAAGAACGGAATTAATCAAAGTTTTATTTTAATCATTTCACAATAAGCATGGCAAAAATGTCACTAAGAGGCCAAGGATTACTGAACATGAGAAAATATGAAAGAAATAAATTATTAATGAACCTGAACAATAAAAGAACAGGAAAAGACAGAAGATAACTATTGATATTGCCTTTAAACTTCTGAAGAACAAACTTGACATTAAATCACGAAGCTGGGCGTGATTTCCATACGCGAGAAGTTCCAGGAAAAAAACTCTTAACATAGATTTTACGGTTATATCTAGCTATTTTAACTGTAATATCAGACCTTGCCGCCAATCTAGTACTGCGTTTAAATTCACTAAATTCTATGTACCATATCTGAGAGTTCATCAGACAATTACCATGAAAGTATTCGTAGGAAAAGCACAGAGAATATACCTTACGGCGGTGGAGAAAATGACTGAAATTGAGATGCTAGGTCAGGAGGAATAATATTGTATATTCTTTCTTGGATGTTATCAAGAATCGCTAAATACATATCTGGAGAACCGGACATGTGCCAGCAATATTCAATGTATGGAAGAATTGTAGACTAATACAATGTGTAAGATAGATTCTGGCGAGAAACATTGTCTAGCACGGCACATTGAACTAAAGTTCCTAGCAATTGAATCAATAAAATCTATCCACTTAATGTCAATGGAAAAGGTTAAACCAGCAAGGTGTCACTCTCCTGGAGTTTAGCATTAGCCACGATGGTGGGAGGCAAAAGGGGAACTCTAAGATGATTAAAAATGAGTAGTTTCTTTGAGGAGGCCGTAAAACTAACATGCCTTAGTTAACAACTGATCGTAGGTCATTTTTAAATCAGCTGCCAAGCTGACGTTATTTGAACTTACTATTAAGTCAGAAATAAATACTTGTATCATCAGCATAGAATCTAAGCTAAGAAATAAGTACATCAGAAAAGTCATTTATGGAAATTAGAAGCAACGAAACACAGTATTACAATGTATGACGATAAAATGCATCCGGCAGCCAGGCCTCTGATCTGGAGGGTTTTCAGGAGTGTGGAACAACCTCTTAATTTCTGTTGTTTCCAGTTCCACCCTGACCCGGAGTAGTAGCATCGGTTAGGGTCCACGCTATGATCAAATAGTAAACCTATCACTATGAAAACCTTTCACTATGAAAATATAAAAATATATTTTTATTATAAAAATACCTGCAATACATTTTATAGTGTAAAAACAATACCAGCAACACATGATTGTAAAAAAATAAAATTTATAAAAAGTCATTTAAAAAAAAAAGAACAAAATTATAGGCAATAAATTTATATATATATATATAATATATATATATATATATATATATATATATATATATATATATATATATATATATATATATATATATATATATATATATTGTGTGTGTGTATTTAGGCAGCAATATTTCATTAATACATGTTTCATAAAATAGTATAGAAAAGTTTTTTCTATTTATTTTAATCAAAATCCTTAATTAATGTCTGATAAGCTTAATAACATTATCATTGAAAGACGAAAGAAAATCACCATGTTGATAAAAGTTTTATTCTTAATCCTTTCTAAGCCATCATTGGAGATTAAAGATGGTAATTTTGCAATTTCTTTCAGTTGGTCCGGAGTAGTTATATATTTTAGTTTATCGTAGATGTCCTGTTTGTTGCTGTTAAGGGTGTTCAATTTTTCTTTGGCTACTTCAATTTGCCTTTTCACAAGGCTACTTTTATAATTCCAAGTGTTGATAGTTTGGTGGTCTGCTGGATCATTTAATTTAAGTTGTGTGTATTTAGGCAGCATTTTTTCATTAAATAATATAGACAAGATTTGTCCATTGATTTTATGCAAAATCCTTTCATGACGTCTGATAAATTAAAGATATAACTACCCCGGACCAATTGGAAGAAAATGCTCAACTACCATCTTTAATCTCCGATGGTGGTTTATGTAAGCCGAATGCTTAGAAAGGATTAAGAATAAAATATGTATCAACATGGTGATTTTCTTTCGTCTTTCAATGATAATGTTATTAAGCTTATCAGACGTTATAAAAGGATTTTGCTTAAAATAAATAGACAAAACTTATCTATATTATTAATGAAACATACACACACACACACGCATACATACATATATATATATATATATATATATATATATATATATATATATATATATATATATATATATATATACGAGGGTCATTCAATAAATAAGGTGAATTTTTCGGTATAAGGACTTCTAATACAGATAGAAACTTTTCATTTTTTTTTTGTTTGTTTTACATCTTTTTCACATGGATTTAATTTCTTTTGTAGATTAAAAAAAAAATTGAGAGTTTTGGCGATTAACAAAGATGGCCGACCAAGAAACATGCTCCAGGATTGAACAGCGGTCAGTTATCAAGTTTTTGGTTGCTGAAGGGTGCAAACCAGTTGAAATTCATAGGAGAATGTCACCTGAGTATGGTGCCACATGTTTTAGCCAAAAAATGTCTACAAGTGGGCTAAATTGTTTAAAGAAGGACGGCGCATGAGGATGAAGACAGGCCTGGGAGGCCTGCAGAAGTCAGGTCTCCTGAGGTGATCGAATCAGTCAATGACCTCATTCAGTCTAACAGAAGAGTGACAGTGGATGACATTGCAAGGACTTTGAGCTTATCTGTTGGGACAAACGCAGGGGACATCAGTCAGAAGGAGTCATCTTGCATCATGACAACGTAAGGCCTCACACAGCAGCCCAAACGGTGCAGACCATCAACGAGCTGGGCTGGGAACTGCTCCCTTATACCTCTTACAGCCCAGACCTTGCCCCTTCAGACTTTCACCTGTTTGGTCCCTTGAAAGCGTTCACGAGAGGCACGAAGTTTAAAAGTGACGATGAAGTCAAAAGTGTTGTGAGCGACTGGTTGTGATTGGTTCTACACATCAGTCCAAAGAATTTTACGCTGTGGGAATACGGAAGCTTGTGCACAGATGGGAAAAGTGTGTGACGGTGCTGGGAGAATAGTTGAAAAAAAGAGGAAAAAAAGTAAGCTTCTATCTGTATTAGAAGTCCTTATACCGAAAAGTTCAACTTATTTATTGAATGACCCTTGTGTATATATATATATATATATATATATATATATATATATATATATATATATATATATATATATATATATATATATATATATATATATATCAGCAACATATTTTTATAAAAGAAATTACACAAACCCCACCAAAAATTAAATTTCGGCGTTAAATGACTAATAAGAGTTAGTATGACGCGAAAAAGCTCCTACCGTAATAAAATCTCCTAACATAATATTTGTATTACATCAAAGCTCCCCCACAAAATTAAATTTCGGCATTATATAACCCATAAAAGGTTGATACACCGATAAGATAACTAAACAAACAGTAACACCATGAGAAAACGTTATCTAAAAATGTACATATTTTTTTACGTCTACAGTAGTTCACAAAGATGATTATTTACATTTATAAAAGATTTTCGATTCGAGATCAGATTATTATTGCGTATACGGAGAGAATAAATAAATATCGAATAAAAATTGAAACTCAGATCGTTAATAAATTATTCATTATCTGCAGGTGTTATTTTCTCTTATTTTCAACTGAGAAATAAATTCGTAAATTGATGAAGTGATAATAATGGTCAGATTAAGCTGTCTTTTAAAAAGGCTCAAGTTGAGTGAAGCACACACATTTTATATTCATTCTTTTTTTCAAAGAAAAATAACTGCCAATATTATTGATTTCAGAGCCGCAAAAATTAATGTCGAAGACAAGAACAACAGACCGACTGAGACGCTTACGTTACAAATAGAATTTCTTACGTCAGCAAATATTAAAAACAGCGTCTTAACCAGAAATGATACAGTTTATTCAGAATTGCTTGCGCAAACATTATGTGGAAAAGCTGTATGGTTTCTTAAATGTACATACATACACACACACACACACACACACACATATATATATATATATATATATATATATATATATATATATATATATATATATATATATATGCATGCATGAATTCTCGCGACGAGAGCCGACGCATGAGTATTCCATCGACAGATTACTGATGAGTCCTTTCGTGAGAGTAGATCATTTGGCCTGGCGTGATTTACCGTTTAGTTACGGTGGAAGCGTCTGCTTAGCAAAGCAAAACAGTAATTTGAATTTGATAAAAATAATTATCGGAATTAGTCCATTTCATAAGGACTCCCCCTTTGTATTCAACGTATGAGTGTCAAGCAACTCAGTTCCTCGGAACCGACGGCCAGACACCAGCACATATGATTTGATTATAATGGTGAAGGCTTTGTGTAGAACCAACCACACTTTTTGGAGGGTCGAATACAGAGACCTGGTGCACTACGTATCAAAAAGGCTCTAACCAACTCTCCGCAGGTTTTGAATTCAGATTTGTCCTTGAGTTGTATAGAAACTGCCGAAAAGTTCTGCATATCCGTGCGTTTTCAGCTATACTTTAGATATTATCAGGGATGATTTTAATTTTACTTTAAACTGAATGAACTGGTAGTGTTATGCATGTATCTAGAGTTATAGGAATGTTTTAATTTCTAAACACGGTCAGCAAATTGTGGTCGTGTTCATAGTTAATGTTATTGTGTGCTGGCTTTCTCTTTTTTATTATAAGGGATTCCATTATTTTAAATCATTTTGCATGTCGATGAGATTATTATGCTTGTATTTTGTATTAGTATGTTTCGAATGGTGTCTGGTATATGTTTTTTCTTAATAGAGCTATTGTCGGATAGGTGTATAATTATGTACTAGTGTCGCAAATGTAAATATTTATGAGTTTGGTTTGATAAGAAACGCAAGAAAATTTAAATAAAAAATTTGAACGTAGTAACTTGTCACTCGTCTTTAACGAAACATACATACACAAACGCACTGACTCACACACATACACACACACACGCATATATATATATATATATATATATATATATATATATATATATATATATATATATATATATATATACGCAACGATATATAATATTATATATCAAGAAACATTATTGAGAAAATAGTATCACAAATTGGAAAAAAGGTTTTCTTCCGTTAACATTTTCATCCGTTAGGATTTCATTGGACTGGGCTTTGTTGATGTTGTCACGTCTGTACTTGCGCACGAAACGAGAGACGCTGGTAGTTTCAAAAATTTGGAAGGCATGTGTTTGAAAGAATATTTTCTTAAAAGAGTATTTTTGAAAGAATGTTTTTCCAATCTATCCAAATTGATCTATATTATTTTTCATTTTCTTTTTCTCTCTATCACCTTTGTCCCGGACTATCCCACATTGTGAAAACAGAAAACCTATCAGGAATGGTGATATATTGTAAAAGCCAGGACGCAAATTAACCGTGGCTAACCTCGCGATCAATGCATTTTCCAGACATTTTCGTGTTAGTAAATTCTTTTCTCTTTTAATCAGAGTAGCATTACCTCTGTCAAAAATGTGGAGAGTTTCGTTACAGTGAACAACCAATGCGCTTTGTGTGCTGTTTCTTTTAAATGTTCCTTATGTGTTTTTATCCGCTTTTGTTGACATTTCTTGAGGTTTCTCCAGTATATACTTTTTGGCAATTTCTACAGTTTATAGAGTATATTACTCCATCAAGTTTAGACTTGTTGTTTTGTTTGTTATTGATTATGTCGATTGTTTTAGATGTAGTTGTGTAAAATTTGTTTTTTTTATTTTAGACAAATTCTTTTCGGTTGTACTTGTGATAGTTATATCTGGCCATTTTCGTCGATGGCAACGGTCGGAAGAGGAAAATAGGTTATCTTAAAATTCATGGCTAAAACAAACAATGCGCGTTCGGCAGAGTTTTTGAAAATAATTACAGTAGTAGAATACTGTGGGATCATCCACACTTGAGCATTTGCGTCATTGTCTAGCCTCTGCAGTGCGCTAGACTCTATTCTCTTCATAGATCTTTGCTCCCGGGAAAACAGCAGCTTTCCACCCCATCTCAGTTCGCAACATTGAGATAAGATCCCATCATAGACGTTTTACGTATGTCCGTAAAGTGAAAATTGGGTCTTCGAACCTTGCACCTATCTTCAGACAGTTCCCCATTCAGTATCTGCTTGAGAATTCTGGGGTTATTTATGCGCGCAACGTTCCCAAGCTTCCTGAGACGCCGATATCGCTGGTTAGAATATAGGGACTAAACGCGAGCTCTTTTGAGCATTTCCATATCCGGTACCCTATCTTGCCATTTAATTTTTTAAATATTTCTGAAACATCGCATGTGAAAATTATTTAAACTCCTCTCCTGACTAGCGATCGATGTTAATGTGAACTCCTCACTCCCGTAAAGGAGTGCTGAGAGTTCGCATGTTTGATAAATTAGAGACATGGTTTTTATCCTATGTTAATCACATTCCCATGCACTTTTCAAAGCCATTTTTCAATCTGCTAGTCAATTCCTCATCCATAGTTAGGGTCGATGGTATCAACAGGTTTCGGAGATTACCACCAAGTTTTATCTCTGGTGTAGAGATATTCCCTTGTCTTATTAGCTAATTTTTTTATGTTGATTGACAACCCAAAAAATGTGATAGAGTTAGTGGGTAGAATAATGATACGTTGGGTTTGTCAGGAAGGACAGCTTTAATATATTGGAATATTTTATGAGCCTTTTATTTCGTATTGAATATGAGATAGAGTATTGAAGGGTCATGAAATTATATTCAATATATTTCTCCTCTTCCTGTATATAATGAGGACTGCAAATTCTGAATGCTGTTAAAAAGAATCCAGTTATAATTCCAGACTTTATTTTGTTGTCAAGATTGGAATAGCAATTTATTAGTTTATGTTTATTGGTTGATTTTTGATGAACACTAAGTTTTAGACTGTTGTCAACTCGGTTTAACATGATGTCTGAGAAAGGTAAAGTATTTCTTTCTATTTTTTATGTACATTCTATTGTGATGTTCGACTTTATCTACAAGATGCGATAAGATAGTATCACGGGGATATATTAATAAAGCATTATCAATATATCGGAATTAAGTTGATTGTTTAAGTAGTATATTTTGGAAAGATCAAAATTCGGCAAATTCTTAGAATATACATGACATGATTCCGCTGATAGATACAAATCAATTGATTGATTTATTTTTTACAGCTTACCAAAAGATTTACCCACAATATCCAAATCAGAGAGAACAAACATTATTTACGAATTCCCATGTCTCTTAAGGTGATGCGTTCCTGATCAAACCAAATTCAAGAATAATTACATTGGATATAGTACTACATAAATGTCAAGACAACTAACGTTATAGGTCGATGACTACCATAACTGGGACTCATTTAAGAAAATACGAAAATTTACTAAACTCAATCCGCATCATGCACATGAAAAATAAATCTATAATAGAATTATCCAAATGTAAAATTAACTAAAGGTTGTGGAAGCGTTAATAATAATAATTTAAAAAAAATAATAAAAACCAACATACAATAAGATCAACTATGAACACTGTCATAATGTGCTGACCGAGTTTGGGAAATAAAAATACATTTTAATCCCTATAGATACACATATATAAAAATCTACAGATTGACTTAAAAATAAACATCCTCGATAATGGATACTAGAATAGCCGAAAAAGTTCGGAAATATAAAATGTTCGGTTAGTTTTGACACACACTCTTTCTCAAAAACAAAATATATATACGAAGAGAAGAAAGATTTAATAAATAGGCTAATCACAGTTCCTTGTCGCTAGTCGTCGTTAAAGAAACTTGTATAAAAGAGGAATCACTATATGAATACACAATTATATACATACATATATATATATATATATATATATATATATATATATATATATATATATATATATATATAAAAAAAACACTTAAAAAACATAAGTGATATTTTATTTCATTGAAGTCATGTTTTAAGTCTATGTCATTACATAATAATTTTTGCTCTATCTTTTAACAGAGCACTTAACGTATCTCTATCCTCTTGGAAATTCCATACATAATACGAAAAATTTATTAGTAATATATATATATATATATATATATATATATATATATATATATATATATATATATATATATATATATTTTTCATGGAGACAAAAACAATTTACTCACTACAACTTCGTTTCGGGGCATTTAGTTGCACCCCGATTTGTGAGAATGAAAATGGTCATGAACAATTGTTCTTGTAAGCAAGCCGCATACCACATATCATATATAAATGCTATATATATTTGCTATATACATATGCTATGTAATAATATATAAATAAATATATATATGCTATTTATATATGTAGTATGTGTGTATATTTATATGTATTATATGTATGTATATGTAGATATAGATATGTTGTGTATGCGTGTATATACGTATGTGTTTTGGGGCATCTTCTGATATTTAAGTTTAGATTATTGTGCGTAGTGTCACTACAAATTTATAGAACGCCTTCCGGTGTCAGTTTTAGGTCAGCGATTTAAGAATGAATTATGCATCGGAAAATAATTCAACTTTATCTATATCACACTTTTACCCCTCTCTAGCACTTACTGTTACCCCTCACATTCGTCCCCTACTCTCATACGTACACTCTCGCTAAATTTATTTTTTATTTCCGGACTTATTTTTTCTGATTTCTTTTTGGATTTATAGGTCTGATGAATTGGATCGTGATGTTGATTCCAATGTAATAAATTATAACCATGGAATATAAGTGTTTAAGCCTTTTTATTATATTCTTACTCTGTCCTGGACATTGAGTTCTACCTGGATTCTATCCTCTTGCAATTTATATATATATATATATATATATATATATATATATATATATATATATATATATATATATATATGTATATATATATATATATATATGTATGTGTGTATGTATGCATATGTATGTATTGATATATTTTATATATATATATATATATATATATATATATATATATATATATATATATATATATACATACATACATACATACATTTAATTTAATAGATACAATTTATTTAAGTAAATGCTCTGTTTTTTTTAAATATTTCGTGAGCAGATATGATCGTTCGGGAAAGATCGTAGAAGATTTGTTGTTTATAAACAGTAACTCGGGCTTTGCTAAATCGAGCTTTCTTCGTAGCTGAATGGTTAACAGCGCATCAGATCAAATGATGATTCCCATTGGGCTTACAGATTCCGTACCTGTCGGAGAAACACATATTTTCTACGAAATGTCTCGAACATTCAGGACGGTATATGTAATTAATGATGTTTAATAATAAAAAAAAAAGACAGACCATTCACTTAAGTAAATTGTATCTACTAAAATAACTTATTAAAAGAAAATATATTAAATAATTATCGGACATAATCCATTATTTCCCAATATATATATATATATATATATATATATATAGTCATCCACAGACAGACTGTTTCGCTGTATCACAGCTCATCAGTGTGGCTAGACGTCCGGTTGCCTCTGGCTAGACTCGAAAACCGGCTGAATTCGCGTCAGTCGGACATTTTACCCTGAAGCCGTTGGCGCACGGCAGAGAAGAAAGTGAATTTAAGCGTATTTACATTTAGATAAACACACAATGACTGAGAGAACTCTATTCGATTAACCGAAGAGTCTTGCATTATTAGCCGTAATAGTCACTGTTTACAAACCCACACATCCTCCCTATATATATATATATATATATATATATATATATATATATATATATATATATTACAATTGGAATTAA
>OZ038488.1:28947269-28962269 GCA_964036315.1 Acanthosepion esculentum
AAATATGCAATTAAAATACATGTTAATATGTGTATGTAAGTGTAATTATGTGTATTTATAAAAGGGATAAGTAGAGTGAGAAAGAGAGAGATAAATTTGCCCCTGCTAAAAGTTACAACTAATGGAATATCTCTTTATTTGGTGGCATGCTCCCAGACGGTACCGTTGATGGTAGTGTTGTTCCTAGGTAATTGTACCCAGATGTCTGCGATGTCAGCTGTTGGGACACGAGGTAGACGATAAATGTTGCCAATTTTTCTGCCGATGGAATTGGTCGGAAGAGCGAATATAAATAAAACACTCAAGAGCAGTATTGATGCGAAAATTGCATTCTAAGATGATATTCGATCTCTGATTGTTCTTTTCTATGTTAATAATGATTCTTCAACGTGTACTAATATTTTCTTTTAATATAGTTCCCCTAATAAAAGGGTGTGTGTGTTTGTGTCTGTGTGTTTGTGTGCTTGTGTGCCTGTGTTGTTAGACAGCATATATTCAATCAAGTATATTTGATTGAATAATCTGCGTATATGTTTATTCATATTTATTTTAATCCTCTCAACTTCACGTATAAATATCTTAATGTTGTTATTAAATTCATTAAGATAGACGCCGTAGTATGCATGTTCTTTTTTTATTCATTTCTTTTTTTTTCCAAGTACTTTCAATCTTATCCAAGATCATTTTCAGGGGTGAATTGCTAAGACAAAAATTAATGTTATTGATAGTTGTGGAGTTTTGCCGTAAATATGAACACGTATGAACACGCTCTGTTATACTCATATTAAAAGTTAACTGTTAATACCTGTATGCATCTATGGTAGATAATTTAATTTTTATATATGAATACTCAGTAGCCGAGACAACGTAGTTGTAGTATGGTCAAAATAATTTTTTTTTCCGTTGGGTTTTTCATTTGAAGGAGATTTCTACCATCTCTATACATTTACAACATGCTTGTCTACCTTCGCAATTTAGAAAAGATTTTGTCGAAAATACATTCTCTTTTTTTCATGAAAATAATAAACAAACTGAAAATCCTTGAAGCTATCTGTATTAAGAAACTGAAGCCAAGCCGTAACAAAATTAATTACGAATACGGCACAAATGTTCTAAAAGGTTTACAACTTATAGACTAAAATATCAGGGTCTATAATAATAGTTTAATATACTATTTTCTTTTTGAAAAACTCTTCACACTTCATAATTAGTTACCTCCCCTAGAGCGTAACATACAATGCATGTCACAAAAACTAGCAGTCTTCATCCTTGTAAATCATGAAGACTACATTATTGTCTTTAAAATAATAACCCTGAGGAGGGGGGTTCTGTTAATGTCGAAAGTACTTGGAATAAAAAATATGCATCAACACGGTAATTTTCTTTCTTCTTTTAATACCGCCACCAAAAAAAGTAATCCGAAAATATGAACGGATCCTACTGAAAATAAACAGACGGAACTTGTGATTCACTGAACCTTGCCTCAATGAAAACATGCTGTCAAAATAATACACAATATATATATATATATATATATATATATATATATATATATATATATATATATAACTATGAACCTAAAGAGCCAGGCAAACCTACCTAGGTTTCACCTACGCGGATCGTCAGGGTACGCTGGCCAAAGTGGTAACAGTAAAACAGAATATAAGCCTATATATAGCTTACAACATAAAACAACCATGACCATGTGACTAAAACAAAGCAACAAAAAAACAGTAATTCAACAACGGGCGGGGTTAATACAACGGCCGGGTTATTTTATTTGGACACTGAGCTTGGATTCTCGACGATTGTTTTCGCCTTAATTACTTGTTCTTAGTTCTTTCTTTTTTAACCTTTTTTTCTTTGTGCATTGGTTTGTTCATTTATAAGCCGAAACACCGAAATACCAAACGAGTATAATTATTTATATTTATATCATTATTATTACTATTTTAAATATATATATATATATATATATATATATATATATATATATATATATATATATATATTCAAACGTTACTTTTAGTGGGGGCGTCTTATTTGAGTAGATGTCTGGTTTTATTAAAAAAATGTGTTTTACGTCTATTGGCCTGTTCGATTAATATGTCTGTCTAGAGGGAAAATGAAATGATGCATTAGAATTTAGAGAAAAAATAGAACCGTTAAGTACTGTAGCAACGCAGATTCTGCACTGAATTCTTTTGTTAAAACTGCAATACAAAACGAGACTCATTCATATAAAAACGATAAATGCAAATATATTAAAGCGACTGAATTAATAAAAAATAATTACTTACTTAATTTAATATTTCTGCCAGAATTTCAAACAAGAAATTACTAAGTGTAAATTACTTATATTTCTGCGATGTTATACATAAATAAATGGTTTAGTAAAACATGATTCAAGATAATTTTGTGATCATGTTGATAATTGAAACGTATATGAAAATGGGTCTCGCGTAGCATAATTGTTAGAATTACACTTTGGCTGAAAAGAATGGTTTCCTTGAGGGAAACAGTTAATATAAGTGATAATACTGTCGCGAATCCCTTTCGTTGATAAAACTAGAGAGGTTGATATTAATTTCACTATTTAAAATATCAGATGCAATGTCTAACATGTCTTCCTTTAAATAAAAACGCTTACAATAAGAAGAAATATGTATACTAAGTTATTTTACGTGAGGCAAGGATATGTAAGAGGCTCTACACAATTTCCTAATGTTTGTGATTCAGATCAGCTGTTATCTACTTAACGGAACTTTTCTGATTGGTCCTTTTCACTGTCAACACGGGTCTTTCAAGGCAGCTGGAGAGAAACATATCTGTTTTGAAAGAATGTTTAAGGTTTAAAAAATTAATTTCAAATTAAATTTTTAAGTTAAAAAAAGATACACTTTTGCTAAGATAAACAATAAATATAGAAACGTTTATCAATCTAACGTGTTTCACATTTACTAATTCTTCACCAGATAATGATATTTGGAAAAAAGAGGGAAATTCTGGCATTTTTACTTTGGTGTAGTTTGATTTTCATTTATTTTCATTGGTCGATCATGTTTCATGCGTATTCGACTTGTTAAACAAGCGTTAGTATAATTCTTGGCGTTTCGAATTCAAGAAGAGATGACGCATCTATTCGAAGTTTCAAAAAATTAACCGATTACAAGGCTAACTGAAGAAAATCTCTTTGGACAACTGTAGAGCTAAATTGAAAACAGTAAATATTCTTTCAAAAACGGCACTTTACAGGTTTGTATGTTTTACGAATACTAAAAACAGGTATCGAGCTGTGAAATAGAACAAGCGTTCTTTTTCTGTTCTGTACTGACTTCCATCCTTGTTCAGTATTCAACAGCAAGGAACGAAGACAGGTTTGTGGTAGCCATTGTGAATAGACAACCATGTCAACATCATACGGAGCAGTTCGACTTGGTGTAATGTTTAGCAAGCTTGTATCGCTAGACCAATTACACTTTACTTGACTTGACTTGTATCGGTTTTCACCCTGGTCGGGTTGAACCGGCTTCCTCCCGAGCAAGTACAGCATCTCGGACCATCGCTGCCCAAGCCCGCCTATGCTGAGTCAGATCGCACGAAATGGCGAGCCACTCGCGACTCCATCGTCGAAGACCAACTACTTGCGGACCGATTGTACTGCTAAGTCATCCTTGATCGTGCTAGCCCACGTCTTCAGCTGCCCACCGACACGTCTTCGCCAGCCAGGAAGAGAAGGAGGGAGAAGTACATCGCGAATGAGCTCTCCCTCTGTGTGTCTAGCTGCGTCATCGAACCATCGGAGACGACGCTGGAGCAGAACGGGTGGAAGAGGACGGAGACTCAGGCGACGACTCAATTGCAACTAGTAGTGTGATCAATCCACATTGGTTGTCTCATATTTTCGGCCTTGTGCCGCATCTAAGCTAAGCTTAATGAACATATCAACCGAAATCGATTTTACAGAGCATGTCTGTCCTCTTGGAAACTTGGATCACACTTTAGTATCTATTGGCATTTTGTTTCAATCACCTATTATACAGGCAACTCAGAGTCACAAAACCTCTTTCTGTTACCAGCATGCTGATTGGCATTCACTCCGTGATTTTCTTCGAGATGTCCCTTGGACTGATATTTTGAACTTCAAATTGAGAACAGCACCAGTAGGGTTTCCTCTTGAGTCAAACCCGGCATGGATGTTTTAATTCCTTCTCGAAAATACCCGGCGAAACCACAATAATCTCCATAATTAATACCAGCATACACAACCTCTATCGAAGAGAGGAACCCCTGTTTTCGACTATACCAGCATGACAGCTCTTGTGACAACACACGCCTATTCGTTTCTGTTCGTAATGAATGTAAAGGAGTCCTCAAAGGAGCTAAGTTTCTGCTTGCTTTGAGAATGAGGCACCGTACTGCATCTACTGCCGGCTCTTAGTGTAAAAAATAAGTGTAAGTTTTCCATTCCTCCACTCTTTAATCTGTTTGGTAACTGTTCGGGTAAATTCTTTGTTATGCTACCTATACTTTATGAATATAAGCGCACACTATACTAGGTGTCCTCAATATAGAATTGAACTTGATAAATGTAACGATAAATTCTATGCTAGCACTTTATTTTCTCGCTTGGGGAAATACTCCGGGTCCATGCTTTCCAGCCGCTATCTATAGTCTTCCTTATTACTCTTCTTTTGTACTCGCTGCTAACCGATGTTTCTCTTTTCTAACTCTTGCCTGTGATAGGTTTGGTTAAAAGAATAACTTTGATTCCAGGATAAAACCGACGGAACTATAATAATAGACTAAAATAATTAACTTGGTAAAGCTACTAAAAATATGAAATGAATGTAAACTTGAACTAACAATTATTACTACTAGAAATGGCTCTGAGTCATAAATCATATTTGGACTATGGAGACGCATTTTGATCACTTTGGTGTGGGGTAAAGTTTGGCAAGCTTTACTCGCTAGATCGATTACGACTGAGTAGGGATTTCGATACTCAGTGGCCTTCCCATATTTTCGGCCTTGTGCCATTTCTAAGCTACACTTCGTAAATCAATATAGAGACAGAGTATTTCTTTTTGAAAGAACTTATATAATGAGATATCAACAGTAATTATTGTATAATTGCTTTATTGAATGTTCATATCGATAGAATATTATTTTCTGCTTTCGCTGTTTTGTAAAGTTTCAATCTGCACACTGTCCTGCTTAATGAAACGTAATTTTCCATTACTTTTGTTTATAGTTCGGTAAGTGATATTATTGTGTCTGAAAATAATTTAAAATTTTGAGTTAAATAAATTTTAGCATGGGGTTATTTAATATGCTTGCATTATGACCTGATAGTTAATAATATGAACTCACACACGAGCTGAAAATGAAACGAAAGAGAGAAAAAAGTGGCAGACAAGGGGATTCGCTTAATAATTTTATAAAATTTCTCATGTGATTTTATAACGTTTTTATTTTCGGAGGATAAATTATATAAAAACTGTCCAATTGTTGTTTGTTTGCGAGCAAATTTAGCTATATATTTAGCCATTTTCATTGTGGAAATATATTAACTGTTAACAAGAAATAGATTGTTGTATGTATGTATGTATTTATATAATATTTCATCATTATTTTTAGCGATTATATTACATTTGTGTTATCAACAAGTATGTTACGAATATCGTTCGGTAGGTTTCCATGAGTTGACCGTGTTTTGAAAATGGAACATTATATAAATACATACATACAAAAATCTGTTTCGGATTACTAAAGTCTGCTCGACATAGTTGCAGTATAAGCCACAGTTAGGCTCTGCGGGTGTTGACCAAACAGAAATGTGCCTGAGCGAGCGTCTTCAATAGGGATTGTCTAGCCGCCCTAGTAGATGGGTATCATTGAATATGAGTTGCCAGCTATTATGTGTATATATATATATATATATATATATATATATATATATATATATATATTGTTGTGGATTCCGGGAATGGTATCCTGCACAAATTAATAGTAATTGAGATAGAAAAATAAGTGTATTAAACGTAAGAATACAGACTTGAAGTGAAGATTAGTAGTCCAGGAATGTGGGTAGTAGAAAGTATATGTACAATTCTCTGTAAGTGAAGCCGTAATTCTCTCTCTCTCTCTCTCTCTCTCTCTCTCTCTCTCTCTCTCTCTCTCTCTCTCTCTCTGGACTCTCGTATAACTCTCTGTGAATCCCCTGTGTCTGTCTCCATATCTCTCACCCTGACTCTACGTATCTCAACCTGAAGGTATTCTCTCTGTCAGTACAAAAATAACTATTAACAACAAAGCAGAATGTCCTTAGCAACTGAATTGCTACTCTCACAAGCAAACGTACACAACTGTATCATGAAATCACATGAAAATGGTTGAATCAATTGGCACAACAATAAAAACAATATTTCCACACGTGACAGTAGTTGACGTAATTTTCAGTTGACATTATGAACACAATAGCGTTTTCTAAATTCTTCCAGTTGCTAAGGTCATTTTGTTTTGCTGTTAATTGTTACTTTGTTTTAATAAATTCATTTCGTTTTTGCCTTGAAATGTCCACACTGGGCGTAACGCATCAGCTAATAATACAGTTTTTCTATTGTCTTTTACTTTTATACACACACACACACACACACACACACACACATATATGTGTGTGTATATATATATATATATATATATATATATAAATCATACACATAAATTTTCTTCATAAGCGATCAGTACTACTCTGATTTTAATGCACGTGGCAATCGTCTCAATCCGCGCCTGACGACTGCCACGTGCACGAGTTGTACAAAACGCCGAGCAACAAAATATATGACTATTAGTTGTATAAATTTTAGCTACGTTATTATACATCGAGCACTCACAATGCGCTAATAGATAGATAGATAGATAGATAGATAGATAGAGATATGAACAGAATAAGATAGATAGATAGATAGATAGAGATATGAACAGAATAAGATAGATAGATAGATAGATAGATTTGAACTGACTGAAATAGATAGATAGATTTGAACAGACTGTAATAGATAGATGGATAGATAGATAGATAGATAGATAGATAGATAGATAGATAGATAGATAGATAGATAGATAGATATGAACCGAATGAGATAGATAGATAGATAGATATGAACCGAATGAGATAGATAGATAGATAGATAGATAGATAGATAGATAGATAGATAGATAGATATGAACCGAATGAGATAGATAGATAGATAGATAGATAGATAGATAGATAGATAGATAGATCCCATGATATTTAAAAATATCCTTTTATTGAGGCACGGGAACTTTAATCTGTTTTTCTCTTGTATAACGCAAGCGCATAAGAGAATCTTTCGAAGCACGGCAAAAAAAAAAAGAAAAGAAATTCCGACGCATATTAAGAAAACAATGCTGAAGCTCGCAATAAGCCCGCTACATTCAAACTGTAGAAGAAAATTAAACACGAGAATTTTTTTCGGGATATTTCTTTGCCCGCATTCCTTTACACAACACTCAAATTTTTATTTCTGCTTTTTTCAATGTTTTTTTTTTTTTTTTTTTTTTCTTTAACCGAGTGCAGTGTATCCCACTCATAGAAAATTCTGCTCACTGGTAAGAGAAAAATCACGCCCACACTCTTAAAAAGAAGAGATTCGTGTTTTAAGCATATTTCTGTAATGCTTCATCGAGTTGTCTTTTCGAGTCTGGCTAATCTTATCTGCCTTGGCTAAGAATCCGAGGCTTTTGCATAGAACTAGATCTAGGAATGAAATATCAGGAGAAATGTTAGCATCCAATTCGAAATAGGGGAACTGAATTGTCTCCCTTGCCTATCTATGCACCTCTTCCCCACCGGTGTATCATCCTTGCATTGGAAACAGTCTATTGTATATTTTATTCCATAAATTCGTCATTAATTTCTGAATGAATATGAACGCCGTCTCAGAAAGATTTAAAAACATATTATTTTGAAAATATACAGACAACACTTTCGCGGGCTGTTGTTTCACGTTTGGAGAAATTACCAGTCTATGAATTGCTATCACAGAGTCAGTCATTTTTTGTTTTGTTTCGTTTTGTTTTTTGGGATTTTTTTTTTTTTGTTATTTTGCTGAGTGTGTAAAAAAGTTACATATCTGAACGGTAAATATCTATCGGAAATGTTGTCCCAAGTATGACGATAAACTACATCCGACAGCAAGGCTACTGATCGGGAGAGTGGAGGTTTTGAGGAACCAGGAACCACCTCCTAATTTTTGCTGTTCCCCAGACCAATATCACATATCCAGGGTGGTAGTACCTGTTAGTGTCCTAGATATGGGAAAATAGTGAACTTCCAAATAAAAAGAAAAACACTATGAAAGTATAAACATAGATATTTATAGTAAACATACCAACAATACATTTTTATAAAAAAATATCCTCAATACATTTTTGCAGTTAAATTACCAGTAATATATATATATATATAAAAACTTATTACCAACAATACAATTATACAGTAAAATCGCCAGCAATCATATCTACAGTAAAAATACATTTTAAAGCAGAATGATCATCAACATATTTTATATCAAACTGAGCTATAATAGTAGAATTTGCGAAAATACATTATATAATAAAATGACTAACAATATATTTTGCTATTAAAAAGATAGTACAACACTAAAAAGTATACAAATATATCTATAGTGAAATCACCAGTAATAAATTTAAAAAAATAACAAACACTAAATTTTATCACGTACAAACTATATATCTAAAGAAAACATATTTGCCCTGAAGATGGAAAATTAGTTACAAAAAACGTATAGTTGATGACACAAAATTGCGTACAAAATATATGTAATTGAACCCGAAGAATATATATATATGTGTGTGTGTGTGTGTGTGTGCCTGTGTGTGTGTGTGTGTGTATATAGAATTCTTACTTCCATTCTAGAATTATTTTAAGCTCCTCTGTAAAAAGTTACATGGCCTGTTTTTGTTCATTCTTCTCCCTTGCACCAGGTGTCGAACGCTGATATTTATGTCAGTGTACATTTTCAACCGTCGCTGATATCTGTACATGTTTTTGATTTTAGTGGTGAATATTTTTCGATTTTATCTAGGTCCAACTCCTCATATCACCACAAGGTTTTAGAGTCCTTGTATATCAGATCCCGTGGACCTTCCCTTTGTAAACAGAGGGAATGCTTACTGAGTCTGAATGTTAGCTTTCTTGAAATTCATTTTTTTACTCTCCATTCGTTATCATTAATATTAATTAAAATCACAGGCTATTTTTTATATCCCAGAAATAAACGAGATAAGGCTGGGACGAAACCGGTTGTTTTAAAGCTTTTTAAAATTCATATAAATTTTCCATATTCCCAGCTATCATTCAATTTTGTACCATAAAAAACTTATTTAATATATATATATATATATATATATATATATATATATATATATATATATATATATATATATATATATATATAAGTGAATATTGAAGTCAACACTTAGAGGCAATAGGCTGTTTCATGCAAGACGCAAGCTTCAGGTGGCCTGGCGATTGCGTCTAGCATGAAACAGCCTGTCGCCTTTAAATGTTGAATTCAATGTTCACTTTTATATTTACACACGCTCTCTCTCTCTGATATTGATCACTTTATGCCATAAATATAGCACACCGTAAGACTATATTTCTTCATATATATATATATATATATATATATATATATATATATATATATATATATATATATATATATACATATATAAATACATATACATATATATATATACATATATATATATAAACATATATATATATATATATACATATATATATACATATATATATACATATATATATATATACATATATATATATACATATATATATAGATATATATATATATATATATACATATATATATACATATATATATACATATATATATACATATATATATATACATATGTATATACATATATATATACACATATATATATATACACACATATATATATACACACATATATATATACACACATATATATATATATAATATGGAGAAAACAACTGAAAAGTTGCAAATTAAAAAAAACAAAAATTGAATTTTTTTTTGTGAATGTATTTATATATATATATATATATATTTGATATTTCAGATCTGCCCCGATGATATATATATATATATATATATATATATATATATATATATATATATATATATATGTATACTTACTTACTTTCTGAACACAAAAATATATATTCGAAACATATACAAATAACCATACTGCTAAATGTTGTTTGTTTATCGGAAAAAATAACTCCGTAATATTTCTACACCTGAAAATGTTGCCTGCTATGCATATTTTGATATCATGTTGTAATGAGTTGATTTGGCTCAACTAATTAGAAAATACATAAATTCTTATAATTGCACCTTATTTTCTGAATGATGCCCAATCTTCTACATTGATTACTCTGGATATCTGCACTAACAACATGTTTTCCTTTTACTTATTTGCGTTTCTTCGCATTTCAATTCAAAGGAATTATAATCAATCAAATTAAATACGAATTTGAGATATACTCTTCAAAATATATTTAGAGATTTTTTTAAAAATATATTTTATTAACAATTTAAAAGGTTTTTCACAAGGAAACCTAACTAAAATTTCCAAAACGAAAATTCCCATAATAAAAACGTAAAACAATTTCACCACTTTCTTGCGTGCTGTCTAAGAAAATTGAAATAACACATAATAAGGCAATTAAAAAACGCAATTCACTTAATTAATTTCGAAAACCAGACGCAAGACAATTATTTTTAATGCAATGGAAATAATCTGAGTATTCTCAAAATCCATTCCAACTCTTCTATTCTTTCCAATTTTTTGTTTAATAAAAGGACGAAGAGCCCATCAAGTTAGAGGGCTAATGAGTGAGGACGCTGAATCATCTCCAGAAGCCTGTTCCACAAATTAATCGTATAGGATACTCACATAGGCAAACTATCGTGACATATCCACATATCCAAATATAGTATATACATTCAAATGTACATAGATATACAGAGGAGCATACAGTTATTTCTTTACAATATCGATATATGTTCACTATTTTATTCATACAAGTATCTGTACACAGACAAATGCACATTTATACGCATATATTCATAAAAAAATATGTATACATACATAAATATACACACATCGCATATAAACACGCAGATAATCACACACACACACACACACATATATATATATATATATATATATATATATATATATATATATATACATACATACATAGATACATACATATATATATATATATATATATATATATATATATACATACATACATAGATACATACATATATATATATATATATATATATATATATATACATACATACATACATAGATACATACATATATATATATATATATATATATATATATATATACATACATACATAGATACATACATATATATATATATATATATATATAAAAAACCAACCCTTAACAATATTAACTACGAACAAGGCCATCTGTATGAGGTAAATAGTTTGGATATCATTAATTCTAATTTCGAAATCCAGACGCAAGACCATTATTTTTAATGCAAGCTAAATAATCTATTGAGCATACTCAAAATCGTATAGGATACAAATATACATATATATATATATATATATATATATATATATATATATATATATATATATATATATATATATATATATATATATATATATATATATAGCCTATACGCAGACCGCTAGTGCCACCACAGTCAAACAACCGGCTTGCCACAGGTGGGCCTTTGGCGGTGCGTCAGTAGTAACATTTCCGAGACGAACAAGTCGGCTGTCTGACAACAGGTCTCCAACGGTAAACTCTAGTGGCATGTCACACAAGGGCAGTTTGGTGGCTTTCGTGTAGGGATATATGAAATGAGGAAACTAATTACGGTCTCCTTAAAACCCACAAATCTGTTATCCCAGTGCGCCTATTACCTCAGGAATAAACAGCGGCTCTATGAAATGTCGAAAGCCATAATAAAAATTCTAACTCCTCTCCTTTTAAGAATCAGTACATCTCAGACAAAGAACTCGTTGAAAACCTAAGATGAATGAACATGACCGATAAATGCATGGCCAGTCTAGATATAAAAACCCTCTACACCAAAGTCCCAGTTAAAAAATGCCTAAATCTCCTCAGAAAGCATCGAATACACCCAAAGATAAAGTTTCTCTACGAACAGTTAAAATAATAAAGATTCTGCCGTCCCATTAGCAATCAATTTTAATTTACATTTAATAATGATTGTTACAATTAAAAATTAGGATTACCAATAAGTTCGACTGTCAGTAGAGTGATGGCATGTATCTTCTTAAACTTCTTCGACTCCGGTCCTTTCCAAACCTTTTTACCGTAACAATCAGCACAATTTCATTACATTGATAATGGTATACTTATATATCCTTGTGATACTGAATTACCCGACCTAGCAGATCAACAAAACAAAGTCGAACACACAATGCAAGTTACATCCAAAATGGAAGTACACAATGTCTTACTCTTCCTAGATATCAAGTTATACTCGGTTAACAAAAGTTTACAACTCGGTATCCACCGGAAATTGACCATCAAAAACGACCTATTAAAATTCTATTCCCATTATGACAACAAAATAAAATCCGGCATAATCATCGGATTCTTCCTAAGAGATCTAAAAATATGTAATTCGGATTATTTACACGAATAGGAGAAATATATTGAAAGCACTTTAAAAATTCTCCAGTGCCATAATTATTTTATATTCAATGCGAAACAAAAAGCCCATAAAATATTCCAAAACAAAACAATAGCCCCACCCCTGGGAAACGCAATGAATAAAAAAAAGTATATATTATTCTGCTTATTAATTTTGTCAAATCTGTAATTGAAAAGAATCAGTCTAAACTCATCATAAAAGTTGTTACTGCTACATCCAAAATAATAGAAGACATGGTCAATATTAAACAAAACAATAAGCTGAAAACTGAACGAAGAGTTTACCCCATTGCCTGGAATAATAGTCTCAAAAATACATGAGAGAAACCTCAAGGAATCTAAATAAAAGATTATATGAACACAAAAGTGATATTTTATGAAATGATACAGCAAATGCTTTGGTTGGCCACCGTAATGAGACTGACCACAACTTCAGTATAGAAAATGCTACTCTGATAAAAGGACATTATAATTCAATACGATGTAAATGTCTAGAGACTGCTTTAATCGCAAGGTCATCTATAGTATGATTTGGACTTGTCTCTTCCAAAATGTCATCATTTCTGGCACATCCGTAGATTCACTTACAAAAATGACTAAAAGAAAAAGAAAAAGTTGAATTCGGTTAGATATAAAAAAAAACAATTCTAAAATTTCCAGCCCCCCTATATCATGCGTATGTATAGTCCTAGCAACATTACAAATTTAGACCGATAAAGTCTTGACGGACGAAACGCGTCAGAAGTAAACTTTTTTCCACTTTGTCATATATCTTTTCTCCAACAATATATATATATATATATATATATATATATATATATATATATATATATATATATATATATATATATATATATATATTATTGTTTTCGTATATATATATTGTTGGAGAAAATATGTGAGAAAATGGAAAAAAAAGTTTACTTACATATATATATATATATATATATATATATATATATATATATATATATATATATATATATATATATATATATATATATACACACATACACGATATATGCACGTGTATGTAGATGGTAACGTAGAAAAATTTGCTATGAGTTACTGGCCTTTGGGCATATGTTTATATGGATATTTTACCTTGTATGGAAGCCATTCCCAAAGTTTGTATAAGTAAGGTTGATACACCCTGTATATATGTTGTTTTTTAAGTTTCAGAAACGAAGAATGTTAAATGTAGTTACTATTTGGGAACAGTGTAGAAACAGCCCAGACATGGCAAAAGGGATTCGGCATGAGACATGGAAAAGTTTTAAAAAATGTATATAAATGGTCACATTATATGATTTTAAAGGAGATCAATGTAGAGGTTAATGGTTACAATTCGGCAAGTTTAGAGGGGTAAGATCTTGGAGGAAAAGACATTATAGAAAGTGCATGCTTTGAATTAATTTTTACGACTTCCGTGATAAACAAGGAGTAAGAGGAAATGGTCAAAAACGGTACATAACTTAAAATATACCTAAACTAAAGAGATGACAAACGAAAGGGAAATAGACAGAACTCTGGTAACACAACACTGGGTAAGCCACTCTTGTTCTATATAGCCGATGGAACAAGGAACAGATTATTGCAAGAAGAGATATCTTCTCATTGTGATCTTGCGCTAAGAAGAGAAATATAATTTCTCGTTAACTCGGTGATGATGTAATCTGCGCAGAAAGACTCCTGTTCTTCTTCCGGTTAAAAAACACGCTATCACCGACCGGTGATGGTTCAAAGCTAGAGTCATAAAATGTTACGCTTACTATGTCAGATTTAAGAACTACGATGGTAATCTCCTTTGTACATCTGAAAGGAAAATGAGAGTGATAAAATATATGGCGAATATCATGTTTGGTTAGATTATCTTTCCTTTAAATTATAGTAAATGCATTCTTAAAAATGTGACTCGTCATATATAGCGTTTTGGAATATCTTTCGGCAAAAATTAAAGATCTTGTCTGATAGCCGAAATTTTTTGACCACGAATTATCTAAACGTAGTTGTTTTCAAATCTATCTCAATAATCTTTTCTTAGTCAAAATAGAGACTTACTGAAGTATCATGAGATTCCTTTTAAGATCTTGCAGATACAACGACATATTGTTACGAAAAGATTACAACCTGAGGGATTATAACGCTACAAAAACCTCCCGGAATATGATAAGGTATTATTTGTAAATCATTTTG
>OZ038488.1:28967269-28974769 GCA_964036315.1 Acanthosepion esculentum
TATATCCATACTTTCGGCATTGTGTGACATCGAAGATTCACTTAGTACATCACTATAAACGTGCACTCTCTCTCTCTCTCTCTCTCTCTCACACACACACACACACATATATATTTAAATTTAAATTTTCCAGAGTCATACGTTCGTGCGCATGTACCTCAAGAACGTAAATATAAACTTAGTCCAATGATGTCGTAATTGACGAAATGCGTCAGATGGAAATTTTTTCACTTTACCTTAATTCTTTCCCGTAATTTTTTTTGACATAGAAAAAATATATATTTCGTTTTCCCATATATATATATATATATATATATATATACATACATATATATATATATATATATATATATATGTTAATAATAAATTATTGGTAATCTGTATGGAATTTCCAAGAAGATATAGATCCATTGTGAACTGTAATATATAATTACAAACACTTAAAAAACTATAGGTGATATTTGATTTCACTGAAGTCGATAAAAGATGACTTCAAACTTTCAAACGTGTAAACCAAATAAAAATGGAAAAAAATAAAATTTACTCCAGTTTTAATAATTAAGAATAGTGATTTCGTATAGAGAAAGTAGGAGGAAGTTGTTAAGTTATTATCGTGTAAGAAGTGGGGGAAGAATACCGTGTGTCGTCTCAGTTGTATGGACACTCGTGATGACCTAAATTGACATCTGCATTGTAGACAAAAAATTGTTACAGGAAATTGGCACTTGAGAATACAAATATAAGAAAAGAAAGAATTTAATTGTAAATTCGGAAATCTGTCTGGATTCTTCGTCGGTTAAATTTTGACACATATGTATTCAAATTAAAAAAACAAAAAACCTGTTATAATTCATATTAAAAATAGAAGCTGGCTACGAACATTAAAAATATTCAAAAAAATATGCGTGCGTGTGTGTTTTCTAATATATAATTATCCCTGAGATTCTCCATAAATAATTGATAAAAATGCTATGATATCCAGAAGAAAATATATATATAAATAAAATCTATTTATGTAAAGAAAAACAATAAGATATTTTATATAAAGTATATAAAATAGAATAAGCAACACCCCAAAACTTTTATAATTTAAATAAACTTTTTAAGTTTTAACGGGATACGAAGAGTTTTAAAAATTAACTAAAGATAACAGCAACTGAGTTATCTAGTATATTTCTAGTAAGGTCAAATGTTCAGATTTAAGTTCAATAAGTATCCGTATCTGTATTTAAAATATGGTTCCTTCGCTACACAGGAATCACCATGTTTCAAAATATGAAGCTAAATCTTAAAATTTAATTATATAATTAATTTAAAAGCTTTAGATATGTTTCATCTTCAAGAGAACTTATTTGTAAATTTACTGAGTTTTAATTGCACATACAATTTATATTTTTTTCTTTCCAAGGATACAAAGAAATCAAATCATTTAGACAGGGGCGGTAGCGTGTTCATTTTTATTAACTATTATTGTATCAATTATGAGTTACGTTCGAAAAAGAGGTTAAGTCTAGGTAGGGTAGGAGTGCATTTTTCAACGAATTATGACATCCGTTCAACCCGTGTCGTCTGGTTTTTTTTTTATCAACGACAAAAAGTTTTTCGGCATTTTTTTTCGGTTAAATTCGTACTTGTAAACATGAAGATTCTTTCTAAAAGCGGCGTTTGGGTTAGAATACGTTATATTGAACTACAATTTTAAAATATTCTTTTTACTCTTAATTACTAATATACTTTATTTCTTTTTAAAACAAATAAATGTAATAGAATTACTTAATTTATTTAAAAATTATTATTACATATCAAATATAAGTATGTATATTACCAGCTCTCATTTTATTTTTTTTATTATTTATTTTTATTTTTAAATATTATTTAAGGAAAAGTTTTGACAATGTCGGCAAAGAATAGCTATTTCATTTCTTTGATTCAGTTAATTTTTATTTTTTATAAACTTAGTAATATATAGTTTCTCATGTATGAACAAAGGACATGGGTCATTTACTTACCTACATAGTTTAAATGTTCTTATTAATTTCCATTTTACTGTAGGTATTTTATCGGTTTCTTTTAAGTGCCAGAATTATTTCCATAGGGACGTCTGATTTCTGTATTTGTTTAGCCTAAATGAACTTTGATGTTGGTTGAATCTCTTTTTGAACTCATGGCTTGTGCAACCGATATAGATTTTCATGTTTTCGGGATTCTCAATTGATGAGATATATCACTGTTATAATAATGATTCTGTGCGACATTTATTTTGTAGAGGACAGTTCTGAGGGTTTCTACAGTTACATAATTTTTGTTTATCTTCATCTCTTTTTATTTTTATTTTTATATTGTCTAAATTTCTTTGGTTTTGGTTTAAGTGTTTATTGAAGATATTAACATTATGTTTCTTAATAATTTTCTCTAAGTTTTCAGTACAGCTGTAACTTAATTTTAGTGTATTTTTATTGGAAAAAGAACTGAGTTTACTATCTTTAGGAAAATGCTTAACGATTAAAGCAAGGAATTTTTGTCCTAATTTATTATTTACCATTTAGTTGTATGGGGCTGTATACCAAATTATTTTTCCGCTTCTGTTCTTTCTATGCTTTCTATTTTCCTTTTTTTATATAGGTTAGTTTTGGACTATGGTAGCCACGATCTTTTAGAGCTTTATTACAGAAATTAATACGTTCAGAGAAAATCTTCTCATTTGCTGAATTTGTAATCATTCTTTTTTCGATAAATAAAGATATATGTTTAATTATAGATGGAGGATGATTAAATTTATGGTGTATATACAAAGGATTATTATTGTTTATTTTATAAGGTATATGCTTATGCTCTGTAAATTTTTATAATGTAATATTTATGCTCTGTAAATTTACATTGAGCACTACTTTGTAAAAATAAAAATATCAATAAGAACACCGGATTATGTATCATACTTTTCTTTATACATATATATATATATATATATATATATATATATATATATATATATATATAAATATATATATATATATATTAGACATTTTTTATGTTTATACGTTCTTTTTATAGATACATATATTTAAGTAAATGCTCTCTTCATAATAAACAGTATTAACGATATTTACCGGCCTGAATTACCGATTGAGCCGCAGGGGAGCTTTTCGATTTTACTGTTTTTAAACTTACAATTCTCCATGATTTTCTCTCCTACATTCATATCTGCTCGATGAGTATCCAAATGTAAACAAATGACGTCACACATTCTGAAATGGACAATGTCCGACTATTATTTTTTAAACATTTTTTATATTCATACGTTCTTTTTATATAAACAGAGCATTTACTTAAATATTTGTTTCTATAAAAAGAACGTATAAACATAAAAAAAATGTCTTAAAAATAATTGTCGGACTTTGTCCATTTCATAATGTGTGACGTCATTTGTTCACATTTGATACGTCATGAGCAGATATGAATGTACGTGAAAGATTCATGGAAGTTTATAAACAGTAAATTCGACCTTACCAACCGCACGATCCTCTGTGGCCGAATCAGTTAAAAGGCACGTCATGCTATATGACGGTTCCGTATAGGATACAGGTTCGAATCCTGTCGGAGGACGAATATGAAAATTTCTCGAGAATTCGGGCCGGAAATATTGTTTATTATAAACAGAGCATTTACTTAAATATTTGTATCTATAAAAAGAAGGTTAAACATAAAAATGTCTTAAAAATAATTGTTGGACTTTGTCCATTTCATAATGTGTGACGTCATTCATCTGATTGAGCAGAATAAATACGTACAGAATATATAAATCCATAACCGTCTACAACTCACCCAATTATATAGTTATATACGTATCTATCAAAAACACAGTAAATGCAGTATAAACCATAGCTTTTTTTTTTCTGTTGAACAAACAAAAATATACCTCAGGAGATTAGATGTCGCTGGCAGGTATGCTCGGAAAACTAGTAGACGCCCATTATCTAATTCAGAATCTGTTAACATCGAAGGTAGATCGGCTCGATAATTATCCAAATTCTCCACCTGCCTACGTGTATCGACTGAAGAGAAAATAAACTTTTAACTAGTTTAATATGTATTCAGGTTCTTTCGAGATTATATGCCCCGTAATTATAACTGTATTACAGTAAATGGCCACACATGCAGAATAATACGTGTGCCGATTCCAGAAGATGCCGTACATCTAGTCCTCGGACTCCATGTTAATACACCGTATATCTTCTTAAAATATTTACACATTTATCTTGTTCGGACCATTGTCCTGAACTTTATTTTCATATTCCCGACGTTTCGGCCTTCTTCAGGTGATATAAGTTGGAGTTTCTCTTCGAAATCTTTATTTCTTACTGTTCCACGGGCTATGCTTTTTTTCTGGATAACCCCGTTTCAGTTATCTCCTTTTAGTAACCTATTCCAATTTGCTGTGGGCAAGTGTTGAGTCCCAATTAAGTCACTGGATTCCTTCCACCAACGGTTTTATTCACTGGGCCTTAGGGAAAATATAAATAGTGTAAATAGTTACGATATCTCATCTCAGAAATAAAGACATATTACCTTAGGCGTTAAAATATCCACATTACAGTGGCTATACGATCGTACATATCTCTACTAAAACCATGAGATATATTATTGGAATCTACTGTTGACCCAAAGCAGCATGATTTGTCGGGCAACTAATTGAATTAATAAGGGTTCGATGTTCAATAAGTTTGTGGCGGGAATCTAACAAACGTGCTAACTTGTGTTAACGAAAATCTTACAGTGCATTTTCTGTTGCATAAGGATCATATGTCTTAACTACATTTTGGTTGACATCTCATCGTTTTCTCGTTGCAATAATGGAAGTAAATTTTTTTGCATTCATGATGTAAGCATGGATCTGGGTTAGGTGAGTTAATATAGTCTATATTGCACATGTAAACCTCGGTGACTTGCATGAATTAGAACCTGTAATATACAATCAGCACAAGAATGAGCCACTTGTGAAACTCTGGAGACTGCAGGTGCACACAGCAACATGACACAACTAAAAATCTGCCTAAACTTGCAGATGCCCACAATCTAGCTTATTGACAGTCCTGATGCGCTATGGTAATTTACCTACGCATGCATGGATTCTCCCAGCTATAAATAGGAGCAGGTACTGCTTTTTTGAGAGTGAAGTTTCAAGCAGTCAGCTCTGACAGTCGGACGAACATTCTTGCTGTAACACTCTCGTTTGTATATGTTTGTATTACTGTTTCTATTAATGTCTTTTGTTAACTCACTTCCTCTCTTGTGTCTTTAATATCTGGCCCTTAACAAGGCCACAACATCAGGCCACATTTCCGCTGACAGATATTGAAGGAATTCCGCATCTGGCACACTTTCTGGTATAAATTTTCTCCCATAGAAAGCAACAATACTACTTAACTGTTCTTAACTGGTCTAGAATGAAGAAATATCCACTTGACAACAGATGCTAACATCGACACAACACCGAGGAGTCACAAACAAAAACGCCAACGATGACCGTTCTCGTCTCGTAATCTCTCAAACCAATTTCACCAAAACGGTTAATATTTTGACAAAAGCATAATAGTAACCACGGGGCACGATATTTGATTGTCCCACTTTCAGCGTAGAGAACGGACGACGGGGTCTCAGATGTGAATGCATGCTTGAGTCCTGGGAAGTCATATGGCGAAAGCTTGGATTTCCATGGGAATATACTCGACAGGCTAGTTTTGATACTCGTTTACACCCTCTTGATCTTTGGTTTGAGTACCGTGTCCAGTAGATAGATATATCCACAGGGATTCTGAGGTAGCCTTGTTGTCTACTAGGCATTGAACCATCACATGCCCACTAAATTCTGAGCCATCTGAGACATTGGTGTGGGCATCTCAATGTGGACCTCAAGTTGACATCGATCTTTTTACTGTTCGCGTGGCCATATTTAAGACTGTTTTCATTTTAGCCAACTTTCGTGAGCACAATGCATCTTTTCATTACCCGTGTTATAGTTGAAGCTGTCATATTAAATCAGTTAGTAAGTCTTAATGAGAAACGAAAGTCTTGAAATCTGACGCATGTCTCATAGCATCATATTCCATCCTCTTTCATATATGACCCGTTGAAGACGTGTTTTCAAATGTCTCTCTCAGTATCTGTCGGCCACTCTCTGTCAGCCTCTCTCTCTATCTCTCTCTCTCTCTCTCCCTATATATATATATATATATATATATATATATATATATATATATATATATATATATATATATATATTTAAGACAGCTAACCTTATCCTAAAAAACAATAACACAACAGCTAATTCAGAATTACAACGAACGAATATTATCTATGAATTCAAATGCCCCTTAAGGAACTGGGTTCCTGATCAAACCGAACTCACAAATAAATACATCGGTCACACAACTACATGCCTACCAGACGCCTTCCCTTACATCTATCTGACCGTAGCTCCATTAGAACCCATTTAAACACACACACACAAACCCACCAGATTCCATTCGAATCATATTAGTAGAAAACACAGACATAATGACCTCACCCACTTGTAAAAAAAAAGATTTAAAATAATGAAAACCCTAATAATAAAAGTGAAAAAGCCGACACTTAACAATATTAACTACCAACTAGGCCACAATGTACTAACCGTGTCCGGAAAATAAAACATCTCTATAACACACTAAAAGCATACACATAATGGGCACACTCAATTAAAATGAAAAATAAAATCATCCTTGATAATGGCTAAAAGTATAGCCGAAAGCGCTCGGAACAATAGAAGATTTGAACAGTTTCTACACACTCTGTGTCCAAAAAAGAAAGCTTCTGTGCGAACACAAGAAAAATTAAATAAAAAGCTTAACTGCAGTATCTTGTATGTCGTTTTTAATATATATATATATATATATATATATATATATATATATATATATATATATATATATATATATATATATACACATATATATATATATACATACATACATACACATATATATATATATATAATCTACAATAACCTTTAAGAAAGATACACGTCGTAAACACTGAAGTCATTTTAAATTAATTTTCCGAAAACACCTAGTCGCAAGTGAGGCCCTGTTCATCAAACAGCTCTCGCATCATCAAGCGTACCTTGTTTAACAATGGTAACGGAGTGTTGAACGTCTTTTTAAAAAATGAAGCCCCCTTGAAAATGGCTAAAGAATTAGCCGAAAGCGCTTGGGACAATCGACTATATCGGCAGATATTTGTATTCGTTCACTCCCAACAAACGGTAAACTGCAAGAACACAGGAAAAAAATAGTAAATAAGAATTAAAAGAAAATTGCTTGTACATCATATTTAACTTGCTTCCCAAATAATATACATTAATACATACATCCATATATATATATATATTTATATAGTACAGGTAATACATCCGTATATAATGCAGGGGGATCTTAGTAATATCAAATATTAAAACTGATCCAC
>OZ038488.1:28982269-28989769 GCA_964036315.1 Acanthosepion esculentum
AGTTTGGTGCAAAAATAATGTCGTTTTTTGACGTTCAAATTCATGTGAGAAAACGACATTATTTTTGCACCAACCTAATAAAATGATAAATATAAAATATAATTATATTTTCTAGGAGTAGATAAGTTCACGTATCCTCGGTTCGCATTCCGAACTGTACAGGAGTAGAGGTTTTCCCTTGTTTCTTGTTTAGGATTGGTTTGGTTTGGTTTATTTTGTTTTACGGCATATCAAACTCAATGTGTTATTTAACGCCGACAAAGTTTTTATTGATGGTAATATTTTGTTTTGTAAAAATCTATTTCCGGTAATAATTTTTTCCTTCAAAAATGTATTGCTGGTAATATTTTTTTCCAAAAAGAATATTGCTGGTAATCCTTTTTTTTTTTCCTAAAAAATGTATTGCTGGTAATATTTTTTCAAAAACGTATTGTTTAGCATATATGTTTTTTTCAAAAATATATTGCTGGTAATAGTTTTTTTTTTTTCAAAAACGTATTGTTGGTGATATTTTTTTCTCAAAAATGTATTGCTGGTAATAGTTTTTTTTATCTTCAAAATTTTATTGCTGATAGTAATATTTTTACAAAGTATTCGTTGTATTAAAACCAGTTTTTACCCCAGTTTCGTGGTTAACTATTGGCCCATAGCTGGGACCCTAACAGGTACTACGACCCCGGGTCACGGTGGACCTGGGAACACCAGCAATTAAGAGATGGTTCCACGTTCCCCAAAGCCTCCTGATCTGAGGCCTTGCTGCTGGACGTAGTTTATCGTCTTACCCAGGACGCGGATGTAGTGTTTATGATTGGGTTTCCGGTTCCTTCTAAACTTTACTTCAACTCTATTCTTTTAACATCTTTTTGGCCTAAATTTAATATTTTATTTACTATTTTTTTTCTGAATTGATCTAAATAAGTTTGCCTATCTCCCCGTTCACCCCACCCCCGTAATTTTGAGGTTTATCTGTAGTTCCCTATTCAGGATTAGTTTTCCGGTATCTTCTGATTTTATCTCCTGCTTTTTCACACACAGAAGCCGGTTACATCTTAGAAGTAAATGTAAATAGTTAATAAACAATATTAGCTAACATCTTTTTGTTAGGTTTCTGAAGCGTCGGGCATGAAGGAAATTATAGCCGCCTAGTATATGTAGAACTTCACGTCACACATCGCTGTTCCCGGGGTAATCAACTACAAAAATGTTGATTAGATATGATTTTGTTTTCACTTCAGGCCGTTCAGATGTTTATTAGCACAAAAATTACAAAAGGTCACCGGGTAAATGAAAAAGGGTATTGCACTGGCATCTTGCCAAAATTTACGACAGGAACCAACCCATATCGGAGTATTGGAGTTTTACACATTTGTTTCTGTCTTCTTTCTTCCTGCGAGCTGATATAAATACTGTCTGGTTGGTTCTTTACTTCCTGTCCTTGGGCAAAACTGCCATTTTTTTTTTACTCTGAAAATCTCATTAAAGACATTCATCAAAGCGCAAACATGAAGATGTCTGACCTTAATTTGGCTCTAAATCGGGATGTGTTGTCGAAATCAGATGAGCTCTGAATAACGAGGAAAAGGATAATAAGAGATTGAAGAAAACGGAAAGTAGTTAGCCTCAAGGTTTCTGAGAATGTTAACTGTTAGAGTGACGCCAGAAGACTGTGAAAAGGTTGTATAAATTAACCTTTTCTTCTTCCCCTCCGACTTCTTCGTTGTTATAAAAAAAAGCCATTTGGACGGCGTTTTCGAAAGGCGTGAAATGTGAATAAAAACGCTTTTCTTATTTCTTGTGACTTTCTCCTAGGCATCGTAACTTTAACATTACCGACGATGAAATATTGGTACTTCTGAATATTGCACCCAGCTTATCGAGTTGCTTCACACTCCTGTAGATGCATTATACCGGGTAAAGAGGTGAACTGGCAGAAACGATAGTTTTAGTACTTTGAGGAAATAGATAGATCAAATACATTTTTTTACAAACCAAGAAAAACGTTTCCAGTTCAGAATGTAGTTATATTTATCAGTGCAAACCTTGTCCTGTGTACAAATTCTACGTAACTATAAGTAAGGTCACCTGGATTACATCTGACTTACATTTATTTATTATGATTACATTTATTTATTATGATTACATTTATTTATGTTGATTAAATTTGAACTCATTGCAGGTTGATATTAGTGATGAATGAAAATTACTTCAAAATTCTAGCATCGGGTATCGTAACACTTTCAATTCACAGAGGTTTTTGGATGGTATCTTGTTTCCGGGTCTGAATGAAGTTCATACCAGTTCCTTGCAGTTATCTCCCCTTAAAAGTAGCATATTTCCAGTGAAGATATTGGTCCACCCTATCATGCCTAGTTTTATATTCAACGGGTGCTAACACTGTGTAAACTGATATGAGTTGGTCACTTGTTTATGGATATTTATTTACAGAATCTGTAATTGGGATCAACATATTTCAGTATGTTTGCTCTGTAATTTCTAGTTAGCATGCGTTGTCCTGTGCAGCAAAAATAAAATCTTCGGTTTCAGCTTTTAACCCTGCACTACTTAAGCATTGATAGATACGAGGTTTGTCTACAACAACTTGTTTTTTACGGACAGATTATTATTATTATTATTATTATTATTATTATTATTATTGCCGTGGGATTCTCTCTTTTATATACATTTCCTTCCGGGTTCAGGTCAGAAATAGCACTATGAAATTTTCCCCTGATCATATTTGTAAAAAATCAAAAACAAAAAACAGGAAAACACCATTAGATCACACACATTTTACATATATACAAAAGGTTGTACTCATAAGTACAGCTCACACATATATAAATCTCTTCGTAATTTGTGAGCTGTACTTATGAGTACAATCTTTTGTATTTCTTTACGGCATGGTCTACCAGTAATCCATTCAATGAGTCAGTTGGGACCGTTCCCAATTAATCCGAGTGCTCCAACTACAACCGGAATTATTGATGTCCTCATCTACCAAATTTTTTTACATTTTCCATTTCAAGATCCTCGTATTTTGATAGGTTTTTACAAGATTTTCAAAGATACATTACAGTCTCCATGAACTGCCTTGTCAATAAGAAAGCACATTATGTTCCTGCAGTTTTTGATCACGATGTCTGTGTGATTAGCTTTGATTGTTCTGTTGGCGTTTATTGTAAAGTTCCAAAAACTTTTTACAGTTCCTATCTCTGTAACCGGGTCTGTGTGATATTCATACCATTTTCTTGCACTTTCCTTCCCGTAAAAGTGGCATATTTTCCAGCGTAGATATTGGCCTATTGCATCGTGCCGAATTTTATATTCAGTTGGTGCTAACACCAGGCAACCTGATACAGGATGGTCAAATATTTATCACAAAATATGCATTTGCGGTGAACACAATTTTTCAGTATGTTTTCTCAGGTAAATTCTAGTTAGCAATCATTGGTCCTGTGAGGCCATAATAAAATCTTCGGTTTCAGCTTTTAAGCCTACACTCCGTAACCACTGATGTATACGGGCTCTGTCTACATGATCTTGTTTTGTACGGACAGAGTTTCTGCATTTGGTACATTATTATTTTCTAATTGTATCGCAGAATAATGAGTGACCGTGCATTTTACCATATCCTCAGTATATTTCTAAGTATCTTCATAGATCCTTGCAACGAGTCTTCATCAGATTTACAAAATTTCCAGGATTGAAATTCCTCCAAATTTCAAATCTAATAATTTTTGACAGTGTTCCGAATGAGTCCACTCGTCACTATTATTCATATTCAACATCAATCTCAACTCTCGAATCAGCACCTAGTATTTTTTCAGGTTCCCAATTGCCTATGTATTTATTTATGCCCTGTCTCTACAACCACATTCATGATATGAAATATTCGCTTGGTCTGTATTCACTATATTCTGGCACGGTATTTACGTTTGGATCGGTTGGGCGAACAAGGTGTCACAATTCCAAAGTACCTATTGACTTTTCTATTCAAGAACAGTTGTCTACGTTGTCCAAATCAAATCATCTGCGCATAACTATTCCCGTCCTGTCAAGCTTTCTTTTCAGACCGTTAGTTTTATTCATTGTTTCTATAGCTTAGCGTTTCATCTTTTCCCCTTACACAGGTAGAATCGATTGATTTCGAACTCTTCATTTTTAATTTTGTGGTACTTTGTCCTGATACGTGTGTTCTACTCTGCAGTGACAAATGATTCCAGTTTTCTCCCGAGATATACTCATCATAGTCATGTCTATGTTACTTCTAAACTCCTCTTAAATTCTGCGTTCTTGATATTATTTCAGGTGCGTCAACTATTACGGGCAACATTGACTTTCATCTTCCAGTTTCGCGCTGAATAGGAAGCCTCTTCTAATTCCCAGCATATACTATGTTGGCTTGAATTCAGGTATGTTACTTTCTGCAATGCAGTAAAGCCACTAAAGGCACAAGTGTTTACCGTGTGTGATAGAATACGAAAAAAACAATCATTATTAAGGAGAGAGAACAATAGAAGAATAACCAAGAAGACAGCATATAACCATTGATATTGGATTTTAATGTTTGAAGATTATAGTTCGCTAGATAGCATAGAACCGGAAGTAAGTGAAGAGAGCGAAAAATGTAACTGTTAACATAGAACTTACAGTTACATCTAGCCATTTGAACTTTACATAGATGAGACACTGTTGCCAAACAAGTACCGCGCTTAAATTCATAATATCTATGTACCATAGCGGAGAATTCATCCGAAGAATTACCATGAAATTATTTATCCAAAAGACGCAGTGAATCTAAATAAGGCGGAAGAAAAGTGACTGAAGCCGAGGCGCCAAATCAGGACCAATAATATAGCTGATTTTTCTTTGAATTTTATAAAAAATTTCAAAATGGTTCTTGCAGGAAGTCATAGTATTGTATATGAAAATTAAGTAGAAAGTGTACATTCACTACTTGGAGTTTTCATTAAGCTTAGATTAATTTTGGCATAAGGGCACGAAATTGAATTTATGAATAAGAATCGAACTGGCTTATAATTAGTAACTAGCTGTGAAACCAATTTTCTATGGAATACAAAACGGCAACGGATTCGGTATGCATAAAACCCAAAGCAACAATCCACGTATGTCTTATTTTTCATATCGGAAGAAATTGATATCCGATATCTGTGTAACTTAGGTGTCAATTAGTACGTATAAGGAGCTAGCAGTGAAACGTTCAGTCATGTCACAAGTCGAAAAAAAAAATATATATATATATCATTTCAAGGCAAAGAATGCAATAAAGCCAGTAATACACAAGCGGTTACTGAGTGTAAAAGAATGAGACAAAAGAAAACAAAAAGTAGAACAAGAATTAAGAAAACAAAAAAAATGACAAAGTATTTAATTTTGAAGAGGAAAGTTGACCAGAAGAGAGAAATATTCAGCGCTTATACACATACACAATATATATATATATATATATATATATATATATATATATATATATATATTGTGTGTATGTGTGTGTGAATATATATATATATTTGGGAAATGAAAATAAAAGAAATTTAAACAGATATATTTTATAGAGTTTCTGTCATCCTTTACCATAAATAAACGGAAAGTTATTCGTGAGTATGAACGGATTTTGTTAAAAATTAGCAGACATAATGTCTGTAATTTATTCAATCAGACATGCCTAAAAGAGAACTTACTGCCTAAATACACATAATTTTATATGTATATAAATGGACGAACGGACGGATGCGAGTATGTGTGTGTGTTTGTAAAATTTCAGATAGGATATATCTGTAAAAGGACAATATGTGTAAAGAAAAAGAAAACTTAACTTATCAGATCCGTTTCGTCATCTGACTAACTTTATCAAGACCGCTGCTAGGATTTTAATGTGTAACCAGTATCAAGAGCAAAAATGTTTTTGTTTTTTTTGACAAATTTAATAAACACCCATAAATATTGATCAGGTTAGCTGAAAAGTCTAGGCCTGTTATACAGGACCCTAAGTGACATAATGTAATGTCTAGTAAACGAAACTTTTTCTTTATTTTTTAAAAAATGGAAATTAGTATTTAAATTATTTTTGATTGAGATTAGTTTATATATATATATATATATATATATATATATATATATATATATATATATATGGTGAAGTAACACTTCATTTGAAAGGAAACTTTTCTTGTCATGGCTTACCTGTTATGTCAAACTGTTCGTTGAAGATGAGGGTCATTCCGCGTGGTCAACCTAAGAAGAAGGGAAAAGACGAGCTTGCCGTCGATTATTTTTTGTATCGTCTTAGCTGAGGAGGAAGTGACGTAAGTCGGTGGTGATTTGTCAGCAGAGACATTTATTTGAGGAGTCCATTTGTTGCGTGCTTTACGTATTTATTTTGTTTCAGGATCGCCTGCCGGAATAGTACTGTTAGGGTAGGGTCTCTTGGGCGAGCAAGTATGATGTTGGAAGACCCGAAACTTGTCATAACCCCAAGTCATAACATCACTGATGAGGCGATCCTGAGCACTCATGGGAGTGTCTTCATAACAAATATATATATATATATATATATATATATATATATATATATATATATAATGTACTTTTATATTTAATTTTTCTTTTATTTATTTTATTAATTTCAAATATTATTATTATTATTAGCAATTTGAAATTGTGATGATTATAATGCGATGATGATGGTTTCGTTGTAAAATGACATTATTATAAGACAATTCAATGTATCTATTTTAAATCTGATCACTCATTTCCTTATCCTGTATTTTATCTTGTTCAGTCGTTAAGGAAAAAATCATTTCTAGGTCACCCTATCGATTCACGTTTAATTTTCCCTTTCTTCCTTTCTTTTCTTTCCCTTCCTCTCTCACACTCTCCGCCTATCATTCTTTCTCTCCTCCCACCATTTTTTCCTCTTTTTATTTTTCCTTTACTTTCTTTTTTTTCCTCTCCCTTTTCCTTTCGTTTGGATAAATTAACACCATTTATTAGAAAAAAAAAACAAATACAAATTTTAGTCTCAAGAGATGAATATTTGTATATTCATGAAATAAATTATAACCGAATGAATTTTAAGTATCGTCTGTACTCATCATATATATATATATATATATATATATATATATATATATATATATATATATATATATATAATTTTTTTTTTTGGTATTTATAAGATGACTGTTCTATCGCTAACATTTAATTCAATATAGCTAAGAATGAATGCAATATCCGAAAAATGTGTTTACTTGTGAGTTGTTAGAAATGTAGTGTATTTTTATGCATTTATATTATAAATTAATTGAAAGTGAGGTAAAAGATTTTATCAGAATCGCATTGTGGTTTCAACTCTGTTTAATATATAAGACATTTATCAAGTATTTAACGTCGATAAAATAGCTCATCTAAACATGGTCAATACTTGCCCCCGTCTATTTAATAGAATTTTCGATTGTAAGATTATTAGAAGTACGTATA
>OZ038488.1:29007269-29009769 GCA_964036315.1 Acanthosepion esculentum
GATTGAATTGTTACGTGTTATCCGTCCTCTTATACGGCAGTGAACAGAAGATTTAAAATAAATGATAACCGAAAGAAACCTTCTGCTCAGTTTCAGGAAAAGACGGCTGAAATTCTTTGGACACCTTATGAGGGATCAAGGTTTAAACACATTGTGACGATAAATATTCGCACTTACCGGAGTCAAAGCGCCCAAGATGTTTTGCTTGTCGGGCTACTGTTTTGAAAAAGATTTATTTATTGCATTAAATATACAATTATGGCTCATGGCCTAAAATGGGAAGGGGGTGAGGCTGGTCCACACTAACTGTCCTATACGTAGCTAATCCGATTCACGACCCATTCACTCACTACAATCCCACATTCACCATAAAAGCTCACCCGTCACCACTCAATACTCCATACACCACAATACCGCATTCTCTCAAGGGGGACCTACAGAACGCACCCCATGCCATAAAAATTTAATGAAAATAAAAATACATAAAATTCTAACCATGCAGAATGAGAGGGGAGGGAGATGAACCCAATAATAACCTAAAATCAACAAAAAGCAAACTAAACATAACTGATGTTAGTAGGGCCCGTCCAACGCTCAAAAACAGAGAGGTCGCTGTATTCTTCCATTGGGACAGAATCAAGAGACGCCCTCACTAAGGAAATGGGAAAAGGATAAAAAAAAACATACAGGGAAAATATAAAGCTGATCCAGACGAGATAAAATGGAGCCAAACCAAACTGGGGAGGTTGGGAATCTCAACCTGGATCATAACTAAAAGATGCGGCAGGGAACAGGCCGGGAACAGCACTTACTTACATTAACTAGGTACACAAAGTTTGTCTAACCTAACCAAGGGGAGGGCTCCAAAGGAAACCGCCCCGATGTGACGTAGGCTTGACCTAAAAGAGAAAATCAAGGCTAGCCCCGTTCAAACGAACCAAGCTCGCCTCAGTCAGCCACCTTTCGCTGAAGACTGTCGTTTTCTATCAGTTCTGATCTTCATCTTGTGCTGATGCTCAAAGAATCGGATCAGATCCTGATGAGAAAGACGGGTGCCTGGCAAGACTTCCTCCTGTCGCGTCGTCCAAATCACCATTCGAGCCATGGCTAGCAGCGTCAGAAACACCATTCGTTTCCCCCCTAGAATACAGGGGCGACACATTGTCACACGCGTATGCGCGATCAATGGACACAAGCTGTTAGGGAGAGAGACGAGCCGTTAACTCGCCGACATGGTCCAATAAGTGGTGGACCCGGGGGCAATGGTAGAAGGCGTGCGAAGCCGTTTCTTGCAAACCAAGGCCACACCGTTCATAGTCTGGCAAATCCGCCAAGCCCCATGTGAAGACCTTGTCATTGAGAGGCACCCAAGACCAGTAAGAGCGAAAATGATCATCCGACAAGCAGAGCGTATCACGTAGGGGATACTCCCCCCACCACCACCACTAACAACCGATAGAAGACCTTTCTAGGCCGTGAAAGGTCACTGGACCGTGGAATAGACAACAAGGCCGAACGACACTCGCGGAGGAAAGCCGATTGATCCCGGGGTTTACGATGGCGCTCAACCCGCGAGATCGGGGGACTGATAGTAAGGCGAGGGAACGTGTCCCTAACAATCCCCGCCATAATCGAATCTCCTTCTATCAACGCGCGGCGTAGGAAAGCCAACCTAGAGGCACGGATGTGGCTCTTCAAGTGTGGCATTCCCATCCCCCCATGACACGGACGTTTGGTACAGACTCGTCTGTCGACCCGATTCCCGCGTCCCCTCCATAAAATGGAGGATAGCGAGCGCTCGAGCGGCTTCCTGTGGTCGTCACAGAGAGGAAGTACGGACATTCGATAAAGGACAATCGGGAAAATGTATGTACCACACACCTCCGCCCTGCCCTTCACGGACATTCTCCGTCGACGCCAAGTCTGACCGGCAGCGTCGACCTTTGCAAGTACTTCAGACCAATTTTTCTCCAGCTGGAGGTCAGCTCCAAACCACACTCTGTTTTGTAAAAGAAAAGTACATTCTCCGACATTTGTTATTTTATGCTGCTTGGCACGATTTGTCTAGTGGCGGTCTGCATGCTGATTGGACGAGTTGGGGACTTTGATTGAGAGCGAGGCCAACGGCAATGATTGGTGCGTTGGCAGTGTTTTCGGTCAATAAAAACGGTCTGGGACATTGGCTGTCAGTGCGGTCAGGACCGTGGTGACGTGCACTATTATAGAGGTTCCTATTAAGTTACGACTCTGTTTATTTTTGTCTGGAAGCTGGACGCTAGCTTCAACCTGCCGATAGTGAGCTGTATATTTACCGGTGTCTACCGAAACGTTGGTCGAACACACGTTTTAGCTAGCGAGAAGTGAAGATTGGACGTGTGACCCCAGTTCTGTCGTTTCTACTACAACTAACACACATTCGGTGAAAATATTTAGGGGAAGAGACATAAGGAAAACAATGAGTCACTTAAATGACGAACTTGTCAGAATGGATGGCGGGACA